>JAUCMU010000053.1:10313316-10356475 GCA_032275025.1 Enteromius treurensis | reverse complement strand
TTCTTTTCGACTGAAGAAAGAAAGACATGGACATCTTGGATGACATGGGGGTGAGTAAATTATCAGCAAAAGTTTTTGTGAAAGTGAACTTCTCCTTTAACTCTGGGGGAGTTGGAGAGTGAAGAAAAAATGAAGAAAAAGTGGAGTGTTCCTTTAAAACTGACAAGCTGTATTTGACAAAAACTGGCCAAAAGAACTGCCATTACATTAAAGATGCTCCTTAAAAGGGAGCAGCACCTATGTAATCAGCTCATTAGGTCTGGAACAAACATTAAAAAGTCAATGCTGTAACTGAACTAAAATTACCTGTCTTATAACTCTGTGATCTATAGATCTCCCTGAGTTCCTTCATGAGGCGGTCAGAGGCCTGAACTGAACCGGACACCGCACCCTACGAGACCAATAATGAAGCATTTTAGGGAACATATACAGCAATGCAAGGAACAATCTTTTAAAATGTGCTTTATTGAATTGTATTACACATCACTTTACTGCATCAATAATACCAATATTGCTCCACCCAACCCCAAAGTTATATAAAAAGGTACCTTACCGAGTGGACACTTACGTTCAAGTGGTCCTGCCTCTGGTTCTTGCGGATTTTCTCCAGAATGGCCAGATTCTCTTTCTCAATGCCATCGTCCTCAGACTTTTTCCCATCAACCGGTTCCTCCTCTTTCATGTCATAGTGGTCTAGATCTTCAATATCCTGCTGCCACAGCAACAAACAAAAGAAAGTGTTAGGTATCAGCTAGTCTTCTCAACTTGAGCCACAAAAACCCATCGCATCCCCTAAAGCTTAATACCTCTGCCATCTCCTCTTCCTCCTCCTCTTCTGATGTCACTTCATCTGTTGTTCCATGCTGGGAAGAACAAGGACAATATGCTTGCATTAGCTCACATTGAGAACAGGAAGAGAAAGGAGTGAATTAATACTATGTAGGTCTGTGCTGATTTGGGCTACCTTCTTGTCTTGACTGATGGGTCCAGCAGGAAGTGGCTGATCCAGCATCTCCACATCAGGATGCTGGGGCAGGTTATAGAGTCGGCATAGGTCACAGATCAGCCTTTTCAGCTGCTGTAGAAGCTGCATTAGAAGGAAAAGTGGTAACAAATGGTAAGTAACAAAAACCGGTCATCGCTATATAAATAATAATTCCATAATAAATCACTGGGTTGCATATAAAATACTGTTGGATAATGTGTTCAGAAATAAAGCTTCATCCTGACCAAAACATGGATTTGGGCTCATTATAGATTAGGACTACAAGATTATGCTAAATATTTGGAACAATGTCAAAAAATAAGTCCATGACAAAGAAAAATAAACTATTTTAAACCATTTATAATAAATTATAAAAATTAAATGGTGTACAAAGTAAAACAAGTTCCATTTCCTTACAACTGTATACACATTTTAATCATTATTAAAAATGTTTTTCATTTTAATGCTATCATTTAGATGTATCTCCCCAAATCAAAATGGTACAGTTTATAAAAAGGTGCAAGTTTAATGTATTTTTTAATTAAATGCATGGATATGGACAAAGATATGAAAAATTGCGGATTATTTCCCTTGATATTGTAATTAAAATGATCAATTCTGACTAAATTATATACAAGTTTTTTTTTTAAAGAAGATTCTTGCTCACCAAGTCCGCTTTTATTTGACAAAAATACAGTAAAAACAATAACACTGTTAAACATTATTACAATTAAAAACATATTTACTATTTTAAAATGTAACCTATTCCTGTGAAGCAAAGCTAAATTATTCTCAGATGTTGACTCACTGCTCCAGAAACATTTTCAATTAATATTATCAATGACAAAAACAACTGTGCAGCTTCAGCTGATACAGATTTAATACAGATTCTTTTTAAAAATGTAAAAGTCTTTACTGTGATCAACTTGATCAATTTAATTAATCCCCACCGAATAAAAGTGCTAACATTTTCCATTAAAAGATATCTTACAGACCCCAAACTTTAAAATATTTTGATGATCACAAATTTAAATGTACACATCTCATTATAGTTTCAGAAAGAAATTAACACCTCCTTACCAAAGTATTGCCTTTTCTGACATCCTCTAGTCGTTCAAGGACTTCAGTCAGACTTGGGTCATCTGAATCAACAAACCATATTGGTGGGGTTGAAGGATAAGACTCCTATGAAAATATCAAGAGTTACAATATCAGCATCTTCAGAACTGTATCAAAACTCTTTGTCCTTCTACAAGGTTACTAAAGTCAGCCGCTTGCATGATAAGCAGCCACATTACCATCTGCCAAACTAATGAATCAAACTCTGCAGGTTCTGAAAACCCAGAAGAGACCATGGCAGATCTGTGCAGTGCTGTTTATTTCAGAGAAGTGCGTGACAGATCTGATGAGCTTCCATGTAAAATCATGTGAACATTATGTCCCCATCCACTAGTTAGAAATCTCCTCCCATCAAGGAATCTCCCGTCGAGGGGGAACCAAAATGATGGCGATGTGATTTTCTTCTGCTTGACAGGAACACATACATGACCTTACAGCACCTCAAACATCAAGACAGAGGCTCAGCAAACTAGCTGGCCTCAATAACTACAAATCAGCAGCTAGCACTGCAGTGGCGTCGTTTTGCAGTGCGCTTTCATAGACATTGTCCGCCTCCTTCATAATATAGTACAGTTCATATACACTTCACATACATGCACATTTGTTCATAAAAACCAGTGAAATTGCAGGAATTGTTTAAATGCGAAGTTTGAAAATGTGCTTATACTGTTCACAGATAACCCGTTACGATAACAGCTATAAATTACGCCAACAGTTACTTTGTTACAAATCACGATAGATTCAACTGAATATACAGTTGTGTTGTTTTAAATCTACGCATTTCTTAAAGAGGCCTCGCGAAATGAAGAACTTCGGCAAACCAGTTAATCACAGCTAAATAAGCAAGTCAACATAAAAACTTACTGTTTATCCTCCTAAAATGTTTTGTTAGGGTACAAATATTCCAAAATAGCATCTCGAAGTCGGTTTGGCAAGCCCAAACAACATATTTAGTCCGAAACGTCGTTCAGCTAGCTGAAGTATCCGCTTAGCTATATTAGCACACAAGCTAATTACCTGCCAACTAACTTAACAGCAAAATCCCACCGACACGGAATAAAACAACCCCTTTATGCTTTATTTAAACTTCTATTTGATATGGCCGAGCAAACCTGAATATTATCTAGCGAGTTTGTTAAGCTAACAAAGTTAAAGCGACAGCAAACGCAGTTAACTTTGTTAGCTAACTAACGTTAGCATGCTAAATGTGGCTCGTACTAGCGGTGCATACTTGTTTAGCTGTGATTTTGACATTCACTTGAGTATATAATCCATCCTCGTCGGCATACGTGGTTTATTCGCAATATAATGGCTTTATTCGAGTCAAAAGGGATTGTGGGTGGTGTTGTTACACTCGGCCTTGTCTAGTTCGTCTGTAAGCTAACGTTACACACGACTGATGAATCTTACCGTGATATTGCAGTGAATAATCAGCAGCTTTTCTCCCGTCACATTGAACTGGCAGCTCAGTTCATCGGGCTTCCAGTCGATTATTCTGAATCGCTCATGGTTTGGGTCAAAAATTGACTCAAGGAACTTTAATTCGGCCTTCAGCCCCGACACCGACATCTTCCACTCATCTCATCAGCAGCCAGGCCGCGGGGGGAAGGGACGCACAGACTACTGCGAGCGCGCAGCTGATCCGGAGAGGGAGAGGGAGGGAGAGAGAGAGAGAGAGCGACGGAGTGTGTGTGTGCGCGCGCGCAGAGGAGACTGGAGGAGAGAGAAACAACAAAGAGGGGGTGGAGAGAGAGAGAGCAGCACTGAAAGCTGTGAAGAGACAAGAAAACAACGCCCGCCAAAAAATAATGTGCGAGGGGCCAGAAGTGATCAGTATCTACATGGGATGCTGTTGGTTTTGCTTCATAGATGCGTGTCATCCTTTTTCTGGTCGACCATCATGAACAACAACAACAATAATAATCATTATTATTATATTATTATTATTATTGGGAAGGGATGATTCATCGGATGCTGTTGGTTTTGTTTCATACTCACATGGGTGTTATTTTTTTCTGGTTGAGCATAATGTATAACAACAACAATTATTATCACAATTATTATAATTATTAATAATAATAATACATCGAAACTATTATAATTATGCTTATTATTATTATTGTATTATTATTATTATTATTATTGATGGGAAGGGATGATTCATGGGATGCTGTTGGTTTTGTTTCATACTCACATGGGTGTTATCTTTTTTCTGGTTCAGCATCATGTACAACAACAACAATTATTATCATAATTATTATAATTATTATTAATAATAATGTCAACAATTCATCGAAAACTATGAAAATTATGCTTATTATTTATTATTTTGGTTGACTAGAAATAATTCACATATTACCCCTAAAAAATAAGCCCTTAATGAGTGTTAATAATAACTTTTGGTAGTTATAGTAATACATCAAATATCTAGCCTATATTATCTAAATTTTGGTATTATTATCTCTTCCCCCATCTTCCAAGTATGGTGACCCATACTTGGAATGTGTGCTCTGCATTTAACCCATTCAACATGCACACACACACACACACAGCAGTGAGAAGTGAACAACCACACACACAGAGCAGTGGGCAGCCATTGCTGCAGAGCCCACAGGAGCAGTTGGGGGAACGGTGCCTTGCTCAAGGGTCTCACCTCGTGGTGTTGAAGGTGGAGAGAGTGCTGGTTATTCACTCCCCCACCCACAATCCCTGCCGGTAGTTATATTAGTAAAATATAATAAAAATATAATGATCAGTATTATAACATGTCTGTCTAGTTTTAGTCTTGTTTTCTGGTCTTGTGTTCATTTTGGTTGTCCCCACGTGTCTTGCCCTTATATGGTTTTTCCCGTGTTTGTTCGTCATTATTAGTTGATTGCTTCCCACCTGTGGGAACAAGTCATTAGTTCCTGTGTTTAAATACCTGTCCTTTTGAGTTCTCCTTGGTCCGTGATTATTGTATGTAAATATCAAGTGTGTGTTAAAGAAAGTAAACTTTGTTCCTTCGTTGAAGTATCTTGTGTCTAGAACCACCGAACATTACAAGTATACCCAATCACAATATTAATACAGTCAAAAAATGTTGTTAATTGTTGAAAAAAACAAAAAGAATATATTTTGTTACTCTTTGTATTTTTTTTATACATACGGTACAAAGTTATAACCATTTTTAAGTAATACCCAGCTCTGTGCGTGTGTCCTACTTTACAGACCATATATTCTATTGCCCAACACCAACCCTACTTCTAAACCCACTCCTTACAGAAAACCTTCTGCATTTTTAGATTTTCAAAAAACTTAATAGGAGAGTAGAAAACAAGAATAGAAAACAAGTACACACAAACACTTGCACTACAAAATATAAAATGATTTAAATAAATAAATGACTAATATAAGACTTTAATACATGTCAATAATAATAGTTAATAGTGCATTAAAAATCCGTATTCTAATTATCATTATTTTTATTTTCAGGATGATCGACTACAAACAATTTAATTAGAATTATGGTCATTCTCTTGAACTAGCATATAACATATAAATAATTGAACAACAACCACTATTATTACATTTATTATTGTTTTTATTATTATTATTATATATTTCTCACCTGTATGTAGACAGGTTTTGTTCGCAAATCCTGAAACTTGAAATGCGCAATCTGCAACGTTTTGTAAGAAAGCGCTAAAAATATGTTAGAAAAAAAAAAATGATGCATAATGTTTTTGGAGTAAATCCCAATTAAATCTCACGCTTGTTTCCGCTGTGGCTACTTGTCTCCATCTAGCGGCAAATACAGTTTATACTTACACGTGATTACAAGCGACTATATAAATCTTTAACCGAGCGCTATCGACTTGTTCACCGAGTACATGTTCTTGGATCAACATCCTTGAACAGCATTCCAATCAACCAATCAGAATTGAGGGACAACTCTCAGGACATCTGTGCTTTAAGCTTTTGATTATGGTCAGAGAGCGCTGAGAGATGATTTATAAATGGATGTACTAGCGGCACTACTTTTTTTTAGTGGGCGTGAGCAATTTTCTATATGTCAATTCCCGTTTGATATTCAAAGTGCTGCATACTCTGGCAGCAAGTCATTCACAGCAACAAAGCAAGTTTGTACAGTAACGTCAGCGCGTATCAAAACTGACCGAACATGAAATCTCTTCCGCTTCTTCTTCTGCTCCTCATCCTCCAGAACCACAAAATCCACATGGACAGGATTGAGCGGAACCAGGATTGTGCTTGGAGTTGTTCTGAGGTTTGGCAGTTCTATTTTCTTTTATGTAGTCTAGATATAATTTGTAATTTGGAAGGTTTTATACGTTGTTTGAATGATTAATATTTCATTTCTCTTTCTCTCTCTCTTTTTTCAAATTGATATTAGCTTGACATTACTTGAATAAAAAATTGCTGCAGTCATAATTAAATGATCAAAGTTAACAATAATATGCTGAAATTAGTAAATGTAGACTGCTGGGAGTGAAACATTTAACTTATGAAAGATTGGTAAATGAAATGAAGTTTGCTTGCTGACAATTGCATTTATGTATATTTAACCTAATTAAGCCTGTGCTTATTTATATAAGAGCTATTTCTGTATTATGTTAGAAAAGTGACTAGTGGCATGGTTTAAAGTATGAGTCATAAAATATGATATCATCTGTAACAATGAAACCCAGCCAGTTATGTGACCAAAAAAAAAAAAAAAAAAAAAAAAAATAAAAAAAGCACACATTCACAAATATCCCACTCTCACTGATCTAGGTCATCAATATTGACAAAGTTAGACACATTTTCTTGTAATTTGTTGATTATTGTAATTAGATATGAGGGTACACTAAACTTACATCATATGCCTGCTAGCCTTGTAGTTGCTCCAACCAGGAACTTCCTAAGGAGTGAGTGGGAAACCCCTTGTTTTACTGTCCAGTACAGACACATTTCCTGTTAAATGATAAAGCAGGTGATGAATAGGAAAGTAATTTACACTGTAATGACTCAACTTAGTGCTTTAAATAATAACTCTTTTGATCTTTACAAACAGGGTCTGCAGTGTAAACCCAGAGCTTACTGTAAGTATTTATCTACTCTGACTGTCTGTGTTTATTCATGCAGTAATTTGTGGTCCTAACACATTTTTTATATATCTTATAGCTCCGCTGTCAGCGTTTCACTGCAGGAATCAGCCTGTTAGCAGCGCTGTGTTCAGCAATATGATGTTATCTACTGTGTTGGCATGTGAGGGGAAGAAATGTTCTCTCCAGTTTAAAATCGCAACGTCAGTGAATGCTACTGGTGTGTATTATTCCAGTCATATTGTGTGAATGAAACGTTTTTGATGTGGTACATGTTATCCTGCATCTTTATTTGTGGATAACATTGGTGCATTTCATAAATTGATAGAGCGTTTGCACTGTGACAACTTACCCCAAAGTGTTTTCAGTGAATTGTATTCTTTTGCCTGGTGCCGTACCCCTTGAAAAACATCAACGATTGCTATTGAATTGCTTTATAATTACTTTGGTAAACCTACTGAGTCATTCCTACGTCAGTGCATTTTAACCAAATGCTCCAGTAACTCATTGACACAACATTCCCATCTTTGTACACGAACCTTTCACTACAATAAGTTATTAACTGAATAGTCTATAATCTGAAAGGTCTAACATTAACTAAGGAACGTTTGCCTTAGTAATTACTACCTTATAGATTTAACCTGAAATGTTAATTGAAGGAGAAACTGTAAAATGACGTCCCTGTTTTGCAGGAGATATTCGCGGAGTTTCGGTGTGTACCGACTCTGCAGGGATGATAGGACGTTGCCAGATTTACACCTTTGGTCATGTCGGGAAAGGAAATGCCACAGGAAAACAGGTGCAGTATAAACACGATACGTACATGATGGTTTCACTATGCAAATTTCTAGCATTACCACTATCTAGAATTTTATCAATGACGCAAATCTGTCACAGTACCACAGAAACTATAATCTCTTATGCTTGTCAGGTATTAACTACTCCGTTTCTGCTTCTAGGTTGATGTGAAGTTTAAATGTGTTCCGGTTAGACCTGGACAGCTTGTGTTTGTGACTCTCAAAACCATTCCTAACTACTGTAAGGCCACGTGGACACAAAGATACCTTGTTCCAGGTATCAGTGTTATGTTTATCAGCAGTCTATGTATATGTATATATATATATAATGCTTGTAGTGTGGTCACATATGATATGAATAACATTAACAGCTATTTCCCTTTTTTAATGCCAGAATGCAGTCATGAAGGTATCAGAGATGAAATTGCAGAGTGCATCAGTAAGTTTCCTTGTCATGTCAGAATATTGATAAATATTCAGATGGATACAGTATGTAAGACTGTAACTGTAGTGTCATTTTGTTGTAGCTGGGAAGCTGGCATACACTGTAGATAAAGCCAGGAATGCATTAGCAGTGAAAGTGACTGATGCTCCAGATGACACAGACTACAACCTGAGGCTCTGCCATAAACGGAATATCGTCTGTGCTGGGGAAGGAACTCATAGAAAGGTAAAAACCTTTCCTTGCATTTCCTAGACGACTTTGCATCGTTTTATTTTGCTCTTGTAATTTGCATGTGTTTCAGATAAAACCGCAACATCTACAGAGCAGCATAATGCTTCATTATTCCAAACCGTTACCCTGTTTGTGCATTGAGGTATGAAAGCTTTATTTTACGGAAAATTAAGGTTTGAAGATGCTATCTGACTGGAAGTGCTGATTTTCACTCTTTTATTTCAGGGCTGGCCTGCTAGAGTAGATGCGAGGAGAGTTCAAGTGTGCCCGTTCAAAAATAGTAAGTAAAAGTTGCTTTGTTCAAAACAGATGTCTCAGATGTTGTTGGTGTCTCGGTTTACACTGCAGAAATGCTTTGTGAGGTAACCGAGCTTTGGAAAACAAGTGGTAACATCTGAGGTAATCTTCATGGGGAATGGGGATGGGGAAAAACGTTCTTGCATTGGCATGCTTGTTTGCATTTGGTTGTATTGTTTCATCAGTTTTTTTTCTTTTTTTTTTTTGTGCTAGTTAGCACTTGTTTGAATTTGTAAAAGGAATACCTGTTTCCTGTTGGATAGCGTTCCAAATCATTAGCTTGCCAATGGTTCCAAATGTGAATCTAAAGCATTTAAATTAGTAATTCACCATCAGTTACTTTCCCCTATCGTTTCCAGACCTGCAGCAGTTTCTTTATTTTGTGGAGCACAAAAAAGAAGATATTTAAAAGAATGTTTCACCTGGCTTTTCCTTACATTTTCATTTTTGGTCAAACTATCCCTTGATGGATTAGTGATATTACAAACTTCTATTTACTTGCATTGTTCTCTGTAACAGATGTAGAAGAACTGTGGTCTGGGATAACCTATGACGTCAATAAAGAAGAGCTGATATGGGAGCCGCAGTGTCCTGTCAAAGTCTCAGTTTCTCTGTGCCATGCCGATGGAGGGAAAAGCTGTCTAGACATTGGAAAAGTGTTTCATTCAGATGGACAAAAAGTATGTTCTGTTCCGCTCTAATCCTTTGTTCCTTTTTATTACATGTGCAATAATAGCTGCTGATCGTTAAGAACCCTCATATCATTTTTTACTATTTGTACCTCAGGTGATATTCTCTTCCGTGGATCCACACCCAGCGCTTTGCACGAAGGTTGAATGCTGTTTTTTGTAGCATAATTGCTTTCTTCCAAAAATGTATTATTATCCATTATTATCCATCCTCATGATCATTTACAGATAATATTATCAATAGGTGCAAAGCTGCAGAATTTTGCATTTGGAGTGAACTGCTCTTTTAAATGAATGATGTCACTGACAGAAAAACCTTTTGGGTTGGGTTGGAATTCATTGCAATTTCTTTTTTGTAGTTTACCACTGAAGTGGGGACATGGATAAAGTGTCCTTTTGCCAAAGGAAATTTCTCAGGCAAGCACAGTTCCTTTCTCAGATGTTTATGTTACACGCTGTATGATGTTAAATGTCCTTTTTTTTTTTCTTCGGATTAGTCTGGACCGCAAAGATGACATCGAAAGATGGTCAGCAGTGGGCAGAGATTTCAACATGGGTCAAAGCCAGCTTCTCTGTTTCTGTCTGTGAGATGAAACCCTCCTCTCAGTGTGAACGAATCGAGGGAAACAAGTTCCAAAACCTTTCCTTGGTAAGGAACCGTGAGCAGGGTAATCTACCTGTTGGATCACTTATAAAAACAAATGTACCTGATGCACTTGGATGTTTTTTCCATAGTTTTCTTGGCTTCTTAGCATACTCCCATTCATCTTAGTAAACCATGCCTTGAGGCCTCCGCTGAACGCAATTCCCTTGTCAAAATAAAACTTTTTACACTGTTTGTACCTGATGACATGAGAAAGAAAAGGCTTCGTTCTGAGAAAAACCCAAAGCACAGAGGCGGTCTTGTTTAAGCTTGTTTGATGTCATGCCAAGTCTTTTTTTTCTTTTTAGGACAAAATGAAGCGCACAGTTTTCAACTTGTCTAAAAGTGCGTGCAAAGTGTGCATCTGCATCCAGGTATGACATTAAAGGAAAGCGACAGTAACAGTGCTGACAAATCTTGTCTGATTTTTATCAGTGGTAATTATTGATGTGGATGGGCTTGTGTTTTTTTAATGTTTGTAGGTGCAGAGGGTAGATGTGCGCTTTTCAGTCCCTGTACTTCAATGCGACTTGCAGTGTTGTAAGTACATATGTAAAGGTGATAAGACTAGACAAGCTACTCATAATTTCAGCTAATTTACAGTTACACTTTTATAAATAGTTTAAGGTTGCTATAGTTAAGTACACACCAAAATCTATTTGCTACGTTGTGGGCACAATAAAGTAGTGTCACATTAATAAAAAGTTAATTAGTCAGTGTCATAGCATGTTAGTGATACAGCTACAGCTACTCGTACTGCAAGCAGTTCATCTTCAGTTAATCTTCATCAATCAGTTAACCTTTTAAAAAATATAGTTATGTTTTGTTAAACCAGCTACTAAAAACGTGTATGAGTGTACGAGTTGTGGCAATATTACAATGCAATGAAATTTTGCAATGCAGCATTGTTTTTGGTCTTTATTTAGTAATTAGTCACACTCATACATTAAAGGTTTAGTTCACCCAAACCTCAACATCAGGCTATCCTAGATGTATAGTACTTTCTTCCTTTAGACAAATCAGTCTGAGTAATATTGAAAATGAAACTGGCATTTCGAAACTCTGTCATCACAGTGGGCGAGTGTTTCCCTTTAACAGTCCAAAAAACTTTCAATAAAGCGTCCAATGAATAAAGGCCTCCTGTAGTAAATCCATGCTCTTTTGTAAGAAAAATATCCATATTTCACACTTCTCCTGCCTTATTTTATTACGTCAGCATGTACTTTATTGAGAAGTTATTATTATTTTTGTTACTATTATCATTTTTGGACTGGTAAAGGGGTAGTTCACCCAAAAATTTAAATTTGATGTTTTTCTGCTTACCCCCAGGGTGACTTTGGTTCTTCAGTGGAAAACAAACAAAGATTTTTAACTCAAATCGTTGCAGTCTGTCAGTCATATAATGGAAGTCAATGGCAACCAACTGACAGACTGCAACGATTTGAGTTAAAATATTTGTTTGTTTTCTACTGAAGAACCAAAGTCACCTACATCTAGAATGCCCTGGGGGTAAGCAGATAAACATCACATTTTCATGTTTGGGTAAACTATCCTTTTAAAGGGAAACATCCATCCACTGCAAGCTTAGAAGTGGCAGGACAATTTTTAATATAACTTCAATTGGATTCATCTGAAAGAAGAAAATCACGTACATCTAGGACTGGTTTGAGGGTAAGTAAAACTCAGATAGATTTTTAGTTTAGTTTAGTTCATAAAAGTAGACTAACCCTTTAAAGAAGTTCGACTCCAGTCATATTTTTTCAAATCTTTCAGGTAAAAAATGTACATGTAGCTTCAGTACAAGCTACTACAAAATTAGTAAACTACGTAAAACAGTTGTGACCACAATACAATGTGCTGAAAAAAGTTGCAATGTACCATTCTGTAATATAGCTTATTACTGTAAAAGCAACATTATTAACAAATATAAACAGCTAAACACGCATCATGCTAATGAGAATGTAGCTGCTTATTCAAACTTTCATTGTGGAAACAATACAAAGCTATGAAAAACATAGCAATGCTAGATAAAACCAGTCCTTTTTGGAAAACAGCTAACTCTTGTCATGCTAATGAACATGATGTTAAGTAACTACTCACTAACTCAAGGTATAATAACCAACTCAAGGTATTCAGGCTGATCCATTGAAAAAAAAAGTTGGATTTTGCTACATTACAAGCTACTAATGTTGCTAAACGCATTATTAAAAGGATAGTTCGCCAAAAATGAAAATGACCCCATGATTAACTCATCCTCAAGCCATCCCAGTTATATATTACATTCTTCTTTTAGACAAATACAATCACACCTGGCTTCACAATGACAGTAAATTAGGATTGTGAAGCCCAAAAAGGCCATCAATTCATCATAAAATGTGTTCCATATGGCTCCAGAGGGGTTAATGAAGGCCACTGGAAGCAAATCATTGCATTTGTGTAAGAAAAATATCTATATTTAACCAAAACATTAATCATAAACAAAACATGGATTTGTAAAAAAAAAAAAAACGATGAAGGATTTCGATATATAAACCAAAACTACTGTTTTCTTTGCTGTAAACAAAACTAGCATATTCTCAATAGAGCTTACGCAACGTATGCATTCTATGTTATCTACTGGAACACCACTTTCTTGTGAACACAAGTACAAGTACGAGTGAGCAGAAGCTAGGGATTATGGTTTATAAAGTTTCAAATATGGCTATTTCTTTGATACAAATGCACCAGTTTACTTCAGAACTTAAGGACTTAAGGTCATTTGGAGTACATTTAATGATGCACGGATGCACTCTTTTGGACTTCGAAATCTTGACCACCATTCACTGCTATTATAAAGCTTGTACATATTTTAACATAACTCAGATTGTATTTGTCTGAAAGAAGAAAGTTATATACACATAGGATGACTTTAGGGTGAGTAAATCACAGGGTAATTTTCATTTTTGTGTGATTTATCTCTTTAAATCGTAACCATAAACATGCATTGAAAAATGTAGCAATGTAAAATACATAATAGATTCCATTTTTTGTATAATTTTTATCGGCTTTGTACTACATACTGGACAATATGATGGAATAAATGCTTGCAATGAAGTGTTTTGTAGTGTTTCCTCTCACAAAAGTTACTCTATTTTAAAAACAGCTAATTTATAATTAGTTAACCTTTATGCCACATGTGATTAGTTTCACGTTTAGTTGTACTGTAGTCAATACTAAACACTAAAAGCTATGAAAGATATGAACTGTGTTGTTTAATCACAGCGAATTGGTGCCGTGACCCGGAGAGACATCAGAGAAAGACCCAGGACATTGAGAGGATTTTATTGCCTGCTGTCATTTTTCTGACCGTGATCCTGGCAGCTGTCTTGTTTGGTAGAATCACATTAAAAGGTAAACCGACAGCAGTTTGACACACCTGTTGCCGCTAGCTAGAAGGAAACAGCAAGATTGTTGTTAGTAACAGTACACATTGCGTTAGAGATTAAAGAGATTATATGCATCCAATTTCAAAAACAGTAATTTTTGATTTAACATCCTCTTTCTACTGAAAATAAGAGTAATAATTAAAAGTCAATTACAGATGAAAGTATTATGGATGGACTTCTTCAACACAAGTCAAATAATAGTAGACATACCAGTTCCAAACCTGTAGAATTGAATTGGGTGTGGACGTGTTATGAAAAAAAAAAAAGATGAAAAGCTCTGATATACAAGTTGTTAGACTTCACCTGCTACTGGCAGTTTTTTTTTCCTGGAAAAGATATGGAGGATGTTTTGATTTTTATTTGTTTCTTGTTTCCTAGATGGGGACAAAAAGAGAACACCATGGACTAAACTTGCATGTCTGAGGATGGTACGTAAACCAGTAAGATATAATAGGTTTATAATAGAGTCTACAGCATGCTGTAAATTACAGTCACTGCTGCTCTGACATGATCAGACATGAGTACCCAAAACACACATGCACACTATTTACTGTACATACAGTATGGATTCCTTTAACATTAGAAATATGTAAACCTAATTTGATTTCTTTTATAGCTAACAAATATCTCAGGTTCAATTTACAAATGAATACTATATAATCTCAAAGTGAATTTGTAAATGCAGGTATCATCTATTTTGTTTAGTGATTTCCTTTAGTTAAAATTTGATCACATTTTTATTTTTACAACTGCACAGCAGCATGCTAAAAACAGCCCCGTAGCAACCTATCAAAATGACCTGGCAACCACCCAAAACGATATGAATGATATGAATAGATATGAATAGGCCTTTTTTAGTTACTTGACAAATTATGTCGTATGTTCCTTTCACAGAATCAGTGACACACCTTCAGGATGCAAGAGGATGTAGATTGTAGGACAGTTCTCAATAAAGCATGCATGTCTAATCTTTTTTTTTAAATTTTTGTAAGACTGAAGCTTAGCATAATGATGATGTCTTGTCTGATGCACACATGACATCTGAAAAATGTATCTAAGAACACTGTTTTTTTTTCTTGCATAATATAACATGCAATGTGTTAACATGCCCTCATATTTTGAAGCATTTGTATATAAAACGTTTTTTATGTAAGTCAGTATAAGTCTGAATTTATGTGGCACATTAACAGTTTCCTGCTTTGCGCAAGAAAATTTGTTTTTGCCACCTGTGAGTTACTAGCTTTGTACAGCAGAGGGCAGCGTTGCTAGCAAATGAATATCTGTGTCAGCAGTGTGAACGAGTTTTTGCTTCTCATGTTGATATTTCTCTCACGTCAGGCTTGAAACTAGGTCACAAATGGGTGGTCAGCTTACAGACACTTGTGTTACCCCAGTGTGTTGGTTCACTGCCATAGAAACTTATGCTGCTACACTTGTTCCTGTGTCGTCTGTGCTTGTCGTCACAATATCCGATGACACGCTTTTTTCTCTGATGCTAAGGATGCAGAGATAATGTATGACATTCCTGGACGGTGTGGCTCTGTGCTGATGGGAGGGGTCCGGCGGAATCGGCTCTGGGGTTTGCTGATTTAAACATTCCTGAAAGATAGAGTAAAGCCCAAACAACAGAGCTCAATCATAAATATAGGGCAAATACAGATGTGGGGAGATTCCACCATTGTCCATCTCAGTCTTTGATTTTTACATTGTGTTTTATGAGTATCAATTGAATAAACTTCACAGGGTTCACTGCAGTGATGCCACAGAAGAACGATTCTTGGCTCCTCAAATAACCTTTTAATGAACAGTTCTTAAGTTCAAAGTGTGAAAAACATTTTAATATTAGGAAGAACCTTTTGTTGAAAGGTTCTATTAATGTTAAAGTTTCTTCACAGTTCTTCAAAGGTTCCAATAAAGAAACATTATTTTATGGGGGTGCTAGCGCTAGGGAGTTTTTGACTTTGGTAAACACTGTAAAACAAACCCATGTGAAAATTGTTGCCCTTGATGACCTCACCGCTGCCTCCAGACTCCACCTGCTGCCTGCGAGTCTTCAGCTGGGAGTGAAGCATTCCCCTTTAATACTTTCCATACGCTACCTTTTCTGTACCTCACTGACAGAATGTTCGGCTGGTTGCGCTTTGCCTCTGAAACGTGTTTGGGATAAAGGGGATAAAGCGCTGAAAAAAGAAACAGAGACAAAAGCATTTGCTGAGTTGTCGTATGTTTAGCTACTTCCACTTAGCTGCCAGTGACTGCATGTGACCTTTTGTAGTTGGGGTCAATAGCCACAAGCCCTGTCCTCTAACCTTTTGGACTGGTCAGTTTTATTACCATGGACTCATACCATCTGTTGGTGTTTAAACCTATAAATCCTGATACAGAGAGTATAATACCATGCTCATCTCAAAACACGCTTGCTTCACTAGTATAGTATTCAAAAACAGTATTTGTGAAATTGCATACTACCTGAATAGCAGCTACTACATCTGAAGAGAAACTTAGAAAAGTATGTTTTATATAATTTAAATAGTTTGAATGAAATTCAAACACCCCTTTATGCTGTCAGTGTATTTGGCGTCAGTTGCATCGTTTCACTGCCTTTTACAAAACCTTCTTTGCCCTCAAGGACTTGACGGAAGAAATCCTAGGTCATAAGGGTACTTCTCTTATTGTTTTAATGAACATAACTCTTTTTACATAGTCTACTGTTTTTTCTGCTTTATTGAAGGGAAGAATGCACATTATGACAGAAGATATGATAGCCTACATGAACAAGTGGTGTTTATGATAAAGCAGGTAAAACACTTTGCTATTCCATTAGTGATTTATTTATTTTTTGATATATAAGACAAAATGTATCATTTTTAATTCGAAATTGCATAGAGATATCATGAAAAACTGACTCAGCAACTGGAATGGATTTGGGTGCACAAGCTTTCCGAATCATAATTCGAATCAACTGCTTCACAAAGCGATTCAACCCCCGCGCGCTGTGGACGTCTGCTGTTTAAAGCGGTGTAAATGCAAGGGTGTTGGTTTACGCACAAACAGAACCACAAAACTCAACTTGAATTTAATAAGCTTTAAAATACTGATTCGAGATCAGTTGAAATCAAATATGCAATTCTGCTCCGTGCGTTCACTGAGGTACGTATGACGTAGCGAAGCGTGGTTGACGTGACCAGAGCTCTGGACGTGACTAACGTGGTTCACGTGATTAACGTTTTACATGCTCCAAAGCACTGATTCTAAACAAAAGACTAATTAGGTGAGTCGTGACGCAAGCAGTGTTTTTACACAGTCATCATTACGGACAAGTAAGTTAAGTCGTTCATTGAATTTAACGTTAGCAATTAATAATCTGAGCACAATTACATCACACGCGATGACACGTCACATCGCTATAATAGGAAACGTCCGTTACCGCATCTGTTTGTCGCATATATTGCCACCATGTGATTTTGACTCTTTTGTCTGCAAATTTAAATACGTTTTTGGGGTCTAACTTTATACACATGTATGTGAATGATAAACGAATGATACCCTTACGCAAATTAACCATGGTTTTATTACAGTAAAAGTATAGGCTAGTAACCATGTTTATTTATTTTTTTAATTTATTTCCATATTGATTGCCATTAGTGTAACCGCAGTTTAACACACACATATTATGGTTAAACTCTGGTTAGCGTAGCACCCCATTGTTTAAGCTGGGATGCTGGTTTGATCTGGTCCTTTGCTGGTTTAAACTGGGCTTAGCTGGTCACTGAGGGTGCTCTAACCTTAATGTATTAGTGGCATCTGTTTCTATGGTGCAAAGAGTGCTCCATTTATAATCACTAAAAAGCTGTCACACATCTTAAGTTCATTGCAATCCCTTTTTATCGTTATAAAAATATATTTTATAATCAGTGAAGTTCTTTAGGCAGCACTACAAATCTCCTCTTTACATTCTGTCTATAGTTTGTTATAATGAAATGATTAATGCTAAACACAATATCTGAAGACAAGAAAACCCCCCAAAACAACAAGTGGATTTTACTGTATCCAAAAAAACTTGATTAAAGAAATCGACAGATAGGCCTACATTGCTCAATGCTGAAAAAACACATTGAAATCGATTTCCAGAGCGCAGCCATATTTAGTTTGCCTAATTTTTTCGTTTAAGGGTGTTACCAACCGTGTAGAACCGGGCCTGGACTTTGCTATAATGACGCAAGGCGTCATCTGCTATTTGCAGTGGTTTAAGGAATAACCACTTTCATACTACTGTAGATGTGGGAAAGGAAGCCATTTAAAATATTTAGGACATGGTATTCCTGTCTGTGACATATTTGTTCACACAGTTAATGAGTTCAATGTTACTATTTGAAGTTTTTGGAACAGAGACTTTTTAGCTTCTTCTAAACAACACAGAATAGCATCATGGAACACTGGGAAACAGAGAGTAAGGAACATAGCCCATAAATTCATGGTCCGGTGCTTCCAAGGACATCATAATGGTCCATTGGGCACAAACCCCTTTGGGGGTGGTAGTGGGGTCAGGCTTGCATTCAGCACCCTGGGACCATCTATAATGAATCTTCCTCTACATGGAGCCCAGCCAGCTCGCTAAAGTACAAACCAGTACACCAAGGGCCTTGTCAAATGGTGATAATGGTCTGCTGGTACTGGGCATGGAGTCCATTGCGGACACAGCCGTACTTACAATAACGTTGCCTGGCAGAGATGGTCTAGTAAAATAGACACAAAGATATAGGTGGAGTCAACTTAACCTTTAGGACTGTATGTGCACATGTATACTAACAATGGAGCTGTTTGTGCCGGTGTAAGTGGTCCATGTCCAACATGACATTTTACAGCTGTTCTCTTTAAATTAATTGTTAAATTCTTAGATTCTTAGATTCGCTTGTAACAGCAATTTGTATATTTTAAACTTCATTGTATATCAATGCTCAGCATGACAGGGATCAAGAAAATAAAATAAAACAAAACATGTAGCAGCCATATGACTTTTTGAGTGGACAACCAATTTAGTAATGTCTGAAATTATAGTGGACATTATCAAGTCACTCATTCAATCCCATAATGCACCTCAACAATGAGTGCACAACTGACGTTGAGTGTTGCACCAAATTAATTCCAGTGTCTCGCCAGAAGTTGGCATCTCACTTGTTTTTATTCACTCATATTTGTGGAAAAGTGAACTAGGGTGTAGGATGTGATTTGCTTTTGCATCATGTATTTTTTATTCATTAGTGAACAAAGCAAATGCTTCCCAGTTCATGTACTTATGCACTATATTATGCCATTTGTACTATGACTATTGTGTTCGCAAAAAGAAAAAGTGCACTATAAATAGGGTTCATAAGTACACACTGTATGTAATTTAGGAAACAGCTAGGGACTTTTTTGAGTCGTTGAATCATTCAAAAATGCTGATTGTCTTACATTAAGCCACAGTCTTGAGCCCTGGATAAGATTGGTTCATGGGCAGCAGTAATGTATCAAACGCAAGCATCAGCCACATCAAATTGAGCAAAATAGCCCCTGTGCATTCAGGTCATATATATACACAGGTTCATTAGGATTACTAAGACGCTGCTTGTCAGTACATGACAGTCCTTCTCCACCAGTGATCATACATTCCAGGAAATTGCGTCCCGAGACAAAGGTTATTTCCTAGAAACAGTGTTCTTCACAAGCTCTTTGAATTAT
The DNA here is from genome assembly GCA_032275025.1 of Enteromius treurensis. Classification (NCBI taxonomy): domain Eukaryota; kingdom Metazoa; phylum Chordata; class Actinopteri; order Cypriniformes; family Cyprinidae; genus Enteromius; species Enteromius treurensis. The sequence goes on along the minus strand of JAUCMU010000053.1, from coordinate 10,337,039 downwards.
AGTCCCTAGAGGGGGTTTGGGTGGTAGTTGGTGTCACTGAACAATTGAATTGTTCCTGGACTTGTTGAGACAACTTGTACTTGTAGTTACTTCTTTTGGTAATTTGTTTGTTAATTACCACATTCTTCAGTGGTGTCTCCAAGCCATGTGTAGAATATGTAACAATGAAATGTTGTCAAAATGTCAAATTAGTTACGGTTTCTTTTTTTAAAAATCGAAACAGGCACGCCAATGAAAACATTACAAAGATTTTTGTAGGACAAAAACATTGTTCCAGACAAAAAAACGCTTCTCTGGCGTCTGCATATCTTGACCCAGTGTTATCTGGCTGTGATTTATGGTCCTGCATATGTTAAACTCAATGTTAACCAATTCTCTTTACCAAACCCACCGTGCCACATGCATAAATAGATCAGTAAACGATCAATGATGAATGACTCCAAAGCATATGGAAATAGATTTGAAATAAATGCACTTCCCCGCCCCCCGACTGACCACATTCAAACTCACTTCTCAGATATTCATGAGTCCGACACCACTTCATTGTCTGACCATTCTGAGACTCTGTCTCAGTTCTGGACAAAGAGGACTATGGGATAAACACCTGTTCCCAGTCTATGAGCGTAACAGAGATATCATCCGACTGTGTTCCATACACGTTTAAACATAAAAGTTTTTTAATGACATCTTTGGTTCCAGAAAGAACTTTTAACACCCATGGAATATTTCCATTCTATAAGAGGTTCTTTATTGTGGGAAATAGATCTTTTGTTCTTAAAAATGTTCTTCAAAATGTTGTTCTAAGAACTTTTCACTGAAAGGTTCCATGGACAACCAAAAATGGTTCTTCTGTGGTATGACTGTAAAAAAATCCCTATTTTGAAGAATATTGCCATATTTCATGGTTTCTATGAGTTAATCTGTCCAGCTGTGTATATTTTTCCATGCACTTTCCAAGAGCCTTCTGTTTGTTTGTAGAGGGCCTGTGGACACACTCATTACCCCACCACCCAATGTCCTTGGAAGGCCCCTTTAGAGCTCTTAGAAGGGGGTCTCAACAGATGGTCCCTGCCGAACCCCCCATACCGGACACTCTCTTCACACTGCATCACTGTCACTTAAGTCAGTTGCATGGCTTTGAGGGGGGAGAGATAAAGATCTGAAATAAGTTAGGTTAAAGAACCAGGTTACTATACGATTTCATACTGTGCCATGTCATTGAAAATAACCGAAAGCCGCCTCTGAAATTTACAAAATAGTGACAAAAATATCTCCTTTTTTTATGTTACATCGATAGAATAATCAATTCATTCATAGTGTGATTATACTATATGAAATTATACACAAATTGAAATTTCAAAGTTTAGGTTCTGAAAGTATCTGTTAAATATTTTTACAAATGGACTGTTTATTGCTATAATGTCACATGATCCTTGAAATTAAATGATTTTGCATGAAGGAGTGGTCTCCATTCTCTTATCAGGCGTTCGCCAAACTCTTCAGGCGTTACAGGAGAAAACTCAGAGCTGTTATCTTGGGAAAAGGACATAGCAATAATTGGGTGCCAATAAAAAATTTTGGAATGAAAGATCATAAGCATAAACAATGCAGATTTACTTTCACAGCCACCTTTGTTCAGATTTACCAAAGGTGTCAATATTAGATGAGGGCACTGTAAAGATTCCCAGTTTGTATCCCAGTCAATGTATACATGAATCTTTAAATCAGTCCTTGAATCAATTTTTCTGCTTTTGCTTCCTTCTTACACGTTAGCCCTATTCCTTGCCCTGGAGTATTGACACCTAGTCGGAGTAATTAGTGAGCAACAGGGAAGAGGGGGGATTGACAGCCCCACATTCACTCCTACAGCTTAATTATCTCACCGGAGAGAAGCCTGATGTCCCCAGTCACTTCCACCCCCCTCAAAACACATGGAAATCCACACACACACATGCATTTATGCAATCGTACACGCTTAAAAGGCCACATTACGCTCATGCTGTGTTATTGCACACCTATGACATCATAACGTCATAACAGTGTTACAGGGAAATGAGGCTTCTGCATACAGTCATAATGATGTAAGGCCTGATTAATGGCAGTGCCCCATATGTCTTTGAAATAATCATCATTACATCAGCATGGGATATCATGTTTCCAACAGGGTCAGATCTGTTTATGCAATAAGGCCACAGATTTAGATCACAAAACAATAATGTGTTCCCCTGAGCACCTTCTAACATCACTATATTCTTACAAATACTGGCATGTTGTATTTCATACTTTGACTACAAAGCAGAAGAAAAGCATAAAGTATTTTAAAAGCCTACTTTAAGTCAATTTGTTTGAAATCGATTTTACGAAATGCCACATAAACACAGACAGATGCATAAAATTTTTTTTTTAAAAATAAATATATTCTAAAAATAATAATTGCGCGTGTGTTTCCCGCTCAGCTCAGTACTCTGTTGAGATACCTGATTGCCTGAGGGGGCCAGAATGCTTCTGTAAACGTCTGAGATAGAGGGAAGAGAGACTTTTCAGCTGTCCTCACTATACGCTGAAGGGTCTTGCGATCCAAGACGGTGCAATTCCCAAACCAGACAGTGATGCAGCTGCTCAGGATGCTCTCGATGCTCTCTCTGTAGAAGGTGGTCAGTATGGGAGGTGGAAGATGAGCCTTCCTCAGCTTTTGCAGAAAGTAGAGACGCTGTAGGGCTTTCCTGGTGAAGGAGCAGTTGTTTAATGACCAGTTGAGGTCCTCCGTCAAATGAACACAGAGGAATTTGGTGCTCTTGACGATCTCCACGCTGGACCCATCGATGTTCAGTGGAGAGCGGTCACTCTTTGCTCTTCGGAAGTCAACAACCATCTCTTTAGTCTTGTCGACATTCAGGGACAGATATTAAATCATATGTTCACATTTCAATAACACCTGCAAATTATGAAACGTTTTAAAGAACATGCGTCAGCTGAAGAAGTTTGTGACCTTCTTACATAAAAAGCATAATTATACAAAAAAATGTTTTATGCCCTTGCTGAACCCGTTTCTCCAACATATTTTGGGCTTGTCAGTACATCTCAAATTCAGCTCTGATAGAAAAAAACAAGGTCAGGATCTCAACACCCTGTCCTCTTCAAGCATTAAATTACTGAATAACACTGAGCAAATATTAGTTATGTAAAATCACACACTTATCTACATTTACAACGTTTCCAACAAACCACAGTCATGTTATCAAATTCTTTCCATTGAAAACTGCAAGACGAGAGGAAACTGATAATGTGAGAAAACACAGCAATTCAAGAAGGATTCCTCACCGTGAGGCTCATATGCTGTCCGTCAAAAGTAAATATTTACCTCTGATAGCTGAGAAGGACTCATGCCAGGATAAACTGACCTCATTTCTGAACAATATAGATGTCACTGGACCCATTTCCTGCATTACGTGTAAAGATACATACAGCGATGTGTTTGATAACATAATGCAGTTTAATTGCAATGCTTGGACGTTCCATTAATTAAATTTCCATGAAAGTACAGTGGCTTTACCATGTTTCAGGTACAAAAGATTGTGTTCCAAAAGGCCTTGACCATAGAAAATCTAATAATGAGTTTGAGTCATTTGCCGTGGTTTTCTTTTGGCAGCGAGAAGGCAGTCTGTACTGATGTGTGTGTTTAAGAACGTCCTCATCTGTCTCGTTTCTGGAGTCAGAACATGATGCACCTGGTGAGTACGTTCCATTTAGTTTCCATAGCAACCCCCCAAACTATCAGCTATGAGTAAGCAGCAGCTGTCAGATTTGTAAACATCTTCTTTTGTTCCTTTAGAGTGTGTAGCATCTTCATCATCATAATCATTACAAAAGGCAGGTGTTCCAGTGGTAATACTTTTTGATTGCAGTATGTCAACAAAACCTCTGGCACATGTACGCTTGTTCTCTCCAGCAGGGCATGCGAGAATGAGAAAACGCTCTCTCTGTGTTCTCTGTCACGGCTGAAGCGTGCAGTGATTGATTTCATGTAATTCATTGCACGTATTGTTTATTTCTAAATATTGATAAGGTGTTTAAAGTCACCAAATATCTTTATATCTTATAAGATCAATTTATTAATGTTATTAAGTGGTAGATATGTGTGTGTGCATTAACTGTGTGACAATAACTATATTAATCTATACTAGAAAATCAAGAAAAGATTTACTTGTCTTCTGGGAAATATGTAACTTTCTCCTGTAGCCTCTGAAGGACAGAACTAAATGAAAACTAAAAAATATTTAGGCAAAATAAGAAAAATGTAGTCCTCTCCATTCTGTTCAAATGTTTTCACCCCCTGGCTCTTAATGCATGGTTGTTCTTCTCTTCTGGAGCATCAGTGAGCATTTGAATCTTCTGTAATTGCACTCTGTGTGAAAAGATGGATCTTAAAATCATCTAGTCAATTTTGAAATACATAAAAATGCTGGAAAACCAAAAAATTGTTGGGACCTGAAGGGGTTTTCTGGAGATCAGAACCCAGGATAGTTGTTTAGGACGAAAGGTCCCATTAACAACCATCTCTAAACCAAAAGCAAAAAAACAAACAAACCAAAAACTCACCCACACAACTGTGGATCAATCGGGTAACAACACAGTATTAACAATCAAGGGGATGCAAACTTTTAAACATGGTGATTTTTCAAAATTCAAGTATTATTTTTTATTAAATAGAAAATTTAATGTATAAAGGAAGGTCATTATTAAATATTTGAATACATATTATTAATTTCAATTATTTAAAAAAGTAAAGTACGGTCAATTTATTTCAAACAATTATTTAATAAAAGGGGAATTATTAAATATTAATATATTTTAGATCTATTACAATGAGGAATTGTACTGTTAATACAAAGGATTTGTTTTTTGAAAAATTTACATATTTATTTTATTTATTCTTACGTAACACTTTTAACTTAAAAAGAAGATATGATGATAGAATGAGTACAAATCTGCCATAGCTGATTTGTCAGAGGTGCCCTGATCCTTTTACTGTGGTTAAGACTTTAAAGCAAACATTAATGTCCAGATGAGAGCCCAGCTGTTAGTGACTCACTGCTGCCTGCCTTTCAGGGGCATTTCACTGAATCTATGTATATGAACACGCTTCCCTGCAGCCAGCTAAAAGAGCCCTGTATAATTTACAGAGTTTGTGAAGTCACATCTGTTGCCGCTGGCAGTGGGTGGGCGCCCATGTCAGGCCGTCTCTATACTTGGTCAGCTGTTGAGCTCGATTGGTCTGTTTGTCTGTGAGGCAGAGATAGGCTAATCATGCCTTTTTTAGGGCTGAGAGGGGATCCGTGACCCCAGATCGCAGCTAAATGTCACACAACCTGCCACAGAGCTCTTTAAGAAAATGTCCAGGCCTGGTTACTCAGTTGTTTGTTATTCTCAAAAAAAAAAAAATGAAAAAGATGATACATGAGCTGCTTTACTGTCTACTGAATTAGGGCTGGGCGATATATATAGAATAGTTTCGCGGATGATTCAATGGCGTAGCTTCTCAGTGATCAGCTCTGTTCATAAACTGGCGCTGCATTTAAAAACAGCTGACGGAGATTTACCACTGAGCAAAGAACCGGCTTTACTGACGAGATGCGCATAATATATCATTCTGTATATATCGCCCAGCCCTAAACTGAATAGGTAGCTGCCTTATAAACTAGAATGCTAAATGAAATCGAACCTTTTAAGTGGTACTTTGTTTAGGTACCAACTCAACAACTGCAGTGCAAAACAGACTGCCTGAGCTTTAGCATGTTGCTTAGCTAACACAGTCCCGTCAAGTTACACTCTCCCGCCATCTTGGTAACATCCACAGATTGTTGTTTTCTATGAAAGCCGTTTCGAATCAGACTTAAAATCTGACAACTGCATCAAAAATGTAGCTTGGAACATGTTAACAATCTGTATTTTTCAGGCTAGCCTAGCTTATGTGGAGTGAAAGCGCAAGCACTGCAAACAAAACAGAAAAAAAAGTATACTTTGGGGTAAACGCTCTTCAGCCAAAAATTCAACAATTGCAAATGCATGGGAGACTAGAATTGATTTTAGGTTTTATCTTAGTTTAATTAAACATTTTGAATTAAAGCTGCACTATTTTGAGTTCAGAATTGACTAAATGTATATACTAAGCGAGTACACTGGAGTAGATTGTATGTTTTTACATTGTAGATGTGTTATAATGTTATTATAATTTATAATTATAATATAATTATAATAAAATTATAATTTCGTTTTTTTTAAAATTCAATCACAAAAACATTTTGCATGGTCAGAGTCTAGTATGGCATGGGCATAATGTTGTTTCTGATGCAATACTGTAATGAGCATAAAATACATACTGAATTAATACATAGAAAATGCTCCTGTAAGGCTTAACCTTGAGATTAAAATTTTTTAACGTTGGATTTCCTTCTCTAGGTGGATGCCACCCACAGCATGTTTGTGAAAGAGGCATTCCTTGCCGTGCAGCGTGGGAACAACCTGGACCATCCATCCGGAATTCCGACGGACCATTGTCACACCAGAGCCAGCTGTTGCCATGGAGACCGCCACAAGTGCTCTAGTGCGTGTCCCTTTTTAGAAATGAGTTCTGAGGTGGGAAGTGCCTCAGGAGAACCAATCGGTAGCTATCGCCGTGCTTTAATAGCGTTCACTGCTCTTTGAAGCCCTGAATTAATGAGGTTGCACAACATTTTCCCAAACCACCTGCTGGACGGTCAGATGTGCGTGAAGCTGACTGTTCACCTATGGTTCAACAGCGGTCGCTTTAGCTTAAATGTCACTGTGGGAAATCGGCATACCGGAATCCAAGGGATGCGGGCAAAGGTTGACAGATGGCTTAAATAACAGAACCAACTGTGAGAATAAGAGTGCTGGGAGCACCTTTAAACACACAGGCAAGCGTATACATTCAGACACACACACATAACCTCTAGTCTTGCACAGTGTCAGTGGCTCACAAGCGCTTCGCCCCCTCCGCGCATCTGCTTTGAAGAACGGGAACACTGTGTACCCTGACTGCACTGGCATCAGGGCAAATGAAGCTCCAGCCTGAGGATATCACATGCATTCATACAGCACAGATCTGACTGCAGCAAAGGAAAGTTTTATCAGACTCTATTTCAGCTTCATGCAGTCAAACTCAGTACATGCTTTTCTATGGATTGCATGATTATTTACACAATAGCAATTCATTCATGATTTATTGATTCACTCTAATTTCTCTTTCTTTTTATTTTAAAATTTTCTTTTAAATAACCTTTCTTAAAATAACCTACCATTTCTATACATTTAGAAAGTCTTCTAGTTTTGTGGACCTTCAGGAAGAGAAATCGTCATTTGCCAGATGGCTGCAGCTCAGCATTTGACCACTGGATTTACAAAATCATTTCAGGTTTATGAAGTGTTAAAACATTGCATCAGCTGACAAAAAGTCAGAATTGCGAGATATAAAGTGAGAACTGAGAGTTGTAAACTTGCATTTTTGAGAACATATTATGTCTTTTTTTTCCCACTCAAAATTGGACATCATAACTCGCAATTGCGAGTCTCATAATTCTCATAAAAACTTTATAACCAGCAGTTCTGACTTTATATATTTTAATTTGTGACTTTATAACTTGCAATTCTGACTTTTTATCTCACAATTCTGACTTTATATCTCATTCAATTATATATGTATATATATATATATATATATATATATACATATATGTGTGTGTGTGTGTGTGTGTATGTATGTTACATCCACACCAGGCTCCACCCTCACCTAGTCACAGCGTTCGCTCTCCCCTGAATATTGATCACCATCACCTGACACCACCACCTGGATCTAACCACCACTCTCATTACTCACCACATAAAACCACACACTGTTCGAGCTTGTTCCTGACAAGTGGACTAATATAATATACGTACCTGTGATGCTTACCTTGTGATATCCCCTATGTTCTCCGCAATCTCTGTCTCCGCCCCAGGCTCCTTTGATTCCCTCTCTGTCTCTCCAGCGTCTCAAGTTTGTAGCGTGGGGTTGTGGTCCATCGTCTTAGTGTTCCTCCAGCGCTCCTATCAAAAAAGACATTTAATTGGGGTGTAGGGAGTTACTGATTCAGGATCAGTAGCCTGGGGTAGCGTGACATCCCCCCCTCCTCCACGAGTGTCTCCAGACGCTCTTTACCGACGGCGGGGATGACCTCGCCCTCTCGGGGCCAGATGATCCGGATGGATGCGATGGAACTCAGTGGTAAGTGAGGGGTCTAGCACGTCATCTCTGTCCACCCAGCATCTTTCTTCTGGCCCGTAGTCCTCCCAGTCAATTAGGTACTGGATCCGGCCGGCCGAGGATGTTTTTGACTCGATAGTTGGTCTCTGGGGTCTCGACATCGGGTGGAGGAGGGGGTCCACATGCTCTGAAAAGGATGGAAGCAGAGGTTCAGTGTATGGTTTTAGTAGAGAGACATACAAAAGGGTGTTATGCGGTACCGGGGTGGCAATCGATGTTCATAAGTGACCTCATTTATTTGTCGAGCAATAGGGAAAGGACCTATGTAGCGAGGGCAAAGTTTTTTACAGGGAAGACGGAGACATATGTCTCGAGTGGATAACCACTCCTTTTCGCCTGGCTGATATAAAGGGGTCTCTGATCTGCGCAATCTCTGAGTCCCACACCCGTTCGCTCTCTCTGAACCAATAGTCTACTGAGGGAACCTCGGAGGGCTCTTCGGCCCAGGGGAATAAAGGGGGTTGAAAACCCAAGACGCACTGAAAAGGGGTGAGGCCTGTGGATTCTTGGCGTAAAGAATTTTGAGCGTATTCGGCCCAGGGGAGACATTGATTACAAGTATCCTGATGGTCATGACAATATGTTCTTAAGTAGCAGGTGATTTCTTTTATCTTTCTTTCAGTTTGGCCATCTGATGCTGGATGATATCCTGAGGAGAGATTGATGGTGACTCCAAGCAGCTGAACGAAATCTTTCCAGACCCGAGAGGTGAACTGGGGCCCCCTGTCAGATACTATCTCCTCAGGTAACCCGAAGTGCCTAAAGACATGGTGAAATAGAGCCTGTGCTGTTTCTAGTGCGGTGGGGATGCCAGTGAGTGGAATTAATTTACAGCTCTTTGAAAACCGGTCTACCACGACAAGGATGGTAGTGTATCCTTCCGAATTTGGCAAGTCAGAAGCAAAATCTATGCCCAGGTGGGACCAAGGACGACGTGGTATAGGCAGAGGGAGCAACTTGCCTTGTGGTTGTTGTCGAGGGGTGTTGGACATAGCGCAAAGAGAACATCCTCTGATATAGCGCTCAATATCTCGGTTCATGTGGGGCCATCAGTATCGGTTTCGGATGAGCCATCGAGTTCAGCGGCTGCCGGGGTGTCCCATGCCCGGAGAGGTGTGCACCGCATCAAGGAGAGGTAAACGGAGTGTAGGAGGTACAAATGTCTTTCCATCTGGCACCTATGCCGGTGTGGGTTCATGGACGGTTGTCTGACGGATCTGTTCATCTAGATCCCACTGGATGGGAGCAAGGAACTTGGTAGAGGGCAGGATGGGTTCGGGTTCCTCAGACACTGGGTCGGGTTGGTGTAATCGAGATAACGCATCCGCCTTGGTGTTTCTGCTCCCTGGACGATACGAGATCTTAAAATCAAAGCGTGTAAAAAATAAAGCCCAGCGAGCTTGACAGGGGTTTTGGCGTTTAGCTTCTCAGATATACTGAAGGTTTTTATGATCAGTTATAACTTCAAATGGGTGTTGAGCCCCCTCAAGCCAGTGCCTCCATTCTTCCAAGGCGAGTTTGATCGCCAACAGCTCTCTATTACGAAAATCATAGTTTTGTTCCGCCTGTGAGAGTTTCTTGGAATAATAAGCACAGGGATGCAGAACTGGTGGGGTGCCGTGATATTGTGAAAGGGTTACTCCAACCCCTAAAGTGGCTGCATCTACTTCCAAAATGAATGGTTGACGAGGATCAGGGTGCCATAGAATAGGTGCCATGCAAAAGGAGAGCTTTAGTTCCTTAAAAGCGTGGTCGGCCTCTGGTGTCCAGATCAGTGTCTTTTTTCCTCCTCGCAGCAAAGAGGTTAATGAGTCTGTACGTTGGCTGTTACCTGAGATGAAGCTGCGATTAAAAGTTTGCAAAGCCCAAAAATCTTTGTAGTTCTTTTATGGTGGATGGGGTTGGCCAGTTTTGGACTGCATCGACTTTTGTGGTTTCCACGGTGACCTCAGCGGGGGAAATTACGTAACCGAGAAATTGGATCTGTGTCTGATGAAATTCACATTTCTCAGCTTTGAGGTACAAGTGATGCTCTCTCAACCGTTGAAAAATTTGACTGACGTGAATTCGTTGCAGGGCCAGGTTGGGCGAGTATACCAAAATATCGTCTATATAGACTATTACAAATTGGTGAAGCATATCTCTAAAAATGGTGTTCATGATATTCTGAAATATGGCTGGAGAGTTGGCTAGGCCATACGGCATTACGCGATACTCAAAATGGCCAGTAGGGGTCACAAAAGCGGTCTTCCATTCATTGCCTGGACGGATTCTATTTAAATTATAAGCACTCCGCAGATCGAACTTACTTAAGACTCAGGCTTGCCGTAATTCCTCCAACGCGGCTGGCACAAGGGGCAGTGGGTAGGTGAATTTTATTTTTTGACTATTTAGGGCTCTGTAATCTATACAAGGTCTTAGACCGCCATCCTTCTTTGCAACAAAAAATAAACTAGAGGCTGCAGGTGAGGTGGCTGGTGTAATAAATCCCTGTTGGAGCGCCTCTTTCACAAACTTCTCCATAGCCTGTCGTTCGGGGAGAGAGAGTGGGTAAATTCGGCCTTTGGGGAGTGTAGCTTCTGGAACGAGCTCTATTGCGCAATCCTAGGGCCGGTGCGGTGGGAGACAAGTAGCTGCCGTCTTGCTGAACACGTTGAGAAAGGCATGATATTCCTGGGGAATAACCGTGGAGTTGGCAGTATCGGGGCTCTCGATCGAAGTGGAATAAAAACATAGTTCGGATACCTCAGGTTTAGGCATCGCACTTATGCAGCGAGTGTGGCAGGCATTACTCCAACATAATACTTCTCCTGTTCCCCATTGTATTAAGGTGTTATGGAGAGCTAACCATGGGCGTCCTAAAATTATGTCTATTGTGGCATTAAGTAATAGGAGGAAGGATATTTCCTCTGTTTGTAGACAACCTATTTGCAAGGTTGACAGGGGAGTGCTAGCATTAACTGGTTTCGGGTCTAAGGGGATTGCCCTGTATGGTGATGATACGATATGACACTTTACTCTTCTTTAACAGGATGGGCAGATTATCAAGACAGCGGGTGGAGATGAAATTCCCTGATGCCCTGGAATCCACAAGTGCTTTCACTAAAAAATGATGGGTATCATAGTGTATCTGTTCATCTAGTAAAGGAATCAAATTAATGGGGCGATCTACAAAAGCCACACTCACCGCATTTCTAGGAGGGCGGACAGGACAGCCTCGGATGAAGTGTGATGAATCCCCACAGTACAAGCAGTGTTCTTCTCGTAACCGACATGTGCGCTCTACACTGGAAAGGTGATACGCGTTACTCTGCATGGGCTCTGGATCTGAGCGATCCATCTCCAGGGACCTTGAAGTTCTGGCTGGAAGATTTATGGGTAAGTGCTGAGATACGATGGCGGCTTTCTTCAGGAAGGCCGCTAGCCCTACGTGGTAAGCATATATAGCCAAATGCGCACGAATGTTGGCGCGCAGACCCCTGCGAAAGACAACTATTAAGGCAGTATCATTCCATCCACTGCCAAAGTACGAAACTGAAGGATATATTCGTGAATAGGAGTACTGGCTTGCCTGAGTTGAAGGAGCTTCTCCTACACCGAGACATGCGAGGTGGGTTGATCGAATACTTCTTTAAAATGCTGGAGAAAGCTACCGAGAGAGGATAAATGATGGCTCTCCCCGGTCCACAGAGCATCCGCCCATTGTAACGCTCGCCCGGTGAGAAGGGTTATGATGAAGGCGATTATATTCCTATCGGTAGGGTAGAGATGCGGCTGCATTTCAAAGTATAACGAGCACTGTAGGAGGAAGCCGCAATATGATGTGTCTTCTCCAGAATACGGCTGAGGCCGGCCCAAAGGACTCGCAGAAGGCTGGGGTGCTGGTGTATCCTCCCACTCCTCAGGCTCCATAGTAGTTCAGTTAGGGTCTGAGCTTCTGTAACGCACAAGACTAGGACAAGACAGGCAAATGATCTCAGATAAGTATATTTATTAACATAGAATTCCTCAGGGCTTCAAACAATATGTCTTGAAGAAAAATGAACTAAAACATTATAATCTTCATTATAAACAGCTTTCTTTTTTTGAACATCAATTAAATTGTTACTCTTAATTTGGTTTGGATGTTTTCTGTATTTTCTAGTTCGGGGAACAGACACAGTCTCTAGTCTCAGTCTCGGGGAAAACCCTGTGGTTTTGAGCCAACACTTAAGGGGTTTCATGTACAGCAGGCCAGATGGAACCCACGCTGGACCCAGCTGCCATAAGACCCAGCAGTCTCTAAAACTGCTTGACCGTGAGTGACCGGCCCTCCTGCACCCTTGCGCCTGCAATAAGATTCGAGTTGATCTGAGCAAGGGACATTTGTGCCTGCATCATGGTCGAATCCCACACCGTGCCTAGATAAGTGGTTCTCTGTGCCGGAGAAAGTACACGTTTCTTGCCGTTCAGTCTTAACCCCAAACGTTTCATCTAAGTGAAGACGGCATCTCAATGCCTGACCACCTCTCTCTGTGACTGAGCTAGAATTAGCCAGTCATCGATGTAGTTTAGGATGCGAATGCCCTCAAGCCACAACAGAGCTAGGGCCGCATCCACTACCTTTGTAAACGTACGGGTTGAGAGTGCCAGACCAAAGGGAAGAACCCGATACTGGTAAGCTTCACCCCTGAAAGCAAACCTCAGGAACTTCCTGTGGGAAGGAAGGATGGACACTTGAAAGTATGTGTCCTTTAGATCTATAGTGACAAACCAGTCCTTGGAACTGATTTGCATCACGACTTGTAGAACTTCAGCTGACTGACTGAGAAGTTTAGTTGCCTGAGATCCACAATGGGCCTCAGCCCCCATCCTTTTTTGGAACTATAAAGTACCGGCTGTAAAACCCTGGACTCCCTCTCGAGAAGCGGAACCACCTCGATGGCTTCCTTTCTTAAGAGAGTGCTCACTTCTTGTTCCAAAACAAGAGCTGGCTCGGGACCCACCATGGTGGGAACAATCACGGTAAAATGAGGTGGCGGAAGACAGAATTTAATGCGCTATACACCCTTTACGGTATGCAGGACCCACTGAGATAAATTTGGTAGTAGATCCTGCTTAGGCTTAGAAGTGCCAGAGCGCCACTTCGACCCCGAACCCTGGTCTCGTGGGGGTGCCCAGGTAGCAACACTCCAGGTAGCGAGGGATCTTCTGGAAACCTGCAGCCCACAATAGCCTGGCCGGCTGAAGCGCACCCCTTGCCCACTAGTGTTGAGGTGGTTCCCAGCGGCTTAGAGGGCAAGGCCAGAGCCTTCAAGATCGATGCCTCCACCAGCAACAGATAGCCTGCAAGTATCTGTTCAAGCAATGCGTAAAGAGTGGCTGCCATATGCCCCACTCCCAGGCAAACAAAACACAGCTTGTGTGTCCCGTGGCGTCAAAAAGTGGCCACAAGGACTAGCACCCTAAGCAAACCCATAGTTTACACCTTTTTTTTTTTTTTTTTGGAAAGGGAAAGAGAGAAAAAAACACACACCGAACAGACGCACAGAGAGGGCTTGCTGGATGAACATGCTTTGAGCTCCCTGGTCTCTGATGTCACCCGCCTCTGATGTCCCACCCTTTCATTGGATTGATTGCACAGAAATTTCAGAGGGTGGTCATGCTGGAGGCATTCCCATAGTGTTTCGATGTTTAATACAAATACAATTTGCAAGAAAAGCAGGTGCACTTGAGGACAGTTTTGCATATGCGTTTTTAATGCAACGGAATGTAGGCATTATGTACAGGTGTGCACCTGTTCTAATCGGTTTTAATGATGCACTACGTGCCGTCAGCATAATGTCACAGACAACAACATGACACATCAGATCTTGTCAGCTGTCTCTTCAAGTCCCATTCCACCTTCATTCTACCCGACCTTTAAATCCAACTCAACTCATGAAAGTCTGTCAAGCACATTTTCTCTAACCCTGCTAATTGCCGCAACTCCCAATACAATGTCAGACAGATCGACTCGCTGTCTTGCTGGTCATCCAGACTGAGAGACAGGCCATCCCACATCTGAATGAAATTTGATTCTAATTCGATGAAGTCTGTAAAGTAATTACATTAAGCAAGTGGGTGCCCAGCAGGGTTAGATTCATTAGCAATGTTAGCACTAGGCCTGTGCCAAAGCTGCAGTCTGGCTTTATGTATGAGCTGGCCTGTGCGACTATTTATTTTCCATGGCCGTGTGGTTTGCAATGGAACTTATCTTTCAGTTTTAGCCCGTGCACATGGACGAGCATGAATTTTCCAGGGCAAAAACGAAGGCGTTCGGGAGAGTCAACATTCATTGTACGAGCGTGCACACTGAGGCTTTTGTCCGCTGACTGGAAAATGCTAAAGTTTTCCCTGAGATGGATAGACAAGCCTGAATTACTCCATGCAAGTGTGAATGCATGTGGGTGAGTCAGAGTTGGACGGACAGGGGAAATGGGGATGTAATAGAGATTTTGTTGTCCACTAGGACCCAAATTGTTCTGGAGCTTTGAGGCTAAGAAAACAGTTTGTGTTTCTTGAAGAAAAGAAGCCCTGTTCAGGCACAGAGTCTCTGTGTTTCTGAGCTTTTCCACTGCAACTGTGATTTCTGAAAGAAGATAGAGCAGGAGAGGGAGAGAGTAAATAAGAAGGTGATGCAAGAACAACTACACTTGGATAAAGTTGAAAAGAGATGCACAAAGAAAGCAAGCACAAATAAGAACAAAAAAGTACAAAAACAGGTGTACAAAAAGGTGATTAGCTGACATTATTGTGATAAAGTTGTGCTTAGAAGTTTGCAAACCCCTTGCAAATATATTAATACAAACACAAAAAATACAGTAAATAAAACAATAGATTATGAAAAATATATATATTTATATACATGATTTTCATTTCATTTATTTTATACATTTATATCTATAATGCATGCTCCCTTGTATATAAGTTTATAACATACTTATATGAATATATTTTTGTATATATATTTATTTAGATTACGCATATACTTATGATATAGTACACACATAAATATATGTAAAAAGAAGAGATAATTTATGCCTATGACAATTATCATATATTCAAATGTTAATTTGTTCTATTTTACATATTATATATTCCATATATGTTATTGCATAATAATGCATACTAATTGCAAAGGGTACATATATATATATATATATATATATATACACACACATAAACACACCCATTTAAAGTAAATTTAATTTAATGTTCAAATAAAAATGAAAAAGATAATGTATATGTTTGAGAGCAACATAAAAACATACTTAAGGGCATAACAAAAAGGCTATTGTTTTGTAAGTAGGCATTTTAGTAAAAATTTTATAGTTAGTAATTCTTCCTTGAGTAATAACTAGTGCCTAAATCTCAAAAACAGCTATAAAATATCTTCATAAAATATTTATCATCACTGTATCAACTAAAACAACTCGCATATGAAAATAATAGCAAAAGTACATATGGACAATATTCAGACATATGTATCAGAATATAGCAGGAACCAAAATCTTAAGCATGCTTGCCATAAGCGAACCAAATAGCCTTTTTCAGTTCTCCTGCATCTGTTAGATAATAATGATTAAAAATGATGCATTTTGGTGAAAGAAATAATTAAATAAGGCATAAATAAAAAGTAGAGCAAAGTGATAGTTCCATGTGTCTCCAGCAGGGTGCTCTCTGTTGTGTGAACGTGCAGTTTAGGAGAAAGGCGTGGCTGTGTGTGCAGGTCAGTGGGTTCGTTGTGGTGATGGGGAATGCAGCTCCGGCAGCGCCACACAGACGCTCTGTTAACTCACTCCACGGCCCCATCTCTCTCTTGCACAAACACACACACACACACATTCACAGACACAAAACTGAGGGCTGCACTCTGCCTCCGCCAGTCGCAAGTCTGCAGACATCCTACTGAGCCCTGAAGGACAGGAGACAAGAAAGACAAAGAGAGACCAGAGGTCATATTTCTCCACTACGCCCATTTAAATTAGAATGAAATTTAAAGAGTGAGACACAGAGCAAGACGCATATTGATTTCAGTCATGTATATTTAACATCTTAGTCAACATAATCTCAAAATGTTTAACTAAGAATACATTATCTCTGATATATACTTAGACAGACAGTGACCCTCGTTTAGTATATGTGTGTCAGATGAAAAAAAAAAGGTTCCATTTTGATAAATTGTAATAATAAATGGTAATAAATGAATGTGTATCACATCCATTTTGTTTAAATAATATTTCACGAGTTCACACTTCCTCATTAATGACAAATAAAATTGCGTGTTTAGCTTGCTGTGCGGGCCGTGAGCTTGGCGGACTCCGAGCCCTAGGGATTTTAACCCCTTGGCGGTGAGGGTCTGGCAGAGCTCCGTGTCCGGCTCGAACCCCGTGTGCCCCCGGGAGGAAGGTAAGGTCTAGAGGCGGAATAAGGGGCGGTGGAGGGATGCAAGAACGAGGTTGGGTGATCGGATAATAGGCTGATTGGGGATGAAGCGGCAGCCGTGGCTAATCATTCATACGTGTTCCTCCCCAAATTTGTTTATCAACATCATGTATGTGTATCCTGTGTATATTTATTATGTGTATTTACAAACACACGCATGTATATATTTAAGAAAAATATTTTAGTGCTGTCAAACAATTAATTGCGATAAAAATATATGTGCGTGTACCGTGTATATTTATTATTTACATATAAAAAACACACATAGGCAGCAAATTTTTTGGAATTATTTATGTGTGTGTATATATATAAACAAAATATTTTTCTTTAATAAATACATGAATGTGTGTGTTTTATATATGCATAATAAATACTAAAAGTACACTTACCTAAGTAAACAAAAACCTTCTTTTTAGGTTTTAGATGTGATTATTCGTGATTAATCAATCAAAAGCAGTAGTTTATATATAATACAAATATAATAATATGAATGTGTAAAAGTATAATTATAAGTATTTTCATTATATATATTTTCTGATAATATGTTAATAATAATATATAATTGGACACAAAAAAAATCTAACATTAAAGATATATATCAAATAATATTACATGTTGTTGTCTGAGATTGAATGTATATATAAATGTACACAATTTTTTTTTTTCATTTTTAAAACATGTATATGCCTTCCATTTTAACATTTTATAATTGCCTGAAAATTCCCTTCATATCACATTGCAAAAAAAAAAAAAAGAAAGAAAAACTATAAAAAGTACAACTACAGGGCAAATGCTTGTTATGACAGGAGTAGCATCATTTAAACCCAAGCTGTTGCCAGTTTTGCAGTAGTAGGCAGCAGGAAGCAAAGCGTGACTGTCTGACTGTAGTAAGAGAGCGTGACTATATTTTGAAAAAGCCAGAGACAGAGGGGCGGTGTTTCTTTAAGAGTGCTGCAGTACGGCAGACAGGTGAATCGAGGACACGCTGGCACTAGATGTTCCAGAGAGAACGAGAGAGAGAGAGAGGAAGAGAGATGTTACACCCCATCATTTTCAGACACGAGAATCAAACCACACTACTGCATAGAGAAAAGAGGGAAAAAAGGGACAGAAGACCGTAATTCTTCATTATTCAGTCTCTCCACACTTTCAGGAGGGCCCCACTATAATTACGCTCCACTTATAATTTACATAAGCCCTAAATAACCTCAGCTTTATTGATGATTTTAATGTAAATGCAAGCCTATGCATAGGCAGTGGTATCTACGCCAACAATAGCAATGAAGTCTAACCTGCTCTGACAGACTGCCCTTCAAATGGTTGCTAGCATATTAAACATTACAGTATATGAAGAACTGCTGAGCATTAAAATGGCATTAAGTAAAGTCCAATAAGTGCAGGACTCTTTCCACATCTATGTAATTCAGAACATCATTCATGTTTCAGTATAAAAATGTAAACAGGTGGAGCCTGCTTGTGTATGCTAACTTAGCTTAGCATTTAAACAGGCAGTTCAACAGCTCTGAACGACCTCCAGTTAGGATGATTTGACATTCACACCTGAAAATGAACTTCATTTACATAAACACTGACTAACAATGTTGGCAACTGCTCTACAACGACGCCTTGGCTAACAATATGTTGATTTATCTTTTGAAATGTTAGTTAGCGAATGCCAATTAGCATAGATCTACTTTGGTTCCTTGTTGTGTCTGATGAACAAAGCAAACTGAACAGACTGCTGTAAAGTAAGGAATTCAGAGGATTTGAAAACATTTTAAAACATTGTTTTAGCACTTTATAGCCTAAACTTAAACATTTTGAAGACTGTATATTTAACAGCAGTTATGATGGCTCTTTGGGATAAATAGTGTTCCTAAACAATATTTTAGGAATGGGACTTGGTTTAGCTAGTTAGCCAATAAAACAGACACTATTTTAAGTTTGTATTTATTTATGTTTAAGTAAAAAAAGGAAAGACTTTTTGGAGGGCAAAAAGTTTGGGGTTGGTATTTTCTTGAATTCAGTGTCTTTTGCTCAGCAAGCACTTGCACTTATTTATTTCAAAATAAATGAAAATAGGAAAACTGTAATGTTGTGAAATATTAGTAATTCAAAACAACAAAATACAGTAGAATGTATTTTATTTCTGCAAAGCTGAAATTTCAGCATTATTCCTCCAGTGTTCAGTGTCATATGATCCTTCAGAAATCACTCTAATTTATTTGCTGCTCAAGACACAATTTTTCTTATCCATAATGAAAGCAGTTGTGCTGCAAAATAGTTTTGTGGAAACTGGGATGCATTTTTTTTTCAGGTTTCTTTGATGAATACAGTAGATGGCTCAAAAGAACACAATTTATTTGAACCAGTAAATGTTACATGTTTTTTTTTTTTTTTTAATCAGTGTAATGTATTCTTTCTGAATAATGAATGTGTTTGAAACTGAAGTTGATTTCAGAGTTTTACTTGTTTTTAACAGGATTTTATTGTACACCTTTATTCCAAGAAAATGTCAGAATGATCAAAACTCTCGCAATTTTGACACCCCCTCCTCCCACTAACTTTTAGTTTATGAGGCAGAAAAAAATACATTTAAAATTCCTAAAACTTGTTTTATTAGTCTGTTTTCACCTTCAAACTTCAACTTCCTATTTCTGAGGAAGTTATATCAAACATAAGCATTCAGACTTGTTTTTGATAAACTAAGAACTAAAACCTAAAATGAGTTCTTATTAAATGTGAGCGTTTGTGTTCAGCGGTTCCAGCAGCAGTGCTGTATACAGTAGGATGGAGGTGGAATGTTTGGGTCTCGGTGCTCCACTCAGACATGCGCCCTGGATATCCATTGTGTTCTATGTTGTGAGATTCCACAGACATTGTGTCATAAAGTTACATTACGGCCAGGGATTGGCTTCGTTCCTATGATTGAATGTTTTCCACCTGGATACTGAACTTGTGCGCATCCAGCTGAGAGAAACTCTGTTGAAAAGAAAACTGGAACTGCTTAAAGGCCGATGATTATTTAATCATTGGTTTGCTTCCATTACAGATGTGTCACAGTTACAGTAAATGAGAAACTCTCTCTCTCTCTCTCTCTCTCTCGTGTTTTCTCATACAAATATAAATGCTCAATAGTCTTATTTACAATTAGGGAGAATTCAACAGCTACAGTCCAAAGCTTTGATTCTCAACATTATGCCATTAGCATTTGCAAATATTCACACATGATATTCACAAATGTCTTTGATAAATAGAATTAATTGGTAATAGAAATTTCTTTGTAACTGTCTTTAATGTTACTTTTCATCAGTTTAATGCGTTTATATAGTGATAATTCACCCCCAAAAAGGGTTCTTTTCTCATGAACATGCATCAACTGACTCCTCAGAGAAGAGATTGTTAAATAAAGAAGGTCTTCACAAACAAAAATATTCTTGTTGTTTCATAAAATAACTTTTGAAGCCCTGGATGTCACATGGACTATTTTAACAATGTCTTTACTGCCCTTCTGGGTCTTGAAAGTGTCAGTTGCATTGGTGTCTGTGCTGAGTCAGAAAGCTCTTGGATTTCATCCAAAATATCTTAGTTTGTGTTGCTGAGATGAATGAAGGTCTTGCATTTTTGGAATGTCATGAGGGTGAGTAATTAATGACAGAATTTTCTATCACTAATATTAACTATCACTTTAATGCATTATGAAACAACTCTTTTTGACCTAAAATATTTGAACAGTAGCCTACTTTGGGTGTGGGTGAGGGGTTGTGAGGGTGGTTGCGTGGTCAACATATTCAGGTTTTTTAAAAGGATTCAATAACTTAATCAAGTTACATTTACAGTTATTGATAGTAAAGTGATAGTAAAATCTAACTATATTATTTATTTAAAAGTGTAATATAAGTATTTATGACACTTCAATTGCTGTGCACATTTTCCATTTTAAGTTCCTCCAATACGTATAATGTACTTTTCAGGATATATTCAAAATGTGAACACTAAAAACGAAAGTGCACATTGAAATGTATGTGTTTCCTACTTCCTTTTCCTTACTTTCGTTTTCCTTACTTGCTTTTCATTTGAGTAAAAGACCCCATTCTTCTTAAATAACATCTACTTCAGAGTTTCAGAAGAGATTTTATGGAGAGTCTGTGATCAAAAGTCCGCAAAAGAAACACCTGAGACAGAGACCATACTTTAATGAAAAATCAACGCATAACTATTAGGTCTCAAAACAAACTAACAGAGCTGTTAAGTCTCCTGAGCTTTGACTAATGAGCAACAAAATGTTCCTCTCGAAAGTTCAAATTATAAGTGATATTATCATTAATAAGTCAAAAGTAATTAGCTAGTAGCTGATGCAGCTTGACTTTAAGCACAGATGGAGTAATTCAATACAGCCTCGCTTGAAGCCGTGAAGATCGACTTTCAAAAGCCATCAGTAAGACATCTCCCTTTGAACATTCTGACAGTCTCCTCTTCTTCTTTATTGCCAACTTTGTAGCACATCAAACAAGCCAACCGCAGTATCTTAATGCAACATTTGTTTGAGCCGTACACATTTTCAGTTACCTCAGATAGAGCTATAAATAAAGCCTTTCTATGAGGGAAAGGCAAACAGAACTGAACACTCTGCACATTGTTGTGAAGGGTAATTGCGAACAACACCGGTCTTGTCTGAGGATACTCAAGACCGTGGAGAACTTGATGGATGAGGGTTTTATTTCTAAACTCGACAGGACCTGTCAGTGTAAAACTGCTGCTTGTTCCTCTGCGGAGCTCGCCAGACATTTTGGCTCCAGGGAGGTGGCTTTGCGCCGGGCTCCCTTGGAGAGCCCAAAGATTTAAGAAAACACACCATGTGAAAAGGGCATTTTAAAATGGACCGTGTAAGCGGGTGAGGTCATCGTAGTTACCTCAGAGAAACCTTTGTTAGCGGCTGGATGGTGAGGAGAATTTCTGGAGCCCTGCTGGAGCTCTGGTCCCACTCATCTTGTGGGAAACAAACCTCATTAAAACGCCCCTACGATGTCAATTGGGCATTGTTTCACAGCCGAACGGACTTGATATAGTTGATTTTGCTGACTTGTCATAATTCATAACGCCGGCCAATATGATTAAAGTTGTTTACTTGGGAATCGATGTGTTAGATTGTCAATTAGCGGGATGTCTGCGAGCGAATGCCAACGGTAAATGATTGCCGGTGATGTGCGAGGTTGCTTATTGGTACAATAACTCTCCGCCATCTCTCCGGCTTCCCCTCCCGCCCTTTCATCTGTTGCCTGTCTGGGTGAGAAAAATTCCTGGGTGATTGTTGAGGGGCCCACTGTGTTCACAAACAAAAGGCCTCCTCTCTCTCAGGGTGGCGGAGCGCTTGGTTTCCGGCGTGAGGTCATTCTGTTGGAGAGCAAGAGAGAGGAAGAGATGTCATTCAGGACTTGAATCTGAGATTATGCTGGTTTCCTGGGATGGAGGGAGGATGAGCTGGGTTGGAGGGAGTTTGCGTGTCTACGTGTCCCAGCTTGGCCTGGTTAGCACAGTGTTGGGAAAGCTAATTTGAACTTGCCAAGCTTCAAGCTATACTCATAATTTTAAAAATAGCTACACAGTTGGCAATAATCTAATAAAGTGAATAGCTAACCACATTAAAGCAGATGTTAATGAAGCTAAGTAAAGTATTATTGTAGCATTAGTTCTACACTTTTGTTATGTATAGCTATTTCCCACTACTTTCCCAGCATTGTTTTCACTAAAATTTCATGGTCTCTAGAATATGTTGTTGTACATCTGAATTTAACATCAATAAAGAACAGAGCCTCTACTTTTAAACAGTTGAAAGTTTCAAAAAAAAAAAAGGTACATTTTGGGCAGTTTTATCAAGAACTACATCTGGATCACATAATTACGATGATCAAAGCAGATCGCTTTAGTTCTTTACCACCTCCTGGATTAACATTTCATTCTGTAGCTTTAGGCAGTTTTGATTTAAATGCTTTTTATTGTCGATGCAATAGATTGTTTCTGCGCCTTCCTCACCTGTGTTTTTGATCAGGAGATTCTGCTCTCATTCAGGAGATACACAATAGTGCCCCCTACATATAAAAGTGAAAACATGGAACCCCATAGAATTCCATGTTTGGTGGGGAAAGAGTTAATATTTAGAATTAGACTTTTTTTTTTCTATTTTTTTTATTTTACTTTTAATACCATTTTGAAAAGTAATGTTTTAGTAATAATTTCTTAGAAATGGTTTTAGTAATTTTAGTACTTTAAACTTGTTTTGAGTAAGTTGCCATGGCAACATATTGTACATATTTACATATTTAATCCTTATCAAGTTTTTTCTCTCTAATATTTATACAAAATCTTTTTGAGTGTACAAAATGCATAAATTTACATTTATACAACATTTATTCATACAACACCCTTATTATATAACTTAAACCACAGTATGAAACCAAGCAACAGCACGTGTTGATTTTATAAAAAAAAAAAGAAATTTAATATACAAAAAAGTAAACCTTTTGACACTGATTGATAGTTAGCTGATAGTTTGTTAGAGAGTTTAGAGGCGGAGATATCAGTTTGTTGGTATTTTGGCATTTTCATTTGGCGAAATTATACACTTCAGCTTTACCAAAATATATTTTACACAGTAAAATAGAAAAAAGAAATACATTTTAAAAAGTGATAAAACAGAGAGATTGACTAAAATTAATTGACTAAAACTATTGATTTTCCACCTAAATCATTTGAATAAATATTCTCAAATTATTTGCTAATTTTGGAACATTATCTCAGCTTGATTGTCAATACTGTCATCAAATTCTCACTCATGTTTTACCAAACTGATATAAATTGTGTGGATATGTGTGTGTGTGTGTGTGTGTATATATATATATATATATATATATATATATACACACACATATATATA
>JAUCMU010000053.1:10282741-10293811 GCA_032275025.1 Enteromius treurensis | reverse complement strand
TAGATAGATAGATAGATAGATAGATAGATAGATAGATAGATAGATAGATAGATAGATAGATAGATAGATAGATAAATAAGTAGTCTCTTATGAGACTGTGAAATGCAATATCACTGTCAAATGTTATTGGTTTAATACAGCAAAATGTCTTGAGTATTCTCAGCCCTTTCTAAAACAGATATTTGGACTACATTGACTGAAAAGTCACAGCTCAACATGTTTCAAGGTCCAAGTGACACCATTTGCATTTTGCTTGTCATGTGTTTGCCAACTGGCATTGGTAGGACTTTATGGATGATGCACTCTCGCTAAAAAAAGTGCCAGTATTTGGTAGAAATTAGAATGTGTGCTCACAGAAAGCTGTCTGCCCTTGTGCTGACCTCTGATGTGACAAAAAGAAGTATAGGCACAGGTTGACCCTCTATAAGGTTTAATTACATTTATGCTTTCGGTGTAATACGCTGTAATGCTGCACTCTAGCATATTGTCTATTTGTTACCCTGTGCTTCCCACCCATATGTCATCTGATTGGACAGTTTTCCTAGAATGCTTTAATCCATGGAGATTAAAAACCCTAATTTAATGCTCCCAGCCCACCTGTTTAAAGTGCATGCGTTTGATTTCTCAGTTTTTAGTGTGTAGTCTTTCTCCATTTTGAAAAAAAACAAAAAACAGTTATGTCCCCATGAGGTTATTCTGGTCACAGTGTGTGCAGAACAAATACAAACCCATTAAACTATATATATATATACACATACATAAATATTAATCGTGTCTGAATAATGTAGTGGCTTTGAATCAACACTATTTGGGTGCTTTTCCAAATATTGGAATGCATTATACTCTTATGTGATTAATTTAACTAATTGCCTTGTGTTAATTAATTGAAAAACATAATGAATTACACTTTTAATATAAATTGAGAGCTTTAGTTTTTATAAGTAAATACAAATTGTCCCAGAATATACATTTCAAAATAATATAAAGTTGTTGTTTTTTTTGTTATTTATTATAATCTACTTTATTTGTTTATTTATTTATTTGGGAAAAAGAATTATTTAACAACTAAACATGATTAATTTAAATAATTAATGGTACAAGTTAATTAACACAATTTGCATGTGTATTTATATGTTTTAATGAAAAAATAAAGTAAATAATAAATCTTGTTGCATATATATTTCAGAATTATATGGTCAAAAGAGTTTTTAGTACTTTTCTGAGAGGCTGTATATATATATTTTTTATTATTATTTCAGTAATAAATTAACTGACACTTTCAATTTAATTGCATGTTTTAATTGATTGATAGCTCCAAATAAATAAGAAGAATTGTCCTACAATACATTTTTCAAAATTACATAGTCAAATGTCAAAAAACATAGTCATTTAAAATTTGTATGCCTGCTACATGTCTTAAAAAAAAATTGGCACAGGGGCAGGTCTGAAACTGCAATACATTTTAAAATGGTTCAGCTGGCAGGATATCTAGTAACTAATAAGTTAATCAGGTCTGTAACATGATTAGCTATAAAAGGGATGTCCTAAACATCTATTTTATGCAGATGTTTTGTATAGATTTAGTGTGTGAATCATATCATCTACAGTGCATAACATCGACACATGATTCAGAAAAACTAGAGAAATGAAAGGCTGAAGACCTTTGTTGGATGTCAGTGGTCTTCGGCCCTCAGATGACACTGCATTATTCAACGGCATGATTCTGTCATTGACATTACTAAATAGGCTCAGGAATACTTCCAGAAACCACTGTCGTTAAATACAATCCGCTGTGTCATCTGCAGATGCCAACTAAAGCTCTATCAAGCAAAAAGTACGCCTTACGTGAACATGGTCCAGAAGCCTCATTGTGTCCTTTGGGCCAAGGCTCCTTTGTTGGAAATCACGGATGCTGTGTCCTCAGGGCTGAAGAGGAGGGAGACCTTCCAGTGGATCATCAGTTTTCAGTTCAAAAACAAGTGTTTCTGAGGGTATGGGGTGTATGAGTGTGTATGGTATGTGCAGCTTGTATGTTTTGGAACGCACTATGAATGATGAAAAATATACCGGTTTTAGAGTAACTTATGCTATTTCAGGGAAGGCCTTGTGAATTTTTGGAGGACATTGCAAAACCTAATACTGCAGCTATTACAACAGCGTGCTTTTTATTAGAAGAATTTTAGTCCAGATTTTTCCCTTTTCGAGAACATCTGGTGCATCATTAAATGAAAAGTATGTCAAAGATGACCACAAACTTTAGCAGCTGGAAACCTATATCGGGCAAGAATTGGACCAAATTCCAACACCAAAACTCCAGAAACGACTTTAAACTGTTTTGAAAAGAAGAGGAGATGCTTCACCATGGTAAACATGCCCCATCCCAACTTTTTAAGACTTGTAGCATTTTGTACATAAAATTGAACAATTTTAAACATTTATGTTATCTATGTTCGATTTTTAATACAACATTGACTCGTGTGATTTGAGGAGCCTGTCCTCCAACAAAAAAACATCTCTTTAGGTCATTTGTCCAAGTACCTTATTACGACCTATATATATTTCAAAGGTAAGCGGCATCATTACATCAGATGCTGTCTTGCACCCTTGAAGCGAGGTGTTTCTCAGGGATCTGTTCTTGACCCACTATTTTTCACAATTTACATAATCCCACTTGCTCTGATCTTACAACGTCATGATTCACTTTTATGCTGACGACACTCAACTTTATCTGTACACCAGCGCCATCCACCCAAATTGACAAAATCTCTGTTTGTGTGAAGGACATTAAAGATTGGCTTAACTTACATTTTCCTAAACACAATATGAACAAAACTGAGATTATTTTCTTGCGCTGTACTGTATTTCCAATTTACTATATTTGACTTGTATGTTTGCTGCCCTGTCCATATAATGTTCCTCTAATTATTTACTGTTTTCCTTCAATGTCTGTTCTGTTTTTTGTCTCTTCTTTGTTACATGATGTTTAACCAAACCAATTTAGGGAGAAACCACGCACAATATAGTAACCAGCTGCAGCCAATCTCCCGGTTAACTAATTACCTGGATCAGGCCCTATATAAACTGCCAAACTCCCAATACTCAGCATCTTCATCTTTGCATCCCTCCGCCTCCCCTCGCTCCTCCTAAACATCCTTTAGCTTCACTCCAAAGCAACTGGCTGCTCCACTCTCCTCCCGGGGGGCACGCGGTGAGCAGGCCAGGCTCCGTGCTCTTCTCAGCTCTCGCCGCTTAGGGGTCACTCCCCTAGGCCTCGGGGGCCCGCCGAGCTCTCGGCCTGCTCCCCTGACAGTCCACCAATCATGCCTATTTGGTTATTACCGAGGAAGTGGGAACTCGTGAAATATTCATTGTAAATTATCCTTGAGCACTGGAAGAGTGCTATATAAAAATATATATATATTATTATTATTACCAATCAAAATGGTAATAAACCCCTAAACCTACCCTTACAAAAATCGTGCAAAGTGGATGATATAGGTTTTTTTTGAGCACTTGCATTCTTTGGGTTCGATCGCATGATCAGTCTCGTCTTATAACACATCGCCCTACAAACTGAACTAAACCAACCCTGAATAATGAACATTATTACATTAAACCACCTTGTGGTTTTGAATTGGTGCAATTCAACTAATACATGTAATAGGTGATTATATTCTTACTATCTTTGAATATGCTTTGGATTTGACCATATGTTCCAGCCCAGTGAAAAGGTAAGTGATTGTCTAACCCTGACCTCCAGATAACCTCTGAAGAGGATTCAGAACTGTGCACTATAAGCCCCTCTTGTCAGCGAAAACAGTGGGGGTCTTTGTGATCAGTCCGATTAGACGTGTAAAGCAGCATAAAGCCACTTTTGCTACAGGTTATCACATTTTTTTCAGCAATATGTCAGACAGTGGCCATTATGACAGACAACAGGCCACTGTAGTTGAGAGATATGAACTGAATTTAACACGGTGCGACAGACCATTTATCATGCTAGGATGTTAGGAATAATCAAGTGTGAATTTAAACTCATACACTGTGGGTCCATAGAAGCTTTTTTGTTCATTTGGACACATGTTCTTTGGCCTTACTTCAGGTAACTGCTGAAAAGCTTGAGGGATTTCCCTCCTGAATGGTCCAGTGTGTCTCATAAAAGCTCCCCAAAGCCTTGATGTCCTTCTCAGGTATGACCTAATGAATCTGGCACCAGATGAAAGCGAGGATGTGCTCATTTTTTCTAAGAAAGTGGAAGAAGAATGACATGTAAGAGGAGAATGAACGTCGCACATCCACTGTCAGATGTAAGAGGTTCAGTCATGGCTCATTACGTTTTATTCTTAGCAGCCATTTGTAGCTCTTTACATAAAGTGCAGTCAGAATTTATGTGTAATTGCACATTTTATTCATCTCAGTCTGAGATGTACTTATTTTTTTTAAGAGACGTTTTATGTAAAGGCTAAGCATCGATTTGACTGCAGTTTGAGATCAGAGTTTAATGGGTCTGGGGCACAAAGCTGGAAATGAAGGGAGTCTGTTTGCAGAGGCTGTATTTTCATATGAATTTTCATAACAATGTTCATCCTCTATCACAGCGGGGGATCACTGTTTACCTTGTCTGCCTGTCTTTGAGACATCCTGTCTACGTACTTCCATCAGCCTCTTTCCAAATTACCTCCTTAGATGAGCGAAATGATGAGGATTGATCTGGACAAAGAGATAATCCCAGAAAATAAATCTGAAAAGCTCCAGTCATATGCTTCATATAAGGATCTGCCCGCTTATTTAATGTAGACTGTCATAATCTTGCACTGTATAGCCATGGAGTACTAAATACTTTATGATGTTAAACCATGCGATTTACCTATGATCTTTCATCATAAATCATACAACTGAAACTAGATGCAACGTATTCTACCGAGTGGCTTTCAATGCTCTCACTAGATGCCTGTAGCTGATGTAATATAATTATTTATTAATTTATTATTCATGGAAACAACACTTACGGCTTCACCCCATAATAATAATAATAATAATAATACATTTTGTAATACTTAAAAAAAAAGTCTTGTCTGCAAATAAATAAATAAATAAAAACAACAATTTTAAATAATGTTTGTACTATTTAAAATAACTGCTTTCTATTATGTTTTACAAAAGCTGGATTTTCAACATTATTATTCCAGTCACACGATCCTTCAGAAATCATTCAAATATTCTGATTTGCTGCTCAAAAACATTTATTTTTATTACCATTATAATCATAATGTTAAAAACAACAATAGTCTTTTTTTCAGGTTCTTTTGATGAATGAAAGTTCAGAAGAACATAATTTAACTGAAATAGAAATCTTTTATAAAATTATAAATGTCTGTATCATAACTTTTGATCAGTTTAAAGCATCCTTAGTAGATAAAAGCAATATTTTAAATAACCCACCCTACCAAAAAAGTGTTTATATATATATATATATATATATATATATATATATGCTAATTTTAGGATTTTTCTGCTCATCCAATTCATTTTACAGAATATTATTATTATTATTATACATAATTATAATATTATTTGTTAATATTTATTATTGTTATAATTTTTACATGTTGTTAGTTGCTAAAACCGCGTTGTTGTTATTATTATTATTACCCAGGCACCACCCAGCAATATCACTCCAATTAGTCACAGCGCAATTATATAAACTGTGCAACGTGGTTGGTCTTGTCATATAGCCTAATCGCAAATCCCTCAGACGAGTTATCCATGGGCGTCTCGCACTATTCACCAACGCACTATTTATCACTACTGATGAATGTTCATACATTTACAATCTAATTCAACACTTTAACACGCGGTATTTATTTCCTCTCCAAACGTTAAAGAATCTTGAGTGAATCTTGAATCTTGAGAAGCGTGTTTGTTTTTAATTTGATAGTAGTGCGTCGATCCGTCGCGGAGGGATCTGCTCAACGCGTCCAGCGCCCAAACCTGAGAATTAAGAGTTAATACGGTCTCCCCGCTCTCTCTCGCACAGACACATCAACCGAGCAGACCCAAAAGCGCAGACGTGTGCAGTTCTCTCTCACTATGGGTGCGCGGGGACATTTGTGAATAATTGCCGGAGTTGAAACCTTTGTAGACGAGGAATCGGAATCTTTTCGTGATCGTTCGTGGGATTTTCGCGCGGAGTCCCACTCCTAAATATTTTTTTTAAGGGAATCCGCTGTTCTCGTTGAAGGACGGAGTGCCGGTGTTTTCCGGTCCAGGGCACAGTTACGCATCGAAAGGACTAAGAATCGTTTTGAGAAGGCGACAAAAAAAATGTTACTGTCCAAGTTTGGATCTTTTTCTCATATTTGCAACACGACCAACATCGACCACTTGCCGGTGAAAATTCAACTTCAAGCAGGTAGGCATCGTTTTCAATACCGTCATAATAACGTTGTACATTCTTCACTTCGCGCTTAATTGCGTGTCCGTTATTTAAGTTACTCTTGATTTTCCACACGCGACGCATCCAGCCGCTTAATCGGCACGCGCCTGTCCGTGACCTGCGTATGGAGCCATTTTGTTGCCAACCGTGCATTGTATAAACATTCGGTTTAAACCGCGCTTTTGTACCAATCCACTAATACTGCCTTTTCTCCTTCGTTTTACAGCCAAGACCGAAAGGGAGCCGTTTGACAAGGTTTATCAAGTGGGCTCGGTGCTGGGAAGCGGCGGGTTTGGAACAGTGTACGCCGGTACTCGGCTCTCAGACGCGGTGCCGGTAAGCGCTGGCTTTGTTTTGGTGGCAGCACATGGCCGCGTTTGGCGCCACAGTCACGCATTCATATACGCGTTTTTTCTTTTTGTCTCTAGGTTGCGATAAAACACGTCGCCAAGGAGAGAGTGACCGAGTGGGGTACGATTGTAAGTAAACAACCCTTTTATTCATGTGGTGTTTTTCTTTTCAACGCTTGGTTGTTTCTCTAAAACGCGTGTTTATATTCCAGAACGGCTCGCTGGTTCCTCTCGAGATCGTTTTGTTGAAGAAAGTCGGGAGCACGTTTCAGGGGGTCATTAAACTCATCGATTGGTATGAAAGAGCCGACGGCTGGCTGATTATAATGGAGCGACCGGAGATGGTGAAGGATTTATTTGACTTCATCACGGAGAAAGGCGCGCTGGACGAGGACACCGCCAGGCGCTTCTTCAGGCAGGTTTTGGAGGCGGTGCGGCACTGCTACAGCTGCGGGGTGGTTCACCGAGACATCAAAGACGAGAACCTCCTGGTGGATTTACGCACGGGAGATCTCAAGCTCATTGACTTCGGCTCCGGGGCCATCCTCAAGGACACCGTCTACACAGACTTTGATGGTGCGTCCTTGACTCTTACCCATTCTGCTCTGCATTGGCGCACCTGACGCCTCTAGTGAAATGAGTTAGAGTATTTCTACTTAAAGTGTCAGATACTGACTCGGAAAAAAATACACTCAAGCAGCACTAAAGTTACTGAAAAACAGCTTTCATGGTTTTATCTAGTCTGACTTGGTTTCGGGGGAAAAAAAATCAGTTGCAAAGCTAATAGACCATCTTTAACCTAAGACTATTTTAGAAGAGTTTATTTAAACAAATTTGACTAAGTGAAAGATAGCATTTGAAGCATAAAACTTTTTTTTTTTTTCACCTTGTTTACAACGTGTGTGTATGTATGTGTGTATGAGATATATATATATATATAAATTATTCGGAAGACAGGTTGCATTATAAGTTTGTCACCTGTACATTAGTTTTTGTTTTGTTTGAATGAAAAATTTATTTTGGCAACATATTTAAACTCATTTAATGTAACTTAATCCATCGAATCTGAGAGATAAGTTAGTGGGAAGGATCAGCTGTTACTGCGTAGCATCTGTTTGTTGTGAAACCTGAGTTGCGGCACCACGTGATCGCATCACGGATCCCTGTTTTTGTTTGGTATCCAGGCGCCTCCTAGCCTTTGGGGGCCTGTCACACCAGCCCTAGTGAAGGGGCTTTTGTTGGGGGAAGTGACTCATGCTGGAAGCATGTGGAGTTGTCATAGCTTGTGACTGTTTGTACCTGAAAGTCTCCCTTTTACATCGCCCTCCTGTTTCAGCTTGCTTGTATTTTTGGATCGTGCCGTTCCTCCGGCTCACAGCGAGGCTGGAGGAGGGAGGAGAGTTTGTGCAAACGCCAGACCGCTGGCGCCCCCCCCTCTCTAGAGTCAGCTGACTGGAGTGGCTCATTATACAGTGCTGCAGTGTAATCAAAATCGGCGCTTTTTACGCCAAAACAAGGCGATTTATGAAACGAGTGTCGTGCCAGTAATAGAAAATCTCAGGGTAGGGTATATGACAAAAAGAAAAGGTGGCTCGCAAATAGATGTTTTGTTGGTCTCAAAGGTTAATTCTCACTGGATTGAAAACCAAGTGTTTTATTTTGTAGGCACGCGAGTGTACAGTCCTCCCGAGTGGATACGTTACCACAGGTACCACGGACGCTCGGCAACCATTTGGTCCCTTGGTGTCCTACTGTACGACATGGTGTGCGGAGACATCCCGTTTGAACATGATGAGGAGATTCTGAGAGGACGGCTGTTTTTCAGAAGAAGGGTCTCTCCAGGTATGTTTTGAACCAGAGATATACCAAACAAGGGGCTAAAAAGGACCCATGATGCCGTATCATATAAAGAAGGGGAAAATGCTTAAAGAACCTTATTTAACTATTTTATTTGTTGGCTTGAAAATTGGTTATAGCAAACAGTCCAGACTTTAATTTTTTAACGCTTTTGTGTGGATGACGGGTTTAACCTTTCTGTTCTGTTTCTCAGTGTGTCAGCAGCTCATCAAATGGTGCCTCTGCTTGAGACCTTCAGACCGGCCCACTTTGGAGCAGATCTTCGAGCATCAGTGGATGCGAATGGAAGAAAGCCCGAAACCAGAAAGCGTTGACATCACACTTCACGCCATCAGCACAGAATCTGGCAAAGAAAGCCTTTGATGGACGCGGGGACAGCGAGTGAATGGACCTTTTTGCTCTTGTTCCCAGTCTGTTGGTTATCAGGACTTTCAGGAGGTTTATGTTGCATAATGTCTTTTTTTTTTTTTTTTTTTTTGGTTGTTTTTTTTGATAAGGGGGGGTTGTTACCCGTTGGGATTGCGTGGGCAGCAATGCTAGTGATCCTTTGATCTTACTGGTTGCTCTTATAGAGCTTGGACATTATTTTCCTTTTTTAGACTATCTTTTTAGTTTTCGGTGCCTTTTTTGGAAAGCTGCTTTTATGGGATTCAAGTCACGACAGACACCAGGTGGATTTTCATGGATTTTTGGGGAACTCCCCATGATTCATGGGAACCTTCAAAGACTGTATCTAGTTATGTGGTGGGTCTCCCTTGCCCTCTAGTGGTCGAATACTTGAAATACACACTTACTACTCTCTTAACAGTATCTCTGCTGCTCTGCCATTTCATATTCACTATTTCAATGGTTTTCCGTTCTGTCGGTCTCTGAATGTCTTCCACTACTTCATCTCTGTTGTCATCACTTTTTTGACTTTGCTTAGCAGAGACTTGAGTGATGTGCACAATCAATGCAATATTCATGGACACACCTATTTCCTTATTTCTTTTTTTCCCCTTTTTTTTTTTTTAGTATTTGTATTGTATTTATGTACATTTTCTTCCATGTATCTTATTTATTCATGCAATACAAACATTCCACATTCAGTGGCTATTTATTTATTTATTCATTTTATACCATCTGCAAAAAGTAAATTGAAATTGTTAAATGTAAAGAGTTCTTGGGCTTATCTTTAGTTTAACCTAAAGGATCATAGACACGCTAAAGCTATCTAATACTGATACAAATAAACGATTGAGATGTTTAGTGATGCCATTTTCTGATGTAGTGTAAAATTTAGAATTTAGTTTTTTCTCCATGTGAAGTGGAAGTAAAAATATGTTTTAGTCCTTCCACTGTGACTGTGTGGAATTTCTTTTTTCTTTTTTTTGAACTGGTGAAACATTTATTTTTTTATATTGGACACAATAAATTCCTTTCATATGTAAATTGTGGTGTCTGTTTGCATTTAAATTTACATCCTTATGATTTCATTTGCTGTTCTACACAGTGAAGTAAAAACTGAGGACTGATTGGTAGAAACATGGCTAATAGCTTATGATGTTTCGTAAAATAAATAAACATCCAATTATTTTTACAATTCCTTTTTCTTAGTCAACTTCCACAATCTGATTTTGAAGATGAGGAAGTGGCTATAGAGTGACTCACCGCTTACATGAACTGCCCAAACATCCTGCTGAGTAGTTAACATTACTCACATTAGTCAATGGGGTATGCAAAGGTGATGACACTTTGGCGTTAAAGCATTGCTGTCCGAGAGGACTGTATAAGGCTTAATGACTCATTGTTATGTACTGCATGATTCACCTGAGATTATTCAATTCTACCTACTGTTACTGAGGTTTTAAATATACCAGTTACAAATGCATTTGACATGGCTCTTACAGTATATTACTGTAATAAAAAGTGGAAATAAAACAAAACAATTGTTTCTTCTATGGAAAGATCAATTCAGGTTATTTCTCCATTCTTTACCATATGGCCGGCTGGACTGATATGAGGACTTGTAACTGGAGCAGTTTCCTCAAGATAACTAATTTAACAGTTTACAATAACATATGAGCTCATAATCATCATAACCATAAACTTGATAACGTGTCGACAGCTGATAATTCAATAAATCAATTGTTTTACACTAGTTGCGTAACTAATTGCAAGTCAAAATGTCACACATATTTTGGCCAGTGACTTTTCCATGATATGGTACACCCAGCTAACATGGAGCATTCTCAGAACTTTGGGTAACGTCCTGGTTCTCACAAAAAAACAACAACAAAAAAAGTTATGAACCAACATTCTTCCTGTAACATAAATAGAACGTTTTTTTTTTTAATGATCAGGGGCCTGTTTCTCAAAGGAGGTTCAAACAACTCGGAGTTTAAAATTGAACTCTGAGTTGATCAACCCAGAGATTAAAAACTCAGA
>JAUCMU010000053.1:10267334-10282641 GCA_032275025.1 Enteromius treurensis | reverse complement strand
TGTGATATTTCAGTTTTTCTTTTTTAATAAATCTGCAAAAATGTCAACAATTCTGTGTTTTTCTGTCAATATGGGGTTATGTGTGTAAATAAATGAGGAAAAAAATGAACTTAAATGATTTTAGAAAATGGCTGCAATACAACAGAGTAAAAATTTTAAGGTGGCCTGAATACTGAATACTAATAAGTTGTTTTTTCACATTTGTGTTTTCATTGCAGAAATCATGTGCCACGCAGTCAGCTTTGTTGACACTGAAGAAGTTGAGGTTGTAAGTTCAATCTGGGTGAACAATGGTGTGTGTTTATGACCTCCGTTTCACATGGTTCTGATTTTTACATTCTATCTTCTATAGATAATTACAGTGAAGCATGCTGCAAGTTCTTGCAGGACAGCCCAATCTCCAGTCAGTGGCTGTGCCTGACTCCCTGTTGCCAGCAAAACGCAAAATAAAGTAAGATTGTATGATTTTGCCGAAAACTGTATTCACATGAACATAAAATGCTTACTTTGAAAATTTTGTAATCATTACATTTCTTGCCTTGTTTAAGCAGTGAACCGGAGAGGTGTAAATGGGAAATCATCAAAACAAAGTTTGGAGCATAAAAACATTGTGATTGGCAGGTTTTGAAAGTCTTTCTTGAACTCCCCACACGTCATAAATGAATGTTAAAAATCATAGTTCTTAGACTGGTGGTGTCTTAAATGTATTTTTAACTCTGTGTTTGTATACTCCTATTGTAGAGGCTGTTAGCAGAAATCCTGTATGTGCACACAACTGAGCAGGGCTGCGTTTCCAAAAAGCATCGTAAGATTAAGTACACTGTAGACCCATTGAAACCAGTGGAGATACGATAAACTTAGGCTTACGATGCTTTTGGGACACGCAGCCCTAGAGGTTGAAAAACTTTCATCTTGGTGACCGTGACAGAAAGAAGAACGACTTCACAAGATGTTAATGCAAACCAAACAAGTTATTGTTAAGAGAGTGAATCTTTTGCAGTAAGTATACATTTTAAATTTTGTGCACATCTGTAAATATGAGTTGTTGTTGTCCTTTGTTTTATTACATGTGTGTTTGTAACAGTTTAATTTGGTTTCTTTTTTTGTGTGGTTTTGTTTCTTGCGTTATGACTATTTTTGTTTTTTATTGCTTTAGTTTTGCCTTGCCTTATCCTAGTATTATTTGTTTATCTTTTCCCATGGCTTTTGTTTCGTGGTTTTTCTTCTGTATCATTAAAACACTATATTGAGATTGCATTGTTTTGTTCTTTTACTATTCCATGCACAATATATAGGGTATAATTTTGGCATAATATTGGTTCAGTTATGGCTGTCTTCCAGAGCTTCTGGATAAGTTTTTGCTGAATTCTGGGGTAAAGCTGGTGGCTTTGGCTTTTGTTTAGCTGATATCTGGGGCTGCTGGCACTGACGTGGACCAGTTATGGCTGCTTTATGGGGATACTGTGGAGTTGTGGGTGAGTTTTGGTCCACTTTAGGCATGGTTCTGGTATTCTTTCAGCAAGCAGCTTAAGGGCCATTCGAGGGCCGAGGGCCGTGGTGGTATGTGGGCCACAGCAACAGCCTCAATTCAGCCAGTTAAGGCCCACAACCAATTTGCTATCTGGGTAGTTTCAAATGTTTCAAAAGTGTCATTGCCAAGTCTTAATTAAATTAAATGCAAAATAGAACAATTACCAAGCGTTTTTTTTTTTTTACATTTAAAACCGTGTGTTTTGAATGTAAAGAACATTCAGACATAGCGATTTCATAACTTAATGTAGCAAAACGTTTTCTGTCAGCTGGGTAAACATATTAACCTAACATTAAATACAGACAGAAGCACTAATTCATCTTTTTAATATATTTTTCAATCACAGAATCATTACAATTTATTAGATGGGTGTCCACAAACAGGGTTTGGGTACATGTAGGAGATTGTATTATAGAGAATTATACGAAAATACTGATAAATACATATTTATATATTATTAAAATATGCATTTACTCATTAAGAACTTGAGCACCTAATTTAGAGTATTAGTTCCCATACACAAAGTCACGTGTCGCTCTTTTGGTACAGACGCTTAAATGTAAGATATTTAACATTTTTTGCATTTTTGCATCTAATCTGTGGGTGAAAGAAAATAAGCAACTGAAAAACCTGACCCAACTAACTTTAGATCACACAATACACAGCATCCATTACTCACCTTGGCTAAAAACAAGCTGCTGTGGGCTGCCTAGCGCTCACTTCCTTATTTTTGCCGCGGAACGTAGTGACGTTGGACGTATTGCGCCGTACGTGATGACACAGTGCGTAAGGCGATGGAGAGCTGCAGCCGCATTGTTGTGGGGGGAAGAGAGGCGAGCTAGCCTGCTAGCATAGTGCCCATACGGCCAGCCCAATAACGAGTGAAAACAGGCGCGTTAGTATGGTCAGGCTGCTGTTATCTTGAGTGCGTGACTCCGGCTTTTAAATGCTTGTTTTTGGATTCGGCAGACCGTTACGGATACCTCACATTACCATCGGAATACAGCGGAGAAGCAGCTGGTGGACGGTAGCGCGGCTCGTGCACGGATTAAACCTACTGCTGTTCAGTAGGCCACAGCGCTGCTGCTTTTAGCTCGGCCGTACTGCCTTTAAAGCTTCTTTGAACGTCAACGGCAAAGGTAAGAACGAACCGCAGTGCATCTGGGGGTTCATTTTTTTATTTGCGGTTTTAAAGGGCGTTTGCATTCACGTTTTACATCGCGTGTTTTGTTTTGTTTGACGCCATGTTTGCAGTAATGTCGGTGGGTCTTTCCAAACAGCATTAGCTCACTAGCACAGCCGCCAGCAGGCCGCCGGATCCAGTGTGTGCCCTTGCTGCTCAGTTTTGTGTGTGTTTTCTTCCCGTCCAGTGTGTTTGGCCTTTCTCACCCTGCCCCCCTCAAACAAACTAAAGCCTGGATGCAAACCATGGTTGTTATCAGTGAAACGCTAATTGCTTAGTTAAATGGGTTAATGTGTCAGACTGTGGAGCTTAAAAAGTCAGTAATGGATTTTGATAAAAATAGTAAATTAAACGACATTTAAATTGCCAAGAACGTTTTATATGATTGTACTACATTTGTACATTTTAATCATATAAACTACGTCAGTTGGCGAAACGACAGAGATTGTCAAAAATACAAACGCACGCGCTTTTTTCTGTTTCCATGCCAACTTGGGGTTTGGGTTGCTATGGATACTAGATGGGATGTGCTATGCCTGTTCACACCACGGACGTTAATCAGAAAGTTTTAAAAATAGTCCTTTGAGAAATCCACTACACAAATGCAAAGATAAAACCAGACAGGAAAGACACTTCCTGAGGACGGTTAAAACATTGACAGCCAATAAGAATCCAAACCACTTAGGAGTATTTAAAGGGGCAGAAAAACATAATTCCTTTCCTTCGGAAAGACCCGCCCCCTTAGTTACTGTTGCTATGTCCAACAAACCTTAACATTTAGATGCCCCCATCATGTTCTCTCGCAGTGAAAAATACACTGTGGGCAACTTCCTTGTGCTGGGGTGCTTAGAAAGACGATGGTTATATATCAACGATAGCAAGAGATCAAATAGGTAATATTAAGATTATTTGGCATTTCCAATTAATTTAGGCCTATTGCTTTCATCTTATTATCAGGGATATTATTGTCACTGGGTTGCTTTTATTATGTTAGTATTACTATTAATTTGTCCCGCAATTTCATAGCGCTTCACTGCATAACTGACACACTGTGAGGGCGATTAAAGAGCTCACTGAAAATGTTTTGAAAAAGGTATATTTAAAAATATTATACAATGAGTTACAGGCCTATAGTCAAAACACTGCAGTTATCAGAGATATTTCAAGCACAGACTTTCAATAACAAACTGTTTAACATAAATAAAATACATTACTTTTCTTATGTGGCCTAAACACATTTCCAGTGCGTTTAGGCCGCAAGAGAAATATTAATGGAATAAATTGAAACAGTTATACCGTTATCAGTGTATGAGGTTACAATGCATAATTCTTGTCCAAAGTTTAATAATCTTTTGACTCGCCTTCAATCATGAATCAATCATCTTTTCCTCTTTACTAGTTATGGCATGAAATAAACATGAATGAGCATCAGAAGGTATCTTGTTTCAACTATAGAAGGATATAAATACACACAATCTAACAAAAATGTAAAGTCCTCTGACCTTGTATTCTCCTGTTTTGTTTGTCGGACAAAAACAGCAGTTTCAGTTTTATGATTAGTCGGCTGTCAATTAAACTCCCTAGGAAGGGTCAATTGCAGCACCTGCTTAAGACCCATTCACACCCAGAACAATAGGTTTATTGGTGACCACTCAATGGCCTTGTTTTTATTATAAGCATGCTACAGTTTTGTCCTCTTCTGGTTTATTTGTAGGATTCTGTAATATGTAATTTTAAAATGTGGTCATGTATTGGATGATGCCAATAAAAACTTGAAAAAGAAAAAAAAAAGAAAGTTAATTCTGATAAGCTGTCAGGTTTTTTTATTGCTCATCTGCTATTTCATCCTGGAAACATGAAATGGAAGTTCCTTTTGTGTTGTGGTGTGCATTTCACTATTCTCTAAGAATTGAAAGCATTTTTGGCTTAAACACAGCTTATCAAGAATAGAACAATTCTTTCAGCTGATGAACAATAGATATGTTGATAGCCAGCATAACCTCCAGCATTTAAAGCGACTGACCACACATCTGCAGCAAGTGCTTATAATAAGCAGGGCATTATTGTCTGTTGGTGTGAATGCTAAAAATAGCTATCGCTGTAGTTAACCTTCCTGGTGTAAATGGATGTTTACATTGTTGTTTGGTTGATGTATAGCAACCGTTGGGGCTGCATGATTATGACAAAAACCATAATTGTTGATTTATTCCCTTAAAATTGTGATTAGTATGATTATCACGATTGAACATTGAATGATGTTTAGGCGTGCCATATTTTTGCATAAACATAACCCTGAAAATATTATAACTTTATAAAATTCTATAGTATTCTACATTGATTTATTCTTTAAATAAAGACAGCAGATTTATGGTATTATAATGTTATACAAAAACTAAAATGAAAACACTCTTAAGATAATCTGTTGAAAGAAGAAAACACATCTTAAACACACAGAATAACGCCAACCTAAGTGGAGTTTGAACGATTAATTTCCACAATCTGTAATTGCGGTTAGAAAATCAAATAATTGTGCAGCCTTAGCACCTTTGTTTGCACTTCAATCCAGAAATGAAATGTAATATGTACGGGGTACAAATCATGGCTTTGACTGTGGTTTTGAAAGTTGACGTGTGCATTTCTTTTACTTCAGTTCCTCTGTGGCATTCAAAATGAGGAAGAAGGTTCGGCATAATCGTGTCGCCACCCCACAGAGGCCTTCCTCTCCCATCAAACCCTCACGCAACCGTGAGACCTTGACGTACGCCGAGGCTCAGCGTATGGTCGAGCTGGAAATCGACGGCCGCGTGCACAGGCTCAGCATTTACGACAAACTGGATGTCATCGACAGCGACGACCCTTTAGCTCAGGAGATCAGCGAGTGCACCAGCAACAAGGAGAACACAGAGAAGCCACAGCAGGTCCTTGTGCGCTCGGTGCGGCTCAAAAACAACCAGCAGAAGAAGAGCGCTGCGTTGACGACTGTGCAGGGTTCGCCAGCTCAGGGCAGGCTACCGGAGCCAAAGATCCGAACGGTGGAGTACAACCTCCCGGCGGTGCCGCGGAGGCCTTCGGCGTATTACACCTACGTGGAGAAGACGCTGGACGAGCTTGACGAGGATGTGGAATACGACATGGATGAGGAAGACTATGCATGGCTCGAGCTGATCAACGAGAAGAGGAAGACCGATGGCTACAGCCAGGTCTCTCAGAACCTCTTTGAGTTCCTCATGGACCGCTTCGAGAAGGAGTCTTTCTTCGAGAGCCAGGGCCAAGGAGACCCTCAGCCGCTTATTGACGAGGACGCAGTGTGCTGCATCTGCATGGATGGCGAGTGCCAGAACAGTAATGCAATTTTGTTCTGCGACATGTGCAATCTCGCCGTGCATCAGGAGTGTTACGGAGTCCCCCACATCCCAGAGGGCCGCTGGCTTTGCCGCCATTGCTTGAATTCTCCCTCCCAGCTCGCAGAGTGCATATTCTGTCCGAATAAAGGAGGTGCGCTTAAGAGAACGGACGACGATCGCTGGGGGCATGTGGTCTGCGCCATCTGGGTCCCCGAAGTTGGTTTTACCAATACGGTTTTTATCGAACCCATCGACGGTGTGGCGAACATTCCTCCAGCCCGCTGGAAACTCACCTGTTACCTGTGCAAGAAGAAAGGAGTGGGCGCCTGCATTCAGTGCAGCAAGGCCAACTGTTACACGGCTTTCCACGTGAGCTGCGCTCAGAAAGCCGGCCTCTACATGAAGATGGATCCCGTCAAAGAGGTCACAGAATCAGGAGCTACTACGTTCTCAGTGAAGAAGACGGCGTACTGTTGCTCTCATACACCTAACGGTTGTGTGAGGAGACCCCTCACTATATACGAGGACTCCAAACCCAAGAACGGTTTATGTCAGAAGGCTGCTCACAGGGAAAGGGCAAAGGGATGCCAGAAGAAGAAGAACAAAAAGCCAGAATCGGAGCCTGTTGCAGTGGTTCCAACGGTTTCTGGGCCTAGTATCACACCCAAAAGGTAGGTTAAACTGTTTTCTGCAAAAACCTTCTGAATCCCTGTTTTGGATGGTTTTAACACTCTGTCATTCCCTCCGTCTTTACAGTTTCAACACAATCCTCAATCAAGTTTCTGTCCAGAAGAAGAAGATGTTCGTGGAGCGGGTTCTGAGTTACTGGATGCTCAAGAGGCAGTCGAGGAATGGCGTCCCGCTAATAAGGCGGCTACAGACTGCCATACAGACACAAAAAGAACCAGAACAGGTAATGTAACGACTAAATGTAATATAGAACAGGTCAGATTTTTTTTCGGACCGCAGTGACTGACAGCTCAAGTCTTGCATATGAATTTTGAGCCAGGGTTTGTGTTTTTGAATGACAGGCGCCATATGTTGAGGACCGTCAAGCTCTGACAGAGCAGTTAAAGGACTGGCATCGTTTACGGCATGACCTGGAGCGCGCTCGCTTGCTGCTGGAGCTCATCCGCAAGAGGGAGAAGCTAAAGAGAGAGGAGGTATGGGGGTGACATCATGTGGAAGAGAAATAAATAAATGTTTAGCCTTATTATGTGTAACTTATTGTCAACTTGGTATCATAGCACTGGTACTTTTGTCATTCCTAATGTGTGACGCTGCATGAAAAGAAAGTGTGTTTTGCTACAGTCAATGTAATCCTTCCCCACATGCAGATGAGGTTGCAGCAGGCAGTTTTAGAGATGCAGCTCACTCCATTCCCTGTCCTGCTGCGAACAGTGCTGGATCAGCTGCAGGAGAAAGACCAGTCGAAAATCTTTGCCCAGCCAGTCAGCATCGCAGAGGTATGTCTGTCTCATACCAGTCATGCTGACCTTCTCAAACAATTTTAATAACATGAAGATTCTTGATGTGAAGAAAAATGTATAAAACTGAGTTTTTCAGTTTTGAAACATGAACAAAATTTGACATCTCTGTTTCGTTTTGCTGTTGTTTTTAGAAAATAAATAAGGGCATTTTGTTTCGTGAAAACAAATAAAATTTTCTTTTCTTCTTGGTTGTACTCTTAAAAAAAATTGTAGTAGCATTTTCTTCCTTTTTTATTATTATTTTTTTTACATAGAATGTTTATTACTTTTTTTATATTTTATATACATTATAAATAAAAAAAACATATATGTTTTACATTAATAATAATTAATAATTTAATAGTAATATACCCATTTATATAATAAACCCATTTGATTTTGAAATACTTGTTGCTTGTTTTTATATATATATATATATATATATATAAATAAAAACAACACATATATGTGTGTGTATATATATATATATGTGTGTGTGTGTGTGTGTATATATATATATATATATATATATATATATATATATATTAGACACATGCATACATATGTATGTAAATAAATGGGTTGCTATACATAAATATATTAAGCTGCTGTTATATTTTAGGAAAGGTGTTAGTTAGTTTTTTGCATCAGTGTTTAAAAACCAAACTGTTTTTGTGTCTATGTAATTTCTAGTTTTATTCCACGCATTTTTATTAAATTTTTTCTCTTATGAACAGGTTCCTGATTATCTAGACCACATCAAACACCCTATGGACTTCTCCACAATGAGAAAGCGCATTGACGCCCATGGGTATATGAACCTGGATGAGTTTGAGGATGACTTCAACCTCATTATCAACAACTGCATGAAGTACAACGCCAAGGACACCTTTTTCTACCGCGCTGCTGTGCGCATGCGAGATCACGGTGGAGTGATCCTCAGGAAGACTCGGCGGGATGCCGAACGGATAGGCTTTGACTTCGCCAGTGGAATGCACCTCGCTGAGCCTCCTAAGATAGAGCAACCTCCAGCATTGACCTGGGATGAAGGTAAGGACATGCGTTATGTTTCTCCTCTCTGGTTTTAGAATACTCAAAATGGAAAATCACAGACTTTGGTTTGTGGATGAACCATCATGGATTTTATTCTGCATTTGTTCCAGTTGACCGACTGTTAAACCCAGCCAATCGCAAGCACATGTCTAAGGAGGAACAATTGAATAAGCTGTTGGAGATGCTGGATTTAACCACTGTCATGAAGTCATGCCCTTCCCGGAGCAAACGGCTCAAGCTGCTCAAAAAGACCATAAGTGATGTGCGAATGGAAATGGGTCACAAAACGGAGCCCCCTTCATTGGAGCAGAA
The DNA here is from genome assembly GCA_032275025.1 of Enteromius treurensis. Classification (NCBI taxonomy): domain Eukaryota; kingdom Metazoa; phylum Chordata; class Actinopteri; order Cypriniformes; family Cyprinidae; genus Enteromius; species Enteromius treurensis. The sequence continues at coordinate 10,273,749 of JAUCMU010000053.1, read as the reverse complement.
TAATTCAGAGGAAGAGGAAAAAGCGTCTCTTATTCTCCCACAAGACACTGAGGAAGAAGGTGCAGTTTTGTTGAATCACATTAGGATTTTTTGTTGGCTGACAGTAATTGAAACCACTTAATTTAACACGCAATTTAGCTATATAAATGATGGGATAAAAAATTTCTGAGACCTCATATTAGTGTTATTATTACATGTATATATTTATTTAAAATTAATTGTTTCTGTATATTATGTTTATCTCAATATACATGAGGACATTTGTGTTAATAGAATAATAACTTATATAATAATAAATTATTTAATTTTTTTTATTTAGAAAAACATTTTAAATATTTAAAATTGTTAAATTTAAAAACACATTTAAAAAAGGTTAAAATAGAATAAAACCTTTCAATATGAAGGAGCATTTTAATTCGCTTCCTATACAAATTGTTATACTCTTCAAAATGGGTTTGTATTAAATATTTAATCTCTCATTACAGGTGACAAGTCATTACCTCCAAAACTTGAGCCTTCAGACTCTGTGCCAGTCCTGAAAAGCTCAGAGAGCCCCTGTGAACCTCCAACACTGAAACCCATAGAGCCCAGCCCTGAAAAGTGCCCGAAAAAGGTCAAATTTGACGGCGAGACATTCTCTACCTCACTTCTAAATGGTCTCTCCTCTGACGTTATGCCCTCTGAAAACAATGTTATGGTCGCTACCTCCACTCTTACTGAACCAGCGAATATGGTCAACCGGCGAACGGCTGTGCTGTTTCGAAAGTCAAAGAGTCCGCAGAAGCCGTCAAACGCGAGTGAATCTTCAATTGATTGCCCTCAGCTGGGCACTAAGACGTTCCTGTCCGTGGTCATCCCTCGCCTTGAAACCCTTCTCCAGCGCAGGAAGAGGACGCGTAGTGCTAGCGGAGACAGTCAGGATGACGAGGACGAGTGTCCCATTAAACGCTTGGATACTGGTAAACCGCTTTCTCTTTTGATTTTCCTAGAAACACAGCCTGCTTCCCTCCCTGGGCATCTTACAGACATTGTTTTGTACTCACAGGCTTGTCCAATGGCTTTTCTGAGCCAAAGAAAGGGCTAACTGTGAGTCGGCAGTCAGAGCCTCGTCGCCGCTGTGCTTCAGAGTCCAGCATTTCCTCCAGCGGAAGCGGGAGCATACAGGAAAACACAAGGTGGGAACGAGTACATTAAATGAAAGACATTTAGTATACAGTTTTTTCGTGGCCTGATTAATTAAATCCCTGTCTTTTTAGTGATGTCAGTCATGCAAAGAGCGGCAAAGGGAAGCTGGCGATGACGAGGCGAAACACGACGGACGATAAAAAAGAATTGATCAATTGCGTGGAACCAGGGAACATTTCCAAAGCCAACAAGCTGGCAGCAGGTGAGCGTCCAGCTTTTTGCAGCCGTAAGTGGGTTTGTGGGATTTTACACCAGCCCCATCCTTCAGTTCAGAGAAACGGGGTCGGACCCGTTCTGACAGCTGCATTGGTGTCCGTCAGCTCTGTGGAAGCTCGCTGTCCTTCCTTCTGCTTGCTTTGCCTCTGACCTGCTCTTCATGGCTTTGTCTAACACAAAGACCGCTGCGTACTGCCTTAGTGTCTGCATGTGTGAAACCCTCATGTTTTAATAATCATCACAACTTATCCTGTCCCTCTGGGTAGTTGCTGCTTACGTTTCCTCTTTAAAATGACACTTAAAGGGACAGCTCATCTGAAAATTTAAAATTGTCATCATTTATTCAGCCTCATGTCATTCCAAATAACTTTTTACCAAGTGAAACTGTAAAGTGATTCAAGCTCACAATAAATATTAGTCAGATTAGCATCCAAACCATTGCACAAGAACGTTTTATTCCGAGTGTGCACCCGAGTTTTTATTTTGTATCTTTTTTTGCAATGGCTAAGCTTAATGAAGTAAGAAGGATTCTGATTGGCCGTCAGTGTTTTTGTCACTCATCAGCTAAAAGTGATTCCAAAGATATCGTTCCTCTTTGTTATCATTCTACTGTGGACTTTTCATAGAATTGAAACTAGAGCTGTCACGATATCAGATTTTTCACTAGCTACCTGATTAATTCACTCATATATATATATATATATATAGCAATATCTATATTTATTATTTTAATCTACATAATCAGATTTTGCCAATAACGCTTAGCATAGGGTTTAGTTTTTTCAGTGTGCTGAGACTTAAATGTTGGCGAGTTCTTTACCCAGTTGAGAGGAAATTCAGAAATGTTAGAAACCTCATGTGGACTATTTTAATGCCATTTTTGGAGCTTGACTCTCCCTGTTCTTGCATAGAAAAAAGCAGTTTAGCCTTTTTTGTTCAATAAAAGTCAATGGTGGCTTTTGAACTGCGTGTGAGGATGAGTAAATGATGCTAGAATTGATATTTTTTGGATGAGCTAACCCTTTAAAAGTAAATTCATCCCAAACAGTACTTTTTGAACGATTTCCTTGGTTGCTTACCATTAATATGCTGAGTGAAATCTTTTGGCCTGCCACGCGCTTTCCCAGAATCCCAAAGCTTACTTCTGCATTCTGACTCGCAAGCATGTCAGAGTCTGAGTGGGGCTCGATAGTCACATGACATGTTTGCACGTTCCAGACCAAACCAAAACTATTTTCAGTACATTTTCTTAATTCTGTTTTAATAATAACACAAAAAAATTAATTAATTGAATTTTTGCAGTTGACATTTGGGGCATAATAGTGTCTGGTGAATGGCTCGGCATGCTTCCGTTAAAGAAATGACCCACCGCTGCCGATTTCTGATTGGCTAAATTCTGCCGTGGCTCTTGAGGTGTTCTGCACCATTTTTTACGGTGAACCCCTCATAACTTTCCATTATTCCTACTTTCATAGAGATTGACAGCAGCAATATTTGGATGCCTGCTAACACTACACCACTAAATCTGGAGCCCCTTAAACTAGTTTGGGCCAAACTTAGTGGATATCCTTCCTATCCTGCCTTGGTGAGTGTGCATGTGTGCATGCCGTCAGAGACTGGTTCTCCTTCTCTTCCTCTTCATTATTTCATGCATCAGCCTCCTCAGTGGCCAACACTCAACCATAACATTATTGCCAGATGATACAACCAGGATGTGTATGTGCATACATTTGTTCTGTGTGTGAGCGAGCGTGAACGTAGGTGTGCGTGCGTTCCTGTGTTTTGTGGCAACCATTCCCATTTCCAACAGTTTGCACATTAGCAGTCACAGGCACACTCTTGAGTTACCAGGTTACCAGGCCTTTCGAGATGCGCGTTGAAAGGTTATTGTTGTGTTGACGGTCTCTCTGCCCACATGTAGATCATAGATCCTCAGATGTCTCGGGCGGGTTGCCATCTCAACGACGAGTACATTCCCACCCCTCCACGGGACGTGCTCAGGGTCGGAGAGCTGATGCAGTTCAGGTCCAAGGAGAAACTCTTCCTCGTCCGCTTCTTCGACAGCAAACGCAACTGGTGAGAAATTAACAGTTTTTTGTTTTTTTTTTCACAATTGAATCAAGTCACATTTATTTATATAGCGCTTTTAACAATACATATTGTAGCAAAGCACTGAACATTATCAAGTAGGATTAGTTTTTTGCAAAATATTTTTAGGGTATTTAAGATGGCTTTAGAGTATTTTAATTATGTTAGCCATGTAATTTTATGTACGTTAATATTATTTTAACATATACTGAAATTAATATAAAAATATTTTTCTCATTTAACATTCCCTTTTAAAAAGTAGTATAGTTATGTGTTATTACTGTATAATAAAATAAATTTAGTAGATTTATAATATCAGTATTTTGATTTTTCATTTGTTTGTTTAACCTTTTAAAAAATATATAATTAGTGTATATAACTAAAATATTGAATTATTATAATAATTTAATCTGATGTTTTCTTTAGTTGTGGCTTTAGTACAATGACAGCGTAATTTTTTAAAATGTGTAAAAATAAGGCATTTTAAAAATAAAATAAAAAAAATTAGCATAAATGTAAATTAAAAATGTTTAGTTTCTGAAGTTCTTTAAGTCTTTTTATTTTTATTTTTTTACAAATTAAGGCGTTAAAACATCTTGAATTAGAGCAGAAAGTCTTAAATCATCAAAGTTAAGGCATTAAATGTTTCATGCATTGATAAATGTTATCTTTGTCTTTTTTTAAAGAAATAGCCAAGCATCCTTAAATCAAGATATAATTATTTGAGGTGCAAAATTAAGATTTTTTTTTTTTTTTTTTTGAAAAAAAAGTTTGTTTTAAACCGGAACAGATGTCTCAGTGTGAAATGAGAACTTGTTTTCCACTTGAATAAATTGTTGAATTAAATGTCAGTTAAGTCTACTGACATTTCGATAAATCTTTCATTCTGTTTCACAAGTAATTGTGTATCGAGTTAAAAAATCTTTAGACATTTGCACTGGTAAAGCAAGACTAATATAATTTGTTTAACATTTTTATATTCTAGTGGTTAAGAAAAGAGCTTTATGCTTCTTTTTTGTAATTAAATTAATGGAAATTGGTATTTTCAAACATGAAAAAGGATCTGCTTCTGATGACATTTTACAATAACTGAGTACTTTTGAATCTCCATCAGGCAATGGCTTCCTAAATCCAAGATGGTACCGTTCGGAATCGACAAGACCTTAGACCGAAGCAAAATGTTGGAAGGCAGAACGTCAGGCATCCGTAAAGCTGTGCAAAGCGCCTTCAACCGTGCCATGAACCACTTGAGCCTTGTCCAGGACTTAGGCGCTGGAGATTAACGGAGGTCCATGTTGGAGGGTTTCATCAAGCCCCACGTTTACCCGACGCTACGCTCCCGTATCAGACTGGCCCTTCCTTCCCAATGCTGTTAGGAGCCGGCGAGCTTCTCAACGGACGAATGTGAGAGCGCCTTCACTCTCCTGTAATGTGCTGCAAGACTGCTGTGAACTCACACACTGCCATCTACTTTCCTTTACACTTCCATCACCATCCACGAAACGCCTCGTGTTTAACTCTGGCTGTATATAACATCATCCTAAATTATCCAACACTAATTTATTATTTTTTTGGTTTGTACCGCACACGACCTCCTGGAAGATTTCTACTCCAGGGTAATTTCTCAACTGCACTGAGGTGCGAACCCATCTGGTGCTACATCACGTGCAAAGCCTTGATTTTTCCATGCTAGAGACTTTTGGAAGGGGCTTTTGCACTTACTGTATCAATCTTTTGTTGTTTTTCTTCAGTTTTTTTAACGGTTAAGTTATTGTAATGTCAATGCAAGCTTCTCCTCCTTGGCATTAACATGTTATCTACTTTTTTATATAAAAATATTCTTATGGGACACAACTAAGTGATGTTTGTAAATATTTATATAAAGCTAAGAAATTATATACATGTAATACTTTAGAGTGGGTTAAAAAAAAAAAAAATCGGAGAAGAGGAAACAACAGTAGCGATGAAAGCCAGAAGTGCATCACTCATGCAAAACCAAAAATTTTGCTGCCCAGTTTTTCTCCTTTATTTTGGAATGTTTATCTCTTTTTTTTTTTCATATTGGTTTGTGTGAATGTTTCAAGCAGATAGTATGAAAAAAAAAATCCCCAAGATGTTGCTTTTTTATTTTATTTTACTGTGCTCTCGGGAACTGTATTGTGGGTCTGAATAAAGATGTGCCTGTACAAATGTGTTGTATTAGGACAAAGAAAAGTATGCAAAACTTTATATTCAGAGTAGGCATATTTTGGTGGAAGCTGTGTTTGCCTATTTTTGCTTTGTGTGTGGGTGTTTTAATCATAGCCATCTGTTGTGACTGTTTAACTGTGTCTCTCTCCAGTATGGATTCTGGGTAGCATTCTGGGTTTAAAACACTTTTTGTATGAATGTCTTGTATTGACCGGTACTCTTGTTTCTTTTCTCTGGGAGGATCACATTATAGCCAATGATAGTGAGTGCTGGCGAGATCCAGTATTTTTTAAGTACACTGAAAATAAACACAAAAAAATTACAAATGGTTGGGTTTGTCTTTTTGATGGTGTTTGTGTGTGCGTGCATTTTTATGTGGTTTATGAGGACACTAATTTGTATAATGAAATGGGTATGACATAGGTATTACAATATGTAGGTGTTTTATGAGAATTTTTTAGTGTCCCTGTAATTCAAAAGGCTTAACATACTAAATGGTGTTTTTTTTTTTAAATCTAAAAATGCTGTTTTTGTAAGGGGCAGGTCAATAGCACATACAGTCTGTACAGTATAAACACCATTTACGCCTATGGAGAGTCCCCATAAATCACAAAAACCAACGTTTGTATGCTCAAAAAAATAAAGGGAACACTTAAACGACACAATGTAACTCCAAGTCAATCACACTTCTGTGAAATCAAGCTGCCCACTTAGGAAGCAACACTGATTGACAATC
>JAUCMU010000053.1:10229769-10247897 GCA_032275025.1 Enteromius treurensis | reverse complement strand
TAGCAAAAATCACATGAATTTGTATTGATGAGGTCGTATGAATTCATACGAATTGGCAACACGTAAAAATACACACGTTTTAGCAAAAATCACATGAATTTGTATTGATGAGGTCGTATGAATTCATACGAATTGGCAACACGTAAAAATACACACGTTTTAGCAAAAATCACATGAATTTGTATTGATGAGGTCGTATGAATTCATACGAATTGGCAACACGTAAAAATACACACGATTTAGCAAAAATCGCATGAATTTGTATGAGTGAGGTCGTAAGAATTTGTACGGATTGGCAAAAATATCTTAATGTACTATATGTACTATTTTTCCAGTTTGTACGAATTCATGCTAACTCACTCACGTTTCAGCTGTTTCCAATCCTCTAATCAGTCTCAACCAATCAAATTCATAAGCCTTCCCCTTAAATAGGCCTCCCCTTTCTCCCTGTCTTCATCTCATTACGCATCCCTCCTCCACCCCTTCTCCCCCGATTCTTCGCTCTTGTTCGGGTGGGGGTGAGCGGGAGTCGAGCCGGACGTCGAGCTCAGCCCTGGTTAGGGTTCTACCCCCTAGGGTTCCATCTTCCATCTCGACGTTCGTCGACATCACGGCTCGCTCCCCGGACAGCACGCCAAATATGCCTAAATTTCTATCATAAGGAAGAGTGAACTCGTGAAATAAGATTTAACAAGAATCGCATTACTTTGTATGGCGACCTCACTCCTTTCTGCATTGATTTGAAGATTGCATGTGAAATTATAGCCATAAAAAAGTATATTTAGAAACTTTAATATTAGGTTTAAAGTTAGTTTTTTTGTGTTGTATGTTTTTGTTTATCTGCATTTGAAAAATCTAAACGTTGACATGTCAATTTATTTTTGTGATAGATATATTTATTTGTAATTTCTTTTTTTTCTTTTTTTGTCAAAGATGCAGAAAGGAAGGAAAAGGAGGCGACATGTGGCCAAGCATACTCAGAATACTTAGAATGTGTGCTCTCTGTCCATTAGGCCATGACTGCCTGCTGGAATTCTTAGTCAAGGATATACAAACTATCCTCTTAACTGAAACCACACCAGAAATTGCCAATGAGAGCAGTGTGCCAGTCGATTCAGCTGAGCTGGGATGTATGTTTTAATGGTTTGTTGACTTGAGTCTATAGAGGTCCAGACTCCTGCAGTCCCGAGACTTTACCACAAACTGACAGCAGATATGTCCTCATTTTGTCCTCTTTTTTTTTTTTGCTACTGTTGTACCATCTTTGGACAGGAAACAGCAGCTCCTCCTCCCATCTTTGCGGTTACATTACGCGTTGTCCACAGTCTTTATTTTATTCTAGACCATGGTGCTACAGAGAGTTTGACCCCGGTGGCTCTGTGAGACTAATTGCTCTATAAATTGGCCTGGAGACATGCTATCCACATCGCTCCCAGCTGGAGTTCAGACTCGCTCGCATCTCCGCTTTTTACTAATGGTTGTAAATGCTGGGAAAAGGAAAAATTTTAAAAGGCGGCAGACAGCAGGCTCTGCAGGGTCAGCAAGTAGACATATTTAAGAAGAATATTCAAGTCAAAAGAATAACAAAATTTGGCTAAAATAGGAAGCAGTCTTGTCTGCAGTGCTATGTAGATTTATTCAGTCTAGAGCTTGAGACTGAAGAATACTTTTGAGCTGGACTGAATTTCTGAGCCTGCGATCGATAATCAAGCTTGGATATTGATCCGACTATTTGATTTTTTTCTTCCTTTAGAACATAAATAAATAACCAATTCATTACAAAAACTTCAAAATAGGTGTTTGTAAAAATGGACGAAATATGGTAATAATTAAATGATAATAGAAATTATCATGTTGTCATATATCCTAGAAAAGGTCTTGATCAGAAGAATACATCAGGCATACTTTTACCATTCACATATTACAGTGATCTGTAAAATTACGCTCAATGCACATGTAAGGGAGTGAATGGAAGCGACCAATATATTGTGCACTTTTTTTCTCTTTTGTCTTTCTTTCTTTCTTTCTTTCTTTCCTTCCTTCTTTTTTTTGTGTAAATAGTATGCCCTCCTTAAATTTGACTCATATGAGACTACAGAGATGTGAGCGTGCTGTCATACGCAATGATCCTCATGAATACCCCTGGCATACTTGAAATGAGACGCAGACTGTGATGTTAATATAAATTTGTTGCTTATTTGCATAGAGTGAATACCTCCAGTGCAATACAATTATTGTAAAAGCACCCCATGTGTTTAATCAATCAAAAATTAATCCAAAAAGTGGAATTTTTGAAATATTGAACTAGAGACATGAGGTATAACGGCGATAAATAGGTGCGGTGAGTCATGCGGTCCTGCATTTAATTATACACTATACATCTTATACATATTTAATTTCTTCATTATTCAAGACGGTGGCGTTGTGACACAGTAGTAATTGACTAAATAAAAGTGTTGCATAGGTGATTAGTGTGATGGCTTCAGAGTGTGTTTACAGTGCTCTACTTTTCTCTACAGCAGTAGTGGGACGTTTTATCTGATTTCTTTAGTCAGCATAAAACACAAGGGATTGGTACTATCTGTCCTATAACAACCTCTTCTCTTCCTCTGTACAACAGGCCACTGGGACTCGTGCATATGAGAATTTGCTAATGAAATGCATTCATTGGTGCCTGTTTTAAAGGAATAATTTAACTAAAAATAAAAATTCTGTCATCATTTATTCAGCCCATATGACTTTCGTTCTATTGTAGAAGAGTCAATGACAAATAGGAGTGTCCACAGTAAAGTAAAAGACAAATCTAGTTTAAACAGTTGCTCTTATTCATGCTGGTTTAAAAAGTGTTAAATGTAAGTATTTTTATTTTCCTTTACAAATTAAAAATGTTTAAATGCACATATTTTAATACATTAAAATGTTTTTTGTAATAATTACATATAATAAATATAATTTAATGCATTCATAAATATTTGTTTTGGGAGAGTCTACCACATAATATTTTGCAAACTGAACTAATTTTACCAATAAAAAGATAGTATTACGGAATAGTAGGAGGCTTATTGATTTTGAATACAGTTATGTATGTATTATATTAATTATTGATTTAATTATTACATTTTTCTCTGCCTACTGGTTGCACCACATGACTTTGGCTGGCAAAACATTCTTAAATATTCATATATGATTTGGTTTTCTACGTAAATTATAAATGCTAAAATAATATTTATATTAAATAATATTATTTAACATTATTAAATATTATTATATTAAACAACAATATTTATATTAGTTATTAATAACTGATATGATGTATAATAATAATTTTTACTATAATAAACTATACATTTTTCTGAGAAATGATAATAAAATACACCTACGCCAGACTAATTAATACTGTATGCTTTAATTTCCATCTTTTTTCCCCAGCATATTTCCCTTCCTTAGTTATGCTATCAGGACAGTTGTGTCACCCTGACAGTTCATTTTTAGCAAATATAAAAATAGGCATATTCAAGGCATTGCATCTATGATGCATTTTTGAATAAATGAAGGTGAGCATCACATTAACACAGAACACAATCTGAGATATTTAGCAAAATTGTAATGCTGCTCTTTTCCATACAGTGCATGTACTGTATATTAGAAAGTGCTTGTTAGCACCTTTGGTAAATGAATAGAGCCACTTTGCGGGTTCCTCTGTTTTACACATTCCACACATCAATACAAAACCCAGATGAATATTTAAGAGATCATTTATCTTATCATTACCTTTCATTAAGTCTCAGAAGCCATTCACTCCCCGGCCTGACACCATAGCCGAAACGATAACTAATTTCTGAACAGTGACCTAGGTGGGCAATTAAGCATAGGCAGAGGGCTGAAAGTGAGAAAACATCTAACATACATGCCACTAATTGAGGTGCCAAGACAAGAATGACTAATGTGGAGGCGCGCAGTAGAGGGAATTAGAAGCGTACTGCACCACTTTTACCCGCGCTCTTTCTTTTCTCTGAGCAAATGTCTCAGGATGCTGGTGGACAGTCAAAGGCACCTGTGCTCTCATTACCAGACGCTGCTGAGCTCTGTTAGCTTTGAGAGACTTAGATGAGTCCAGATGAGTGAGAGACAGTGGCTTCTCTGAGCTAACAGATGCTGTTTACTAAAACATGGAGGGATAGTTCAGCCCCACAAGATGAGGATTACATTAAGGTTTACTCATCCTCATCATTCCAATCCTGTAGAAATTTACATTTTTCAGTGGAACACAAAAAGAGATGTTTAGCAGAATGTCTGAGTTGCTCTCTTCCAAGTGAATGGAGAAAGTTATTTTAAAAAGACTCAATGTTATTAAAAATGCTGTTTTTTCTTTTGATCATCGACATTACTTTTATATGGCAAAAAACTCTAAAATTGTGACATCATACTAAAATTTAAAACCATTTTCTATTTGAACGTAATAAAAGGTAATTTATGCAAGCATTCAGTGTTAACATGATCCTATAGAAATCATTCTAATATGCTGATGTTTGCCTCTCAAGTAACATTTCTAATTAATTCTATATTTTTTTGGGATATTAATTAAGATTCACTCCAGGATTTTGTGATTATGCAGAATTCATAGACTTAGATATTTGCATAATATTATACATTTAATGGGGGGGGGGGGGGGGGTGGTTGTGAATGCAAACCCATATAATCTCATATTCATAACACTGTTATGTTATACAAGATTCAGTGATAATTTTCAAGCTTTTGTCACAAATCCTTGTGCGACTGAAAAGTCTTACTTGACAGTCCCGGTCACTGTTCACCTTCATTGAATGGAAAGAAACAGCTTTGGCAGTCTGATATAAAACACTCGTTTTGTGTTCCTCTGTCATTCAGGACATGAATGTGTGCAACTTGAAATATGTTAAAACTCGACCTCAGTGTGAAACTTTCCCAGGGATATGCAATGAGAAATATTAATTGGTCTGTATGGTAATTTCACTTCTGGATTTTTCTGTAAAAATAAAAAGCCCCAGCAGTGAACACACAAGTCTGCAGGAACTGACATGAACATCTTGCATTTGTTATTTGGATATCTCCCAGGGCCATTATTGAAAACTTCTCCTGCAACAGTGTTCTTCCTCCCTCTTCTGTGCCTGTTGGATATTGCTTCACAGTCTTAGTTCACGGCTATAAACAGTCACCAGAACAGATGGCTTCTCCAACTACAAGCTGTAATCATGTCAGATCCATCTGCTCTTACTCAATATCACTTCCTGCCTAGATGGGCTCCGCAGGACCCGTGTCACACCTGCAACTTCCTGTTTCCCCTTAACTGATTTCCTGCTCCGCTGCCCCTGCTGTGATAATTTTTGTTCAAATAGGAAATGCTTTTAGAGAAGGGTTGCTCTGAACGGATGGTTTGATAGATGTCTGTAAGCGTAGATGAATGGATGGTTTCATGGATGGCTGGGTGTGCAAAGCAAAATGAGCCACATTTGGGGGTTTTACATAATGATTTCTTCCCCAAATGTTCCCAAAAGAAGATGTATTTCAATAATATTTAAAGAAAAATGAAAGATCACACCTTCATGTTGTTCCAAACTTATATAAATGTATTTCTTCTGTAGATTAAAAAGCTGTATTTATTGAGAAATATGTAGACCAATATTAACAACAAAAACAAATGTACTTATTTTCTTAAATGCATTTACTAATTTATTTAAAATAAATACAATAATAAGAATAATCATCATTTACATTAATGTATACTTTGTTGTTGTTACTGTTATCAATAAAAACATTATTTATTAATAATAATAAAGTATAATAATTGTTGTTGTTGTTGTTATTAATTCCCCTTAGCACTGAACTTGATAACTTGCTAAATATTTGCTGTTGTTGTTATTATTGTTATTATTATTATTAACAATAATAATCAGAATCATAATACTGAACCATAATATCATGATACTATTGTTGTTGATTATATTATCATTTTTATTATTATTAATAATAATAATACTGCTAATAATAAAACTAACCATAAAACCTGGTACCTTTTAATATTTTCTTTATTATTATTATTATTATTATTATTCTTAACATAATCGTACTTAACATGAACTAAAAACATTCTGTAATATTTACTGTAATATATACTGTCTTATTATTGTTGGTGATAAATTATTGCTGTTTATAATAATAATAATATGCATTACAATAAATCTTACTATAAAACATCATAAAACATATATTTTTACTCTATTATGATGCTGAAAATTGTTAATTTGTTAATCTAATAATAATAAATAACCATGATCGTAAAACTTGTTAACTATCATATTTGTTGTATTACCATTATTAATATTGATGACATTATAGCTAATGTTGTTGTTGTTGTTAATAATAATAATAATCATGATATTATTAATATTATTGTTTATAGTAAAGTGAAACGTGGAACCATGAAAAACCTGAGGGTGATTAAATGTTAACAGAATTTTCATTCCTGGAGATAAACTACCTTTAACGGGTATTACAGTGTATTTGAGGCAACTCTTCCAAAATCTGGCACCAATCAGGCGCGGGACGGCAAAGTCAAACCTCTACCGTCGGGCGAATGCTGTAAACAATTTTCCCTTTGTTGTTAAGAAGTAAACTATTCTCCGCAGGACGCCTGATGAGAAAAATCCAGGAGATGGTCTCATACTGTGCAGGGGAATGTCACTCACTCTCGAGAGGCAGTTACCGTTCCTCATCAGCATATCAACCACTGCACATAATCTCAAAAACAAAACACATTTACATACTCGTGTGTCAGTCATTCATAATCTTGAATTTAAATAATGGGGAGGAAGGTAAGTGGCAGGCGGAATAGGGAAGAGCTGGAGTGTTTATGGGTCTGTGTGTGATTGGTAATTAAGCCTAGGCTCTGTGTGGGTAATGTGTGTTGATTACTGGGCACTGACCAGTGAAATGTGAAGGACAGAGAGAGCAGTCGCTGCTGTGAGGGACCTACATTGAGTGCTTTTAAAAAGCCCAAGTCCCTCGTAAGCGCAGAGGCATCCATATTTCAAGCCGTTCGGGACACATTTACATTTTATAATTCGTATTTCAGGATACACTTTGCATCTTTTTTGCAAGAAAAAGAGTCATTTCAAAAAATGCAGTGAAGAAGGCTTTTTGAATGTTTTATATCACTGTAAATTGTGCAATCTATGAATATAGTTTAGTATGTAATTTGTAAAATGTTATTTGATGATTTAAATCTATCTGGTTAGGTCACAGCAATTAAAAGCAATTTTGGAGAGATCAAATACAAGTATCTTCTTAATATAAAATCATATTTTTTTTCATGTTGCCAAATTCCCGGGTTCAATACAAGCTGATATCTTTAAAAACAATAGTGGTTATGGTTCACCTACATTTGAAAGCATAAATGCAAAGCTTATTATGTCGTCAAATCACATCTGTTAAAACTTTTGTGTTTTTGGAGTTTTAAAGCTGTTCATAGCCATTCAATATCAAACATAATGATTAGTATGTATTGTTATTGTAAAAATTCAATATTTAAATTTTGTATTAATTTAAATGTTTACACATTGGTTCTGTTCATTGCTTATTTTTTCAATTGTGCTTTTTAAATGGAGGGGCATATGGAAATATTTTTTGGTAATAAGCAATGACAAATAAGTTTTAAATCAGAAACAGAGTTATAAATCGATTACACTTTTAGGGATAACGGAAATAATTTTTCAAATGTGCACCGTCGTGGACTAGCCTTGAATAATCCAAAGGTTGGTGAGGCAAATGTCATCCATAACCCTTTCCCACCAGGAATGAACTCTGGAGGTATGGAAGTCACGGCCAACAGACTGGATCTCAGCGTTCCCTTCCTCTTTCTGTCCCAGGGGTCTGTCTGTGGCGTCCATCCAGGTCGAGCGCTCAGGTAAGCCCATGCTGTATCTCTGTTCGGGACCTGTGCACCCTGCCATCTGGGCAGGTGCTGCTCCTATGTCCTATCCTCCAATTCGTTTAAAATCCCGGCTGGTGGGTCAGTGCCCCGTGTGCAGCGGAGTGCTGATTTCAGCTCTGAGAGGGGCTGGGGGCCAGCTACCCCTCTGAGAGGCAAGATAGTAGCATGACATTAAAAAGGCTTCTTGGTCATACTTTATAACAGGTCTAATCAGAAGTGTCATGCTCATTCAAACTAGCGGTGCCACCCTCAAATTAGCTTAATGTATCATTTTATTCAGCAAGGATGCATTAAAATGACCAAAAGTAACAGTAAAAACATGTAATTTTTTCCAAAGTTTCTACAAAAATATTAAACACAATTGTTTTCAACATTAACAGAAATGTTTCTTGAACATAATCATAAGAAACCTTTTTCAAAAAATGTTTTTTAAATGTTGCCAACCCCAAAACTTTTGGGGTATATACAGTAGGCTATATGAAGGGTTTATACATAACTGAAAGATTTATATTAAAATCAATTTTAGGGTATGAAGTGAGCCAAAAAAATATTGTTGTAAACTGATTTGAATTAATACCTTTGATTTTGACAACCACTCTCTACCTCTGCAAACTGCTGTGCTCTAAAGCGCTATTGTGATTTGATTTATCTACAAAAGTCTGATTTAAAGCGTCAGCCAATCTAGAGAGGTAAAATGACACCCTCTCCAACCTTTTTTGGTGGGTAAATTTGACCCTAAGAGAGTGCATTAGTGTGCGTTGGAGCATTTAAAGTCTGGCATTTTGGCATTGCATTACATTCAACCACTCTTAAGCTGTTAGAACTAATTGCACTCTCTCTCATTTCATTATCTAATGTCAAACTAAAGCACTGCTTTAATGCACTTAAAGACTTTTTTAGAGACTTAAGTCACGGCAATGCGGCTGTTAATATTCCCACGTGCAGATCCCTTAAAGACGTGATAAATGGTGTCTAAACCCTCAGCCAACATTAGCGATTAGCTAGCATTCATCAGTGCACTACTACACCTGAAAAGCAGCTATTAGCCTCCAGGCAACAAAACACATATAATAAATGGCCTCCTGCAACCTAATAATTTATACATTTGCGGAAAGCCAAAATAGCCGACCTGCACAACCTCGATGTGTAAGCCAAAGAAGTTTACAAAGAAGTGACAAATATACCTCTCTCCATTTGGATACGTCTGCTACAAAATGATCAATAGCGCAACATATTTGCCTAAAAGTTCTAAAAAAATTAAAAAAAACATGAATATGTGAAAACATGAAATTTGTGAATCAGTGGAGGGCTAATGTAAATCCTTTCATTTCTCTGGCGGCTATTGGTTAAATGGATGTTCCAGGTTTAATACAAGTTAAGATCAAACTTGTTCTTTCTTTTCTTTATCAAAAAAAAAAAAGGGTAACAGTGATGCACTTCTACTAATTTTCATTAATACAGCCACAAGACATTATATGTGTGACCCTTTCTGTGAACCCATAAGTGTTTCATGGGATGCCTTTGAATTTTCGAAGTCCTTCAGACACAAAACCCTTTATGATTCCAGAGTTTCTAAAGCATCGTAATTCTCTAGAGTTGCCACCTTTTGTGTGCAAATGGATAGTATGGTGATAATTTATCCCGCAGCCTTGCTCATTGAATGCCGAAATAGAAATCTTCCCAAGCATTTTATTTTTTCTTGGATGCACTGGGCCATTTTCAGTAAAGCAGCAAAGCCTCTCATTCTCATTTCCCACTCTTTGAATGGGGCTTGCTTGTCCTATCAAAAGGACTATGGACCCTGTGCTTCTTTCTGTGTGACAGTGGATTACCGCTTTTGTTGGTGATGTTGCTATATATTGTCTGAACAGTGGGATGTCCTCAAAGAGTTTGTCCTTTCTGGGTGCACAGACACTCACGTATACATGCACATATGCATACACACAGTAACACAAGCTCGATAATTGCTGTTTGGCCAGCCCCGAGGGTGTTAATATTAAGCTGGCATGAAGCGAAAAGAGTGCCATGAAACTGCATTTGTAAAAGTCAAATTTCTGCTGTGGTCAGCAAAAAGAAACCCACAAGCCTTTCATAATTTGCTCTTTTTTTCTTCATACTCAGAGTCAGTTTTGAAAGGGGCTTGTGAGTTTTCCATAATAATAGCACGTTCATACAAGAATGGCACGTTTTATCTTTATACGTCCATATGCAGGAACCCTGCAACAAAAACAGAGTAAGTGAAAAGATATTCATATAAGTAAATCTGATTAAGCTTGGGGTTGATAAGATTGTTTAATATTTTACTCAGCAAGACCACATATCATCAAAAAAGTATAAAAACAGTAATATTGTACATTATTGAACATATTTTGAAACAAAATATTAATTTCCATCATCATTACTTCAGTCTTCATTGGCACATGATCCTTCTAAATGCATTATGCTGATTTGCTGCAGAAGAGACATTTCTTATTATCAGTGCTGAATAATGCTGCTTTATACAGTATGATTTTTCTGAATTAAATGATAAATTCATAAGAATAGCTTTAATCTGAAATGGAAATGCTTTCACTTTTGATATATTTAATTAATTTTGAATAAAAGTAGTAACAAAAAGTGTTACTGATCTTAGTGTTTTGAATCGGATTGTACATTATATGCTGAAAAATGTATCTAATATCCATCTATAGACGGGTACAATTAAATTAGACTTTGTAAATAAATGCAATTTATTACATCAAAACTTAAGTGAAAGAGCTATTGAATGAAATTAACAAGGACACTATTTATAACATGAATACATTATTGGATATCTTGTTTTGTTTCATTTTATAACTTTAGTGAAAAATTTAGGCAAAGTACAGTTTCATAGGCTAGTTTTGCACATCAGTATCTGTATAAAGATCAGGATGTTTAAGGATAACAGCTTTGTGGCTGATTAATGAGACTTCAGTTTTAGCTTTTGTTGAGGTTGTGAACGTCCAGTTAGAATCAGCTTAAAATTACAGATGAATGAGGGGGTGGAAGGCTGTGCTGATGGGAAATAAAATAGATTTGTGTGTCTTTGACACAATAATAGAAATGGTCCAGTAATGTTGTATTATTTTTCCAAAGGGAGGCATGTAGATTAAAATGAGTAGAGGGCCCCGGATAGATCCCTGGGGGATGCCCTGCCTAACAACAGCAGAAGAGGATTTATGTCTCTGAAAAGGAACAAACCGCTGCCTGTCATTGAGATAAGATGTGAATCAGAGGAAAACAGTGCCAGAGATGCCAGTGGCTGAATAGATATGTGTACCTTTTGTTTAAATAAATGCATCATTATTCTCAGGTTTAACTCTCCAGGGATCCCTTTCTTGTGATTTGTTCACGCATTCCCTACTTAAATGCAACCTCTTTTGACATCCTGAATGTCTAGTAAATATGTGATCGAAAATATGTCTGCTTACAATAAAGCATTTGCATAAGTGTTTTTAAAACAACAGAGGGATGTCTTCAACCTTGAAATGACTAATCAAAAGGGATGTTACAGAATCCACATGCATCTCATGCTTTCATTATTGCCTTGTTCAGCACATTAAAGTGTTTTGTTATAGCTTCCAATCTCTCATTTCTGTATTTATTAAAGTTGAATTTGTTTGTGCATGTTGTAAAGTACAAAATAGTGTCACACCAAGTCCCCAGAGAGTGCGAGACAGGCCCGCTGTTGCTCGACAGGGTGCATATCTGTAACCTTGATGTCAAATGCTTATTAGCTCTTGCTTCTACAGTTGCCCTTCTCAAAGCAAACTGCCAACACTGAAAGCGTCGAATAAATGCACCCTCAATGTGCTCTGACAGCACTCAGCGCTCGCTTAACTGCAGCGTTTGATTATGTGCTTATTATATACCAGTAAACAGATGCGTGGACTGGTGAGGCTGAGAAGGCTGATATGATTTGACAGGCTCTAAAAGCAGAGGAACTCGGCAGACAATGGGAGGAAGTGAAAAAACACTTATTTAGCCTCAAGATGCAAATGCATCCCATCTACAACTCACTACTGGACCTTTCACACTTGAAATTGGATAAACACGATCTTATGTTTCAGTTGAGTTTTAAGATGTCATATTGTATATTGGTAACGGTAAATGTTTTCAATTGCATATTTATGAGGTTAATAACATTTGATTTGATGCATAGCGATGTGAATGACCATGCAGTAGGTTTAATAACCTCCTGGGTTTAATAGTAGGTAGTAATAATGTGGGAAACTGTAACTATGTAGATTGCAACCTGGTTTCATAAAAATATTGTGCAACACCATTTTTACGTACCTTACTGCACGCTTCGCCACAGTGTCAAATAGAAATGTCCACTGAGTGTTGCTGAAACAAAGGTTTAATACATGAACCCTGGCATGATTTTATTACGTTGATATAGGTACATATTGCGACAGCTCAGAATTCAAATATCCGGGGGCTATCGCTAAAAGCTAATGCTCTATCATGTTGGAAATATGCCCTAACCAAAATTCAACCGTAAACCTACCCGATAGTGTTAACAAATGCAAAACTGATGTAAAAGGCATTTGTTGTTGCAACTGTGTCATTTCAACTACCTTTTACACAGATTTGAACTGTTTTGTTGAACCGTAGTTAAACGGGATTCCGGAGCTCCTTTTTCCTTTCCGGAGGGAGTTTTACTGCCTCTAGTGTTCATTTTGGAGACCGCAGTGAAATGTATTTATTGGTACGTCTTGCTAAAAAAGTACACCAATGTAGGTTTATGCTATGAGAACAGATTCAGTTTATTTTTATAGTCTAACAAAAGTGAAATTCCACCCTTATGTGATTTTGAACATGTATTATTTTTTTTGAAACACACAAAATATTTTGATAAATGTCACAATGACCCCAATGTTCTTGAAAATATCTTTTTGTTCAAATCTTACTGATGACATTTCAAAATAGCATATCCATTAAGTTTTCTAAAATATACAGGAAATTAACAGTTTATGAATCTCGTTACCACTTTGTCAGTTTTAACTGTAGAACTCAGGCGCTGAAACCTAAAAGTTTTTCCGACTGTACAAAGCCCATGAATATTTGATGAGATGAGCACTGAGGCAGCTTATGATTGGTTGTCTTCAATGGCGACTGGGACTTCTCTAGAGTGGGAAAGCACAGATGTCACTCATCAATGTCAAAATAAGAGCTCAGATCTATTTTTTATTTTAGTGTCTGCAGTGTTTTCCAAAGAGCTTCACTAAACAGTGAAATTACCTAAAGCAATAGTTCACCCAAAAGTTGAGCTTCTGTCAGCATGAAATCAAAGAAAGTTTGGAGTGACTTGAGGGTCAGTAAATTACAGATTGTCTTTTTATTGTTATTTGTGTGTTTGTGTGTGTGTAAACTAGCTTCTTAATAATTGACAGAACTCTAGTACCTTGGCTGTTTGTTGCAAAGATTCATCAATTTAAGAGCTCGCTCACCCAATCTTCAGGCCAAAAATAGGTTAAAAGCCTGACGTTCGATGAAAATCTTCCAACCAGAACTCAAAATGACATTTTTACAGGCTGTTGTCCAATTAACATTGATCTTTGCTCCATGATAATGATACAGGTATCTACCCTAGACTCCCATTCAAGCAACATTCAAAGCTATGTTGCTACAACAATTTTAGCATTCTAGATCCTCAATTTAAAAATATTAAATGTGTGAAACATTGATTAGCCTAGGGTTAAAAAGGGCGTTTAAAAATGTTATTCAAGGCTTAAGAGTGTGTGAAAAGCCCTTTCTGTGATCAGCACTAGTGGGAAGTGATGTCTGTGCCAGAAGATTTTCACTGCTCTTGTTTCTCTTCTCTTTGTTCTTTTTCTTTCCTAAAGTCTACGAACTTTGATGCCCGTTTTGTTCTGTCCCCCATTTCCATGTCCCAGGATGATTTGTGGGGCTCACTGAAGGGCGAAGTGGGATTCCACCAGGTTAAAACAATGAGATCTGAGTGGGAAAGTGATAGATGAACCGACTCCAACCACATTTGTCTTCGGTTTAACATTTTCTTGTATCAATTGTTTCAGGAAAGCTTGCTTAATATGCATTTCTGAGCGTCCTGGTGCTGAAGGAAGGAATGAATCAATAGAGCTCTGGAAAAAAAAAAGAAGAATCGCAAGACAATTTGGGATTTCAACACTCTAATTCAGAAACAAGGTGCTTCATTCTGCCTGTTGTAATGAGAGCTCTATTAAAAAATGTTGGGACCGTAGATACTATATAAGATTGCCAAACTAATCTCTTGTGTTCAGTATTGAAGTGAACAGCCAACGATATTGTCCCGCTCTGAAACTTCTTGAAATATCGCATGACATGTTTGAGTTTGTAAAATTGGATTCACTGTCTGTTTATGAACCCAATAGTAAACCTCCTCCCTCAACAATGTCATGAATTAAACTAATGGCTTGGGAATAAGACAAGGAGCATTGGGAAAATATGGAAGCGCGCTCATGTGCAGCCATGTGCAAAATTGATATTTCACAATATCTGATTTATCACGGCTCTCATTCTGTTTAGCATCATTGTCTGTTTATTTTCACTTTTTTTGCAGTCAGAAGATTGTGTGTTTATGCACAGAGGTCGAAGAGAACTTTACAACCGGACAGTGTACAGCTGTGATGAATAGTCAGTTTTGACAGTCAAATGGATACTCTAATCTATATATTGACAGGCAGTTGATAAATGGCATGAAAGGCAGGTGTTCACTGATAATGAGCCAGCGAAGCAACCAGCTGATTAAGCTCCAACTTTGATTCAAGAGCTCAACGTCCTTTGATTCATCCTTTGGGAAAAGACTGCATGGATGAATGGAAGAATGTTGCTCGGTAACTCTGCTTCTGGGTTTAAGATGCAAGCAGTGTTTGTAGCATTGGTCAAAAATGTTAGCACTAGTGCATCCTGAGTTAGAGTTGCAGGTATATACAATCATTTGAAACCATAGCATGCATCCTTTTGTAGGTCAGACAAATTTTTCTCTGGTGTATAGTAGTTACTGACTACATTTCTTGAGCAGTTTGCCCACCACTGCATGCATGCATGTGCTACTTTCCTTATGTTTCTGATGACACTCTTGATTGATCTTAGTGGGAAGTGATATCCTTTCAATATAAATGTTATTCTTTCAATCAAATCCAAGCCAGTTATTCGCGCTTCAAGCTTTTATGGAGGGGAGCGGATACGCATCAAATCTTTCGCTGCGATAGCAGTAAAATGCACGGCTGGGAATCCAAACTTATAAAAGCACTCCCAAGGACTATTGCTGTTCCAGGAGGTGCCTGTGGTTTGGTCCTTACGGGATTGCGTGATGAATAAGAAGAATGATGAATGGACTGTCTCGGGGCTAATCTGTCTTCTGAGGGGTTAAACAGCATTCGGTTCAGACCTCGCTAACTGTTTTGTCTGAAGACCGTCTGAAGACAACATGAAAGTGCTTTGTTGTGTTAGCTGGGGGAAACGTTGCACGTAGACATTTACAAAGCTTTTTAGTGTTTCTTTCTGATATCAGGGCATGCCAGACATGACCGTTTAAAAGCTAGAGTCTGTTACAGTGCAAATGAGCAAGGCAGTGTCATCTTTTCTGTTTTCTAAAGATATCTTTAATCAATGCCTTTCTCTTTCACTGCTTTACCTCAAAGTGTATTCGAATTTTGCATGTTTAAAGTGAAACAGAAATGTGTCACAGGTTTAAAAGCCATTGTGTAATCTCTTGTCTTTTGCTGCCAGTGAATGGAAATTTAGTCTTTACATCTGAATTCAGAGTGTCTCAAAATATCTCAAGTTGATTATGGTTTACAGTACATTTCCCAATACACTACCCTTCCCATGCCTTTTAGATATAAATGAGGCAATTAAAAGATGTTTATAAAAGGATATGCCCAGGGGGTGATTTGCACCCTGTGTATATCATGAGAGGTGAAAGGTCCCAATAAAATATAAATATAAACCGCTCATGTGAAGCAGCTTTAATTAGAACACAGCTGCTGCAAAGCCAAAGACCAGCACCAGTACACAATGACCACTGGTGGGGTTTGCCACTTCATCATTTATGTTGATATAATATTATAAAATTATGAACAGACATTAATTATTTCTGTAGCAGAGAGGAGATTAACAAGACTTAAAATGAGGTCTTACGGAAATCTCTAAGGATTTATGAGACATGGATTTCTGAAGGTTCACTGCAAAATGTTCTTAATCAGATCTGTCTCTTTTTTTTTCGGCCACAAAATAACAAAATATCCTTAAAATATATAATTGTACTTAAATTGCATTGGATTTTACTTGTTTTCAAACATTATCATGAAAAACTATTTATGAAATTAAATGTATATTAACATTTCTTTAAAATAAAATTATATATATATATTTTTTTTTGTTATTGTAAACATGCAGTTACTTTTATTCTTACCAATTTTAGGGTTGGAAAGTTTATTTATTTATTTTTTTGTTTATTATTTATTATTTTTTATTCAGATAGTTTAAATTTAAGGCAACAAAATTGATTTAAATTTTTTTTTTAATCTATTTACTATAAATGTTGTAGTTTTGAACTTTCTATTCATCAAAGAATTCTGAAAAATGCATCATGGTCCCATAAAAATATTAAGCGGCATAGATGGTTTCAACATTGATAATAAAAAGGAATCACCATATTATGGTTTCTGAAGGATCATATCTGGAGTAAAGATGCTGAAAATCCAGATTTCCCCACAGGAATAATTTACATTGGACAATATATTATCATAGAAAACCGTTATTTTTCAACAGAAAATAATATTTTTAATATTACTAGATCTTTGATCAAACCTGAGTCCTTGATAAATATAAAACACTTCTTTTAAAAAATATGAAAAAATTGCCAATGCTAGTGTATCATATACAAAGTTTTATGCATCTTATACGCCAATTTGAAATATATTTGAATTATACTTTGAGATAAAATTCAAGACAAAGAGCCAATGGTTGATTTACATGTTTTGAGCAATGCACAGGAAGGACGACTGACATTCTGACCTAAAGCTGTTTTTCAGGTTCATTTTTCACAGCCACATTTATTTGTTCAGTAATTCCCTGCGACCCTGGACTCCAGGAGGCTTTTGTGTTGACTTCCCCTCTGCAGTCAATTTCCCACAATCCCAATATGCGGTTGAGGGGTAAAGAAAGGCAAGCTGTTAATTGATTGGCAGCGGTTTGCATATACAGTACTGGAAAAATGTCACGTCAAGCTGTTTGTGTGACCTAACTGGCTCTCGGTTAGAGTGACTGAAGAGGGTAATTTATCATTTGACAGTCTTTAGAACGGGCTGTCCGTGCTGTCTTGCTATTGTTAGCATCAGCGGTCAGCTGTCACGCATGTTGGATTAGCAAGCATAGATGAGCGACTCAGCAGGATGGACACAAGCAAGGCCACACAAGGAAATGTCAGGGGAAGACAACCATCGCATGACGATCTGAGCATGGGGCTAAAATTTGTTTTGGGTCGGAAAACGACGTTGATTGAAGTTTGAATCATTTTTTAATGTACCACTGGATTTTGGAAAACCAGCAAACTAAGATTGAAAATTGGGTTTTGTGGCTTGTTTTTGTTGTGTTGTAGACAAGGGCTGGATTGAGCATTGATTTCTCAATTTTAATTGACTCTCAGTCTGTTTTCAGTTGATGCTTTAACAAAACATCACTAAAAAATTTTTATAGCGTACCTCCCATTCAGTAAATCACAATAATCTGTGCTTTTCTACTTCCACATTGAATTAAATCAATGGGGTATATGTCAGACATCACCTGACCAAACAGGAAAACAGGTCTTTGCATCCCCTGATAAAGATATCTATGGACTTTCATGGTAATCAGCTAACCTAGATTGTTATTTTTTATTGTTTGTGTTTCATTCAATTATAATATCCAAATGTTATTTATCTGAATATGTGCTGGACATCTGTTATGGTATCTCGTTCAAAGTCATCTTGAGTAAAACCTGAACTGGAAGCAACGTAGCTGGTTTTACAGAATATCAAAATGTGTTGCCTATAATCCCTGGTGAAATAAACACCAGTGTCACATTGTCACAGTCACCTGGTCCAGAAAACACGCAGTCACTCACTCACCTGTTCCTGGATCAGCCTGCACC
>JAUCMU010000053.1:10215379-10229669 GCA_032275025.1 Enteromius treurensis | reverse complement strand
GTTTAATAAACACTTCTGGCACTTTTTTTGAGCCTCTTAATTAGTTTTGTTTTTTATGTAAATGATTCAATAAATACTGTACCATGCCATTCATACCGTGAAATTTTGATACCGTTACATCCCTACTTTTTAACTAGTAAAAAAAATTGAGAGAGAAGGAAAATGCTACAACACTCCCTTTGGTAAGGGAGCTTTTGAGCGTCGATCTACTTAACTGTTTTTCAGTGTTTTTTGCACCAAATGCTAATTCTGATTGGCTATTCAGCCTAGAGAAAAACAAACAGAACTGAATGACAGAGCCATTCTCTTTCTTTCTTTCGGCTGGTGTAAACAATAATAAAAGCAGCTAACAACCTAACAGCTCTTCCAGTTTCCCTGTTTGAATGCTGAATACAGTCTACTGCCACCGGGTGGTATGGGTCCATTTGCTGCGGTGCCCCGGTGCGACTGCACCAGTTGCAGTTGGACCAGGTTCTAGTGCAACTTTATTGCCCCAATGCAAGCTAAGGTTTTCCTCAGCATTAGTTCTTTGGCATCGGTTCATGTGGCTCCTTCTATTTATGATGAACTGACACATAGTTCAAATGAACATAGGCCATTCACATGGCGCGCCTACAAATGCATGGAAAACACCAGCTGTGCTACTAGCGTGGATGTATACATTGCGATATCGTATCGCATATCTACTACACAGTAGCAAACATTAGAAGTGTATCAACAATTTTTTTATCAAAATTGCCCTAAGACAAAAACACATTTTGGTTTTATGTTTTAGGACAATTTTAAAGAACCACTTCGAATGATGACTACTCTAGTCCATACCATTAGAGACTGTGGCAAACCCACAAAAATACAGAGTACAGGTTTTATATTTAGTAGACAGAATTATTGCAACCTGAAATTGAGGACATTACATCTTGTATCATATATCTTAGGTCAATTTTTTTATGACAAGTCCTACAATTCGGCCAGTTGCTATATCATAATATCAATTGCCTATAACCTGCTTAAGAGCTAAAGATACTTTATCTGGGTAGTATATATCCCTTCCTGTCACCCTATACACCTATTATCTTTGCCTAGATTGGCGCAGTAGTCAGAGGAAGGGTTGGCGGGGGACAAAGGTCTCCTTTAGAGTCAGTAATGACAGTCAGACTGAGATTGGACCTGATGCCAGGTCAGTCTGGCTGGCCTCTGAGCTCAGCAGGCAGCCAAAATCATTGCTTCCCAAGTCCAATCATACCAAAAAGCCCCTGCAAAGCGTGACTGCGAGACGTCTGCTTGTACAGACTCCTGGGAAGTGCTTTAAACTAATTTATTTAAAATACTTAAAATTTTCACAGAACACTTTGTTAAGACACACAAGCCTTCCACAGACCTGCCACATCCACAGTGTTCCACTTTGTTAATCACTCCATGGTTTTAGTCTGGCATCCATCCTCTTTCAAGCTATTTCCATCAATTAGCAACTGCTGGGGAGTTCAGGTGGCCACAGTAATAGTAATCTTTGAAGCCAACTGTTCATTTGAAGTGCTTAGCTCTTGCATTGTATAGGGTTTTTGAGCGTTTTTTTTCTGTTCGCTTTTATTGTCATCATGACCTGAACTCATCTCAATTTAAAATGCTCAATAAAAGTCTCTGTTTCTGAATCAGCCTCAGTGTTCTTCAAGACACAAAACAGAAAGATCAAATATGAGACAATGTCTAGAGTTGAAACTTAGGGTGTACGCACAGTAGGCATGGTTGCCGTGAACCGGGCCCGAGTACAATTGTCCCCCCTCCCCCTCTGCCCTGCACTCACATAGGGTTTCAGCATTCGTGTCGGAGCACGCTTAAGTCATTATGCCGTGGCGGTTTCAGGATAAAAAGGAAGAGCAGCGCTCTGTTTTACTTTGTGGATAGTAATTTTGAGTCGTTTGGTTCATGGTGGTTCACATCCTGTAGTTAAACAAACATTGCACCTCTGCCTTAGACCGAAGCGACCCTTTCCCCGCCATGTTGGTTTTGGAGCATCGCAAAAACGTGACGTTGCACGTCCTGTTCCGTGCTCCAGCACGGTTAGCACTCACACTATCCGCCCGAGTCCAGCTGAACCGTGCTCTGGCACACCTCTTCCAAGCGGGCCGGGTACGGTTCGGAGCACTCACACTAGTCAAACGAACCACGCTTTGGTGGTCAATGAAGTCTGAAGTAGTAAAAAATCCAGCAAATGTACATAATGCATTGGAAATATCCAGCAAATTCATTATTTTAAAAAAAAAAATTGGTTGAAACAACGAGCGATGAAACAAGCTACAACAAATGTCTATTTATTTATAAAAAAAACTGTAAAATGTTATTTTGTTTATAAAATAACTATACCTATAAAAATACAAATAGATGTATTTATTAAAAAGCACAAATATTAATTTAGAGAATACCTTTTTTATTTAAGGGTTAGTTTACCCCAAAATACAAATTCTTTAATTAATGTTCCAAACCTGTAACACTCTGTACTAACTACATGCAATGCGACAAGATTCCAGTGACAAGCAATTAGGGTGTCCACACTATCAGAATCAATCAAACATCACAGCCAATCAGAAGCTTGTGTGGGCGGGCTCTCTCTGAAAGTGCACTAATCTAATTCATAAATATTAAACCTTTTTAACATCATTAAATGTACATACTGAGAGACTGATAACATCTGGTTATGATATTTAATATTTATTTTGATATTTTAACTAATTTTGGACATGTTAAAATTTGAATAAAGCACACAATCACCAGAGATTATTCACAGTCATATGGTTTGTATGGTGTTGTTTCAGTCGCGACGTCGCGGAAGCAGAAACAGAAACATTTTTTTTTAAAATGTGTGTGGCGTCGCTTGTAGTTAGGACACAGTGTAAGACCTTCATTCATCTTCTAAACACAAATTAAGATGTGATGAAATCCGAGTGATTTCTGCTACCTCATATACTGCAAGGGTCCTACCATGTTCAAAGCACAGAAAGGTACTAAGGACATTGTTAAAATAGTCCATGTTTCATCAGTGGTTAAACTGTAATTCTTGTAGCTTAATTAAATTAAAAAATTAAAGTTGAACCATTGGACTATTGCCTTAAGGGTTTGAACCTGAATTTTGTATTTTTGGGTGAACTATCCCTTTAAAATGATTTTCTTCTGTTTACTCTTACTGTCATCATGACCTGAGCTCACTGGTCCGAAATACTTTATTTGAACAGAGCAGCCAATAGCATTACAACAAAACTGAATTCATGATGTATGAAACTAGACATACTTACTTTTAACTTTAACTTTTTCATTATTTGTGACTACATCAGGATTATAACAAATTAAAAACACAAATTGGGATCCTCAATAAAAAAAAATCTATTTAAAGTTTTTTATGCACTTCAAATCTCCATGCATTAAACGGTTTTGCACATGCAATATGACATATTTCCGGGTAAAAAATAATATTAAAAAGAAAAAAGTAAGGTTTCATTTCATCCTTAAGGAAAGGTGTGTCATTATCGCATTACCGTTAACCTGCATAAAATTGCGCTACCTATTAGCAAGACTGTACAAAAATGGTGTCAGCTGAAAAGGAAAATTGTTTCAGTGGCTAAAGCAAGTTATTATTTTTAATGAAAGTTGGAAATTTTTTACTTAACATGCACTGCACAATCATTCACAATAAGGGCATAAATGTGTTTTTGGAAAGTAAATATGGTCAGTTTGGATTTCATGCTGCCTTAGTAATTGTACTTATTCATTAAAACAATCAGTCCTGATGAAATGCTATTTTATACAGCCACTGGACAATCAGTTCTAAATAGAGCATAAATGAAACTGGCCTAAAGAGAAAAAAATAAATAAAAAGAAATGTTGGAAAATGTGAGCTGAGGTCTGAGGCTGGTGCATTATAATATTAAACACTCGACACTGCACAAAGTCTCTGTATGTAGGAAATGAAAAGCGTTTGGGCAGATGCCTCCTGCAGTTCTCTCTATCACTATGCTGGAGGTCACTGCTCTATTCCTTGGCACTTTGTGAGAAGCAAACCCATGCATTCTCCAATTATTTTCTTAAAAGCCCAGTTACTGTGGCAACCAGGCCAACATGTTTTGTTTGCCATGGCGGCAGGCCAACTCAAACCTTTAAGCTGTTCAAAGCAAGCTCACACATAATGGGTGACTGCTCTTGTGGTCTCAACCTTACACCTATACTGATATCGCACGCTCCACGCTCCAAACGTAACTTAATGATAGCGTGGCTTTACTTAGAACTTGGTTAAAAATAAAGTCATCTGCAAAGGTTGAGGGGATCGAAATCCAATCCCAACTCGCCTCTACGCCGTATTTAAAGATTTGTAGCAAAAAATAATTGTCTGTTCTCTGAGCTAAAAAAAATACTGGTCATGAACATGTCTGAACTTTTTCACATTGCTGAGACTCTTATGCAACATGGATCAATTTTATGAGGCAGAATTTTCTCGCTTTTGCTTTCCAGAGCACATAGAAGATTAAAGATGTCAGACTGAGCACTAGGGTGTCACATCAGCACCTACAGGACTTGAAGCATCTTCTTTATCTATCTATCTCTTCAGTAATGCTGTGCTCTTGGATGGTGAGATTGGGAATAAAGTCAGATGTGTTTAGGTTTCTTTAGGTGCATCACACTATCACAATCCAGTCTCTGTGCTTTCCACATAATCTATGTTAAATGTTGTTGTTGTTAATGAAGGTGGTCAGGTTTTTTTTAGTTACAAAGGAAGGCAATAAATGACATTGTTAAATATAGCACCTCCTTAAGTAAATAAACGAAGTAGCGATTCAAACAGATGATCCCTGGTTTGGCCTTAGGCTAGATTTAAGCACTACCTATTGACAAGAACACAAAAGGTCAAGCGCAAGCTCTGTTTCTTCTCAATTCTGATGCCAGAAGAATGCAAAGCAACACTGATGCACATAAACTGGAAAATATGTATATTATAAAATACATATATGAAAGACATTGTCTCAATTAAATGGTGTTTGCATTGTAATCGACTAACATGGATGCAATATTTTACCCTGCACTATAAACAAAAAAAAGAGAGAAAGAATTTTAAAGAAGTTACCCTTAAAAATAAGATTTCTGAATGACCTTATAATTTGAAGTGAAATTGTAAATTTAACGAGCCTGTATACGTTTACAATAAAATATTGTTGAAATTATATTTTTGTAATTAAGGCTAAGACATTCCCACAATTCCTTCCACAAACCATCAGATTTATTTTACAAGTTCTTTGTCATCAGTTCTATACATTTGACTATTTTATGTTTGTTTCATGTTATTAACTTCACATTTGCATCAATATTTTAGTGTCATTGTTGTTTGATGACTGTGTATAGCCTATAGAGGCCGAATTTGAGGAACAGTTATCATGTGGCCTTTCACTGCACCACCTGTACAATTATCATCACATTTTACAGTAACAAAGGGATCAACAGCTCAAATACTGGTGTATTAATATTATATGGTTCAATGACATATATGCAGTTAAGAACTATAACGTAAAATGCCAATAAAGTCATCAAAATGTTGTAACATAGGCTAATAACTATATTTTCATTACAAAGTTCTATCAACCACAACTAGTTTTATGATAATTATTTTTTGAAGAAATTATCATATATGTTTCCCCCCGCAAAATTCATTGACTTCTGACAAAGACCATTAGACTTACCTTCGCCGAATAAATGCGCTTGAATCAAGAAGAGCAGGAAAAAGCCCACCGCCGCTCCCGCGAGCGCCCACGCCACACGGAGATGCTGCATCTTTTTGAAGATCGGATGCGTTCACAACAGCACATCCATCCCAGTTCAACACTGAGTAAACATTCCCTTGTTCTCAGGACGAAGAGGCTGTTTAAGGACACTTTAAACGCGGACGAGCCTCTGCTGATTGCGCGGAACTGCTCAGCGACAGGTTTCTATTCGGAGAGATTAAAGTTCAACGCAAGAGAGTTTCGACGCGGCAACTGACACTTGGCGTCCCGTTAACCGCTGCATAGTCTCTCGCTCTCCGCTCGTCTCCAAATATTTAGCAGGCACCGCGCCGCATGTCTTCACACATCCACACGCGAGCCTCGAGCTGCATAAACAACTGTCGCCCCCGGAATCCCGTTAAAGTCCAGAAAAAGACCTCACACGTTGTTCCATTGACTTCCCAGCAGAAACTGTGCGGACGCGCGTGCGTCTCCCGATTAACTGAGGCTGCGGTTCTGCACGCGAGTTTCGTCTCGGTTCAAAATCGACGTCATCAATGTTAAATCTGTCAATCTCCGGGCGATTCCACTTACAGAGCGCGCGGGAACACCTGGTTACAGTAGGCCAACAAACATGTTTTATTACGAAAATGTTTTCTCTCTCTCTCTCTCTTTAACGCAGGTGCAATGTTCAGTATTTTACTTTTCATCCAACACATCAGGAATAGCCTACCGTCTTCGATCTGCTAAAATTCCCAAATGCTGTGTTTCAGATTAAAGAGGAGTTAGCATTAATATTCATACACTGTAAAATGTTAAAATTAGCTACTGTTACAAACTGTCAGTTGCTAGGACTTTTCTGTCAAAATTCAGTGATGGTGGTACAAGCATTAAGATGACTGTGTATTTTATTTTCTAACTTAATAGTATATTTAAAATCAGTTTTTTAATTTTTTCAGTGTTACTGATAATCTTCTTTACTCGGTGTAAGACCACAAAAAATATATAAATAAATAGATGACTGAAAATAATAAATATTAACTAACAAAAACCCATATAAAAAATAATTTTAAAACACATAAAAAAATGAATAGGGACCAGTGGGCTTATTTTGGACACCATTGACTTTATTTGTATGGACAAAAGCTGTTTTATTTTTTTAAAGTAGCCTATGTTATTTTTTGTTACACAAATGTTCACTTTTTATCATTCTGCTTTTTTTTTTTTTTTTAAAGGGTACCCTGTAGTTTAAGTTCAAGCCAAAATTGGTTTCTTACATTTTCCATCTTATATCTCTGTATGTAATTGCATATAGGCAATGTTAAATATCACATTGACGTTCAGATTTATATTTAGTAAGAAAGTAAATATCAAGCTGCCATTTAGGAAGTGCTTTTTTCCATTACAGTACAGGCTATTTATAACAGCGACAATCCCACTGGATCATCAGCGTGAGGTTAGGTATACACACAATCTAAATTAACATTCAAATTTAAACATATGCATCTAACTTAATATATATATATATGCATTCAAGGAAGACTTGCTTTTACATGCGTTTTTGTTTTTTATTTCCAAAACTTCTCTAAAAAAAGTCTCCTTCATTCAGTGATGGATAGCTACTTGCTTTGTCTGTTGATGATATAATTAATAGTGATCTCTTTTAATACGTATATTCAGATTTAAAAGTAATCCATTTTCTTTGCCGTTAATGTCACTTTTCATATTATTCCCAAGTACAGCTGTCCACACATGACATCCCATCACATTCTCATATTGTTCTCACGTACTCCTAGCTTCAGTAGAAGAATGGCAATCAATCAGTGGGGACCCAATTAAATATGTTCAGAATACCGCACCACTGCAAAGTCAAGCTGCTACTGAAATATCCTGCCCTATAATAACATGTTCCCCCTGTGTTGCCAATATATCTCCTACAGATCTAGTCTTTTTTCTCCCGCTCTATCTCTCAATTTCCATTTTGTCTAAGGGGAATATCTATATTTGACTCTGCAGTGTTTGTTGGAAGTACTGTATGAAAATATGTGGCGGGACAATAGACCCAGTTCCAATTTATTACGCCTGCTTTCATTTATTTACTTTTTACATTTGTTTTCCATAGTAATTGCAACGCCTCAGTGGAGACACAGGAAAGTGATATTGGTGTGATATATGTAAGCAATATGAGCCAGACCCAGTACCCTATTTTGTTTTCTATTTTTGGTGGATGAAAGGTAAATTTATTCACCCCGACATAATTCCCACTTGCGAATGACAGCAAGCCATGGAAACCAAATGTTTAAGTACGAAGATTTATATTCGTCAAGTATTTAGCAACAGCAATTATGGAGAAAATAAACAATGTGGTTTAAACGATCATGTCAGATAAATACCTTGAACTGAACCGAGAAACTGAACATTTCAATTCATAGACTTAATCTCTCAGATCAATGCAGGGACGAGCCACTGTATGCCCTTTTTTTTTTTATCTAAATCCTTTTCCTTGATTTGGAATCAGAAATCCATCTAAAACAAATTACGAGAAGAGCATCAGCAGCACCAAACTTTAGATTTGAAATGAGAAAGATTACTTACCAAACATTTACCTCATGCTAATGAGAGCATTGGATGAATTAAAGGGACAGTTCACCCCAAAAATGTTAAAGTCTATGGGAGCTGAACATTTTCATGCAGGTTTTGAAAGACGTAAGGGGAAATAAATACTATTCCTCATTTTGTGCTATATTCCACATCTTCTGAAGTCGTATGAATTATGTGAAAACATATCCAAATTATGTAGTATTCACGGGAGCAGATTGCAATTAAACAATATCGTTTGAGTCCAAAACTGTCTGAATGAAATTCAGGGTATTTTAAAAACAATGTGCTTTATGGTCAGGATAAAAATAAAGTGGAAAAAAATAACATGTTAATGAATCTTGACTCACACCATCTTCCTGTCTGAGAGCCAAGGGCGCTCTCACCTGCACTGTAATGTTATGCAGCATTTCTGTCACTGTTATCACTGCAACACTCTGGGGGAGCAAAGCGCAGACCACCGCTTGACTGCTGAGTGTCCCTAAAGCGCAGTTTACATGCCACAATGCATCTGGCGAGTCTCCTTATAATCAATATCTTTGTCATTGTCAGAATCAGTCACACAGCCTCTCCGCTGACCCTGGAAATCCTGCACCTTGATCAATCTGTGAAAATGAAGTCTAGCAAATCACATCTATCGAGCAAAGCAATGATTGTGTAGAAGTCACAGAATGAAACTGTTCGGTGATTGTAAACCCTGTCATTACTTACTCACCTTCATGAGTTCCACACATGTATGACTTGATTTCATCCACGTTGTGTTTTTGCTCATACAGAAATTAATAGAGGCCAGTGGAGTTATTTCATTGATGCATAAAAGCCGGTGTCATGCTTTATTCATTCATCTTATGTTTTGTTACGCAAAAGTTATGAAGGGATCATGACATGAGAAACCAACTGTGATCTTTTGGCATGGACTTTGTACCACTGAAACATCCTGTCTCAAGTTTCAAAACTTGAAACATCTTCCTCATTATAAACAAAGCATTATATAATCAAGCTCCAAAAATAGCTAGTGTGACATTTCAGCAAAATACAACCTGATCTGATATGAAAATATAACTATTTTACAATTTGGCAATTTTGTATAAATTGCCAATATAAATGGTCAATTATTGGATTTGTACAAAAACCTGTTATTTTTTAGAAAAAACAAATAATGAATAAGATTCTCAACCAGTTCAATAAAATAAAATAGAAATTGTGTTGGTAGAAGCACATAACAGATACTATGAACAGATGAGATTCATCTTTATTTGGAAACTGAAAACCTAAGATTTGTCTTGAATTTACAGTGAGTAATGACTTTAAACTCTGTCTGTTTGTCAAACAAAGCTATATTTGATTTCTGAAGGTCTAGATTATATTGCATAACTCAGCAGTTATTCTCAAGTTATTCTCAATTCCAGTCTTCGCACCACATATTTTGCATGTCTCTCTTTGTCAACGCACCTGATTCTGATAATCAGATCGTAAGAAGAGAGCTTCATGCATGAACTGTGTTCTGACCGACATGGGCCCTACACAGTGCTTATTGCTCACTACTCCCTGAGCAGGGAAACTCAGTTAAAGGTTACTTTGCTTCAGAACATTATTTCACGGATTTGCGCTCTAAATAAATGAATACATTTCAAATTACATCTCACACACTTAAATGCATTTTCAATGGAACGTATAAGTTAGCTGCGTGCTGGAATCATGGCGGAATATCCATTGATGTCCACTTCGCAGGGCACATATGTTCAAATAGAACAAACGTCTGAAGCAACAAGAGAAACTGGAGGATTGAGAATCGCTGGCATACCTCATATAGATTCTTATTATGATACTATTATTTAGTTTTTTGTCATTGTAAAAGCTTTACATATTCAGCCATCACTGTCATCATATCAAAGTGGCCAGAATATCCTTTTTGAAAAAGCATCTGCTCGAAATCATACAGTCTGAGCACAACATGAAAGCGAGTCATTTCTGGAAGAACTATCACTTTAACATGAGACAAAAGCACATCCGAAATGACTCAGAGCTTTCGAAATCAAACACATTTGACGCTGATGTGCAGATGTAAGACTTTCTGCTCTGACAGGTGTTCGAACCACAGGATCGTGGCTTCTAGGGTGTGAAAACTTCAGCGTAATTAGCCACGACAGATTTGAAATCAAACAAAATACAAGAAGCTTGAAGAGGAGAAGAAATTGATACACTTTAAGGAAATTCCGCCCCCGACCAATGTCTAAGCGCACAGCACATCTTTATTACAGTTTGGGTTGTGCAATCCAATTTGGATGAATCCCCTTAAATGTGACATCCGCCTTCACAATATGCATTCCAGTAAATCTGTTGCTTTTCAGCAATGTTTTTTCTCCGTTTCAAGATATGTTGATCCATATGGCAGCAAAATCTCAGGCTCTTGTTTGGTTAACTGGAACCATATATATATGTATATATATATATATATATATATATATATATAACTGCATTGTGGAGCTGTAACTGTATCCTTGATATGAGCATGAGCGATGTTTTTCTGCTGTCAGAGGTAATCAGAATGGATTAAGCCTCACAGTTTTACTCCCAGATAGTCCGAAAGAAAAGCTGATGGTAGAGATCCCAATCAAAGAGAGGTGGGAAACTGTGACAAGTCCAGATACATTGAGTGATAAGAAGGCAGGGGCTCTTCTTCTCTCGCCTGCCCGGAAAGACTTTTGTAATCAATCCACACAGACTAATTTGGGCCAGATTCCAGTGTTTCAAAAGAGGTGGAGAAGGGAAGTGACAAATGGCCTGAAAGGCGGGTTGTAAAGCTGTAGAGTCAGTGGTCCTGCAGTGCAGTACTCTTTCATACACCCCTCATGTATGGCGTAATATAGTGGATAAAATATTAAATTCAGTGCTTATTAATTAGTCGCTGTGATGCAGTGGGCAGATTTTTAAAAGCCATTTTAGTTATTCATGGTGTGATGGTGTTGCATAAAGTGCAATTTGATGTAACAGTTATTCTTAACCATAATTTGATTGGATTGTCCACTTTAGACTTGCCACGGTGAACAATTTATCATTGGCTAAAAATATCAGAGAGGTAAAGAATAAAGATAAAACGTACTTACGGTAACAACACTTCCTAATGAAGAGTTTGTGAAACAGTACATTTCCTAAATGTATCAAAATGACATAACAAAAGACGTGACTTTTATTTGAGAGTTTTTATTTGTGACAAATAAAAGTGTGTAAAGTATCGATACAGTGAACCAAAAAAAAGCATATCCATATCACCACATTGAAAAAGCCAAGACTGTTGAAGACTGAATTAACTGAATGTTTTCTAATTTAATTTTTTGTTTAAAAAGTTTATCTGACTACCCTACATTGTTATATACTTTATTATGCAATGAAAGCAGCCCATATGTTTCAACTACAGGTGGCTAAAACTTTAAAATCGTAACTTTCTTTACATGAAATAAGATAAACTGTAACTAAAATAAAATGCAATAAAATGTGTAAAATACAAATGTCAGCTTTATTTAACTTGATGAAACAATTAAAAAAAAGACTATTTTGATATATTAAAAAAAAAAAAAAAAAAAACTTTTGAATTAAATTAAAAGGAAAATTCAAAACAAAAATATAGTATCGCTACCCGATCTCATGAATGTGTGTATAAATAGTATGCCAAATAAAAACAAAAAACTCGTAGTATAAATACACAAAAAAGGATTTTGGCTACGATTTTATGCTACACGATGGGTGGGATTAGGGTTGTTGGGTAGATGTTCATCCAGCCCAGTCTCATGGCAATTCGTACATATTTCACGAGGTGGTTAATTCGTACAGCCTTACCCATATGAATTCATACAATTTTTGCTAAATCGTACATATTTTATGAGTTGCCAATTTGTATGAATTTGTACGAATGACCTACACCTAACCCCGCCCCTGAACCTACCCATCACTGGGGTTTAGACAAATCATACAAAATCGTACAACTGAGGTCATATGAATTTGCACGAATTTGCCACCTCGTCCGAATACATACAAAATGGTTGTAAACTGTGCTGGCGTAATACATGTACACCAACAAATTTCCCATCATATGCATGCAAAAACTGTGTATTCATCAGTATTCATTTTTGCATGTCAATACAACAAGTTTTAGTTTTTATTTGGCGTTTGCATTGTCATAAGATTTGGGTATCTCTACAATAGCAAAAATATAACTTTTGAAAGTGATATTGCACTGGTGGTAAAATTATGTTTTTGTTAACGATGATATTATTGTTTTTTTATTCTGTATTTGTGACAATGAAGATTCTACTGTATTATCTTCTATTATAATGGACAAATGTTTAACTTGTTAACTCTTGTTAATCATTACATTTAAAACCTTTTTGTTTTTGTGATTTAATCATTGATGCATCAGCTGATTAAAAGAAAATTTAAAGAATTACAGTACTTTTCAGCGTTGACATTTTTGCCAGGCACAAATTTCTGACATTATAACATTTCATATTTCTGACAATTATCACTATTTAAATTCAAATAAACTCTCAATATTTATTTCCTGCTTAGCCATTATACTACACTTCTGCCTATTTCTGAAAATATGTTTTTACCCTTTTAGAATAAAACAAATTTCATTTTTTACTTCAGGTTATAAAGTCGAAAGCTACTACACGACAGAAGTGACCTCATGTGTAAAGTCAGTATTTAATCAGTGAAACAGCAGAGCCCTGGTCAGATCGGAGGACAGATGGATGATCTCAAAGAGAATCAAAGTGTGGAAAAGCAGATATTTCTTTAGTTCTGAAGTGTTTTCCATGCAGGGCAGGACAAATGTTAATATGGACAGTATTTTGCCTATTGACCGTGATGCACCGTTGTATCAAGTGTTTATGAAATGGATAGCATGAGTGAAATTAATTATTGACCGATTCAAATATGCCGTCCATAACGGTGTAAATGTGGATGGTAAGCAGTTTTTGAAAAAACGCTGAGGATAAATCATTCAGACAAGATGTAGTGACAAGCAACCGAGCTTAAAAAGGTTTTCATGCGAATGATGCAGATGTAGATTATTAAGTTGTAATGCTGTATTCACTTGGCTTGTCAAAACATAGCCGACATCTGTGACCACATTTCTAAAGCGATACATCATACGGCAAACTTTTCAACCTAATCACTACGGCTGTGCAGCGATTCAAAGGCAAAGCCTCAGTCGGATGATTCTATGAGCAATGACTGAAAAAGAGATTGCTTATTAAAATCTAATATCTTGTAAAGGATCAGTAAAATGAAATAGAGATTTGACTAAAATATTGTTTAGGCCAGAGATGTAATCACGAAAAGGCATTCCGCCGAGGATAACTCCATTTTCTCAAACTGTTGGCGGCATTACCACCAAATTGAGAGAGAGGAGAAAAAAGTTAATGTGCTTGTAAAAGATGGGCCACTTTATGAATTTTACTGCCCACAGGTCAGATGGGAATACGTTCATTCTATATTCAGTGCAGAATTTATACCAGTTTCTCGTTGTTGCTATGCAAAGCACACAAGAACATTTTCAAGGCAAATCATAAAGCATCTGCCCTTCAGTGCGAAGACGGAGAAACAATTCTGAAAAGGTGTGTGTCTGTTCTTTAATACTTCTCTCAGGACATGCCATTTTTTAATTATTTTTTCTGTATAAAGGTCAGTGACATGATGCTCATTTTTTAATCCAGATATATTAATTAATTCAGAAATACTTGCAATTTATAAATGTAATGACTTGATTATACCTCTTCTATTCCAAGCATGTTTTTAATTTCTCAGTTAAAACTCATTTTCATATTTTTTATAAAAATAAAATAAAAATCAGGGTTGTGCAGCTAACCTTCTGGCTGTAACGCTCATGCTTTTCATTTGCCTTATGTCATTGTTTAGTTTTGGTTTAGTTTGCACTCTTCCTGTTTTTCCTT
>JAUCMU010000053.1:10149306-10181840 GCA_032275025.1 Enteromius treurensis | reverse complement strand
GCTTTGCAATCCAATATTTTCAGAGCTTTGTGTGACTATAGCACGGTCGTTTATAACGTAGCAATCCAGCTAAAGCTGAAACTGCGAATTTCAGACACACCTCTTCATATAAACGAGGCATCCCCAACTTTTCGCCCTTAATTCTTTCCCTAAACAAAACCCCAACATGCGCAAATCAACTACCAGGGATATATAAGCTAGTGGTGCGCGTCTGCCACGGAATCCATTGGCAAACCAGTTTTTCACGATGCCTGGCGACTGCAAGGAGTGGTTTCGCTCTGGGAAACCGGGGCTGTGGTCACTTGCAGCGCGGACACTGTCCGTCTTTCACCTATTCAGCCCGAGCCATTTTCATTAACGCGAGGTTGTCTGCGAGCACAACAGGGACGGTTGTAATCAGCAGCCATAGACTGTGAAGTGGGAGAACCTAAACGTGACGTCAATGCCTAGTAACCGACGCAGCCCTCAAAAAAAGAGAGATTCTGCAAGCGTTAATTATCATCGTTTGTGTACTGCTCTAAAGACAAAACATATTCCGCTCGCAGTGCAACTGATTAGTGTTGTTTGCGCGCGCGAGTCCGTCTGTGTGTGAGTGCGTGCGTGCGTGTGTTTTCTTTATGAGCAGCGAATCCGTCCCGAGTTTCCAAGCGAAAGTTGCATGGAGACACGCCGCGTAAGACGCGTATAATAAAGAGGATGGCGAGCAACGTAAAGCAACAAGGAGAGCGGGAACAACTTGTGCTGAGAAAGCGAACGTTTAAGAAATATTTAGCCCATAAGAGAGAGGGGCACTAAAGCAGTTCGTTTGGAAGAAAAAAAAGCACTGCAGCGATGCATCGGAGGCGAGTCGGAGCCCTTGCATGGAGTTGGAGAGGCAAAATTAATGTACATTACATGCACTCCACGTAACGCTCCTGAGCGATGTCTTTGTGAGTGTTTTTTTTTCTTACTGGGCGCTAAAAATAGCATCAGTGTTTGATCGTGGTCCAGAAATAGGCAGAGGGTATTACTTGTATAAAGGGACTGCGATTCTGAGAAAACTTGGACGTGTTGCTGAGGTTAGATATGAACCAAGGGCAGTATTTGCTTTTCGTCTTGCTTGTTGTTTTTGGTCACGTATGATGGTTTTGCACTCATGTCTGTGTTTCCCCTGCTTTCAGCCAGGGCTTCCCGTACTGGTAAGTACACATTCGCGATGATTTCTTTGCTTCCTTGACATGTTTATTTGATTTCTTGCACG
This sequence comes from Enteromius treurensis, assembly GCA_032275025.1. Lineage (NCBI taxonomy): Eukaryota > Metazoa > Chordata > Actinopteri > Cypriniformes > Cyprinidae > Enteromius > Enteromius treurensis. The sequence goes on along the minus strand of JAUCMU010000053.1, from coordinate 10,180,600 downwards.
ATTTCTTGCATGCATTAAGTAACGTGCCATTCCCTCCACCGAACACCACCCATTTGTTTCACGCTTGTTGTGTGCACTTCTCAAACAGGTGCTCTGTTGTTTTCACCCACTTGTTAAAAACTAAATAAACCACTCTCTCTTCAGACCAGGAATCTCGCGAATGGTAAATAAGTGTAATCCAAATCCAAACTCCTTTGTTTGACGGCGCTGTTGAGTCGTTTTTTGCCTCTTCGCTACAGCTGAAAGTGTGAATGGAAACCGATAACACTAGAAGAGTGAGGGGACATATCTTTCAAAATTTGTGAAGAGGAAAATAGGCTAAGAAATATAGATGGAAGGCGCCGCGCCAAAAGGAAAATCACCAGCAACAGCCGACGAAGGGAGCCCTGGTGTGGCGTCAAGGGGTTCCGTGCATCCAAAATCGCCCTTAAATGGTCAGCCCTGTTTTGGGCATCACCCGTGAAAGGGATGCCACTCGGCACACGTTCTCAAAATGCAGCTCAAGTTTTTTCCTTTTTTTTTTGTTTTTTTTTTTTGTGTGAGTGTTCCCGCGTGCGTTGTTTGAACACTTCCATCAGATGTGCTCGAGACTGTGTAGCTATAGGCGGATTCACATGGATTACTCTTCCGCCCACGTCATTTTCATTATACAGTACTGCAATCGACTGTTTTCTATTGCTGTGGACTATAATACTGGTCTTGTGCCAAAACTAACGCGTTTGTGCAGTTGCGCAAAACAATCGCGTTGTGTTGTTTTAATCAAAGCATCTCTTAATAAATGTCTAATTTCAATCCTGCAGCGTGCATAAGTGCCTTAAGCGATCGCATACAGCATATGTCGAAATGCTCAAAGAGGGTTTAAATGGTCGTGTGCATGTATTCAAAAGCCAAGTTTACACGTGAGTTCGCGTAAATACTTAAAAGCGTACATGCCAGAGTAGTGAGTCCAGGAATGACCGCGAATCTTTGCAGAAAAAAACTCATTACCTTGACCTTTTCAAAGACACTGTGGCTCTCTATATACCTATCCCAGACATAGCAAGATCTTCTTAAGTCAAAGCTGGCGTTGTAAATTTAGCGGAAACCCGGTTTTATCCGAGTCGTGACTGCTATAGTGAGTAATGTGCGCGTTGGCTGCGTCAGGAGATGCAGTCGCTGTGCGGTGCAGACAGAAGGGGGAGAATCGTGACTGACTGGAGACGTCCGCAAATGATTCGACCACCAAATAAAATCCTCATAATGGTGGCACCTAGGCTTGATTTTTATTTTTTATTTTTTTACACCTGTTACATCTCAAGCCATATCGCTTTTGCCTAGCCACCTCAACCTCCCCTTGCACCACGAAGGCGCAAGAAGAATATCAGTGATTAAGGGGAAGGGAGGGGGGGATCTTGGTTCGGGATGAATTTAGACTGGGTGGGGGAGAGGAAGGGAGGGATGGGAGGGGGGTGTCCAGATATAGATCGTGACCCTCCCACTTCGTATAGTTTCTTGCATAGTTCCAAGAAGAGACACTCTTTAACAATTTTGACAAATGATCGCGTGGATGCAAGAAAATAACTTCTCGGGTAAGTGAAATGAAGTCCCATTCCACAGCTGGGTTGAGTTTTTGGCCAAAATACATGCCAGAGGGACCCCACTTTTTCTGTGTTGTCATGTCATTATTAATTGTTTCCCTCAAGTTATGAGAATTTAACGGCTGTCGATGCATTTGCAAAATGTTGTTGTTGTTGTAAAGTTGGATGTAGAACATTTATGTAACCATTTTCTGGTGCCAATCGCTTAGTAACGCACCATTGTTTTGTTTGTTGTGCCTGCTAGCGATGATGCAACTGCAATGTATAGAATTTGTTATGTTCTGTTGATAGTTTAGAGACCCCCGTGTCCTCACTGAGTGGTATCAGCCAGTGAACTCTCGGTGGTCATGCAATGAAATTGCCTCAGAAGCCTGTCATGTTGTCGTCGTCGTGCTGGCGATGTGCTGTTTTGTTTTACATGCAAGTTAGAACCCGACGCCTTCAAAATGTTAGTCGTTTTGAAAACGACCCTAATGTCTGTTTTGAATGGATTCATGACGATGTACTTGCAGACATGAATGCACGCCACCCCGACGTGGTGTGCGAGAGACGTAGCAACCCGTTTTAGAAACCTTACATGGCGAACGAATTCGGCTTCAAAACAGAACAGGATAAAAACATTTAATGTTATTGTCTTACACGGAATATTTCTGGTCACTTGCGCCAACTAGGATACAATTTGGTTTCCCCTTTCTTTCTTTCTTTCTCTTTTTTTTCAAAAAGGGGGGTCCCTATATGAGCAAGAAACCGATTGGTGGATGACGATTTTTTGTTTGCGCCAATAAGATCTCTCGCTGCTCTCTATTTATTGCGAGCAGATTACAGACTGCTCTCTCCTCACCAAGAGCGCTTCATCTGCTCAGTTCTCCGGCATCACGAACCAGAGGATGTATTTCATAGTAGCAACAAAACGGCGAGGCGAAAAGAAACGAGCTCAATGGTCGCTCTGTCATATCTGTGTCTTTGTTGAGATGCATTAATCGCAGCGCACGTCGGTTGGCACGAGCGACCAGAAAAGCCAGCGAAAATAAACTACTGGGAAGGAGTGGATTCAGCACCGCGGACAGCGCTCGCACGCAGAATACAGGCATTTGGATGCTGGCTGCTCTCAAAGCTTCCCATGCTCCTAGAATGTGAATGAGTTGGATACAGTTCAGCCACGGAAAAGGGCTTCGCGGTCTCGCTTTTCCCGATGTCTGGACACAATAGGATTGGGAAACCAGAACCATGAACAAGCCACCTGAATGTCACTGTTTGCTGTCACGGCCGTCAGACTGCGATTTGTCTTTCGCGAATCTTTTTGCGGTCTGGGCTTGCTGTTCATAAGTATCTAGCTGGGAAGCCCTTACCCCAAAAAGCATTTGCGGAAGGCGCATTCACCGATTGATGCTCTATACGATGCGTGGATTAAATGCTTGCATTATTATTGTTATTACTGATATTATTATTACTGTATTTATTTTTTACAAACACTTTGTTATTTTTTTTATATATGTCATCACTGTATTGCGGCTCAAATGTAAAGCCGAACTTCTCTCCCACTTGCGTCCCCAAAGTCTAAGATCCCTCCCTGTCGAGAGTTTTCTGGCGTCTACATTGCCAGAATATTTTCTCTCGTTAATACGATTACAAAAAGTCACCCAAACAAAACCACAGTTCCACCAACGAGCCTCCCAGTTTGCACGTGGGAAAACACAGTGGTCCATTCGTGGAAGAGAGAGAGAGAAAGAGGGGTATCTCGTTAGTGTGCTATTTACTTAGAAGCAAAACAATGTTGAAATGACCCCACCCTGTTCGCAATAACATATAAACTGTATAACCCTGCCGGACGCAGTTATAGTTCTACACAGGTTTAAGATTTAAATATCAGCCCATTGACAGAGTCCCAGTGTGTGTGTGTGTGTGTGTGTGTAAGCGAACACGTCACCGTAAGTGCCCAAAGACAACAAGGTTTCACCCAATCTCCTCGGTTTCTTTTCTTTTATTTCTTTTCTCTCCCTTTTTTACACACACCCTCGTTCCTTCTCTCTCTCTCTCTCTCTCTCTCTCTCTCTCTCTCTCACACACACACACACACACACACACACACCGTATTTTGGAAATATGACTCCACGATGAAATATGACACACCTACGCACACCCAGGATATAACATGTAGACACATTGGGTGATAAAGTTTTTATGCCATGCAGATCCAGTCCATTGAGAAATTCTCAGCATCTCAGAAGTGACGTGATCCGTGTCACTACCATCTTCAAGGAAGGTCCCCCAAGTACCTCATAAGTCATTTCCCGTTTTCGGTGACACTCACCTGTCCCCTGGCCTATATGCGAGAGGAAGTGCAAATACAAATGCCTCCATTATAGGCTACAGTATTTGGAAAAGGCTCCAAAGTCCCTTAGTGACGACAAACCTAAATTCCTTCAGGTCAGACTAACATTAATTTCGTGTTGCCTCACACATTATTGCATTATAAGAAAGATACATTGCATTTGATTATATGGTTTTAAAATTAGAGCAATTAAAAAAATGACGTGGAGAGGAGGTCCTCCTGAAACTGACTAAGAAATATTAGAAAACGTTTAACTTTTAAGGAGTTTTGCATATCATGTAAAGCCTACTTTTTCCGATAAGCATAAAAGCCTGAAAAAGTTGTTCGTACTTTTAGAAAACTAATTCGAGGTTATAGTGAAACTTTACAAAACCCTGATACTAAAAATCCTCTTTGCTGACAGCTAAACTGTAAAAGGCAATAATGTAAGAGTTTGTTTTGAGTTTATTGAAGTGATTCGCTTGATGCTCACTCTAAAGAGGCAAGCAGAGACGGAAGGGTGATTTACAGGTGTTCGGATGAAAAAAAAACGGCTTAATAAACCTAAATCATTATATCATATTTTACTGCAAGAATCCCTGATGAAATAGGGTTTACAAATATCATAAACCTGTTTAAACAGCATCAGGAGGACGCTTTTTACGTGTATCGTGAATAAGGTTTTCTTTATTTTTCTTAAACAGCATCTTATTTCTGTTCATTTACCTTATACCAATAGTTTCTGTCATTTCTACTCGATTTTAGAGTTTTCTGCACGAGGGGCTGAATTCCGAGTGGTCAAAAAAGTGCAAGACACTTATAAGTTAAGCTAGCGATTGCTGTTAACTTTTAAAGTTAACAGGCTACAGACATTTGTACTGTTATTTAATAACTGGTGTGAGTCTCGTTAGTGAGTGAGTGGTATTCTCGTGCTCTGCGTGTCCAAGCTTTTAGAAAAGTGCACCTAACGTGCGTGGCGTGGACGGAATGGCACGATGTAGCGGCACGTGACTTTTCCCTCATTTGTTTTTCGCCTCATTATCTACTGCTCACAACTTTCTCCAACTTCACTTCACCAAACATGCCTTTTACATTTTCCAGAAGATGTCGAACTGCGCGTTTAAACGAACCCACTGCTATTTATGTGCAACTTTGTGTTCTTGTATTTGTGCACAGGGCTGGACAAAACTTGAGGAGATGCCTGAAACAAGTACGGAGGGTGAAATGAACGGCTGGAGATCGAAGCAAAGTGCGCTCCCAAACCGGGGTTGCTCGTGACGTCACTGTCTTCGTAAGTTCATTCTCTCAGTCTCAGCCCTTTGCGAGAGTGGCCTCTGTCTGTGTCGTTGTCTGTCATTAAGCGTTTAAAAACTGCAGCAGGGACCTATTTTTTTGTAGATTACTCAGTATTACAAGGTTTTAACCTTTGTCATTTTTATTCAAAGGGTTTAGGCCTGTGTAACGTCTTAAGTGCTCCGGCTACAGTCTTCACACTTAAACAGTCTGAAGTTTAAAGTGTAGTGCCCTATATAGTAGTGCATGTTCATTTAAAAGTCTTAAAATGTTAGACTTAAAAATTTTTTGTAGTTGTGTAAGTTTCAGCTCTCATTGCCTCTCATATACATGTATTACAGACTTGTATTGCCTTAGTCTTAAGTGAAATGAACTCTTAAGTTATATGAGCTTTCCATTTGAGCTGCAAAATATAAAAAATGAAGCTAGGTACGTTAAAAAAGTGATATATGCATTTGCTCGTCAACACTTTGAGTTTTTTTGTGGAGTTAAAGATCTTCGTGTGTGACTTTCAGCAGCATTTTAACAGTGTTGCTCATTGCAGGTTTATTTAGAATAATATGCCAGGTTTATTTTAGATAAATGTCTTTAAACTGAAACAAATATATAAATGGATCATAAAAATATTTATCACCGGCAAAGTAAGGGGCAGTTATTAACACAAGCTGGACGATACGACAGACCCTAGAAGTTAAAATTAGCCGAGCTTTTTTTTACTGCTTGTCGTTCTTTCTTTCTTTTATGTTTTAACAATTAATGTCACAGTATTGTCTGATTTAGTCTTTAAACACTGTAAACTTTTTTAAACCTCCCAGAAAAAAAAAACACGACATGACGTTCAGATGCTGACAAATAATCTGAAACAAAGCATTTTAATTTTGAAAGGAATAGTGACAGATTACTACTGTAAAATCATAAATACTATTTTGTACATTATCTGTGTGTAGGTCATATTTAACAGACAATATATAAAATGTTTTAGTGAAGCTAGAGATGGATTGCAACACTGGCTATGATGGGCTATTTTCATATAACAGTTTATTTAAATTGCAGATGTAAACACTTATCAAATTCAATATTATATATATATATATATATATATATATATATTTTTTTTTTTATACCTGTAGTCTGAGACTTGAGATGCATTCAGATCTCAGAAGCACTAGACCTAGGTACTTTTTTTTCTCAGAGAGAGACTTTAGTCATGGCTATACTGTGTGTGTGTGTTTTACATGTCTCTCCCTTTGAAGAATTAATTCTAACACACACATTTATTAACAACATATGTTGTGTTTTAAATAAATGAGCTATGGGTTTCTTTATTGATTAAGTGGGTGAGCAAAAGACGTCACCTGATTTTTTCACACCCGGTCACTTTTAGCTTAGTAAAGATGCGAGTCTCCAAGAGAAGGCTTTATTGTTCAATGTTAGATTTAACTTGTATTTGTTTTTTTAATTTCCTGTTTTATCTAACCAGTAATTTGTGTTAAATTATAAATAACAAGAATCTAAATTAAACTTAAAAGCATCACAAACTAATGTTTTATAACATCCATTATCTACTATGATAAAAAAAATAATAATAATAATCTGATGATGCAATTATTAAACACATTTTATCACTTTTTTACCTGTTTTTTCCTCAGCTCATTCTCTCTGGTCTCTCTTAATGTATCATTTTTTGGTCTGAGGAGGACATGTCGTGTCACAAACATGTTCTTTAATCTCCTCACACTTCTTTATGATACACCAAACAGCCTATTCACCTTTTTCTCGACTTTCCTAAATTGTTTGCAAAATGACGTGATGTGAATTTTAAAACTTTAACTGTCATTTTAATCAGTCCACGGGAACAGGATGCCAACATTAATCTCCCATAACAACAGATAACATGGACTAACGTTTGCATATACGGCCCCCCGTTTCTTCTTTCCCTCTTTTCTCACATTCCCTCTATCCATATGTGGATGAGTCAGGGAAGGTGTGAGGGATGAGTCAGTTCCGGGCGGAATTTTTAGGGAAGGGGAGTGTCTGCTTGTTCCTAAGAGGGTGGTCCCATCATGTGAACATGGCATGACCTCACTGCCGCAGAAATACCCGTGCACACATTCACTCGGCATTAATGTGCTCTCTACATAACCAGTGCAAAAGCAGATCATGTTTGCATGTACATACTCCCAGTACATACTCATTATTTAAATGTGAAGTTTTCAGTTACCTAAACGTCACTGAAAGGCACCCCAAAAAAATTACTTATTATTAGAAATAAGCTTACGTCTATTAAAATTGGACTCTTCTTAGAAATAGCACACTGTGATGAAACTGCTGTTAGCATTTAATTTAAAATGTAAAAAAGTGTGTATAGGAATGAAAATGTTAGAACACATTCATGTACATACAGAAATCCAACATAATAAAATATAATCGAATCAGTTAAAACAGCACAAAAATAGTATTTATTAACTATTATATGCCAGTACTATTTATTATTTTTTTAATCAACAATTTTAGCACGAATCAAGATTGTAGACGCTGTGTGTGTGGGGGTGTGTGTTTATTTTTGGCTGCATTTCTAGATGTTTTTTTGGGTTTCTTGGTAATTGTGCCTTTTATTTGTAGAAAATCTACTGATGACTGGATGTCTGTGCAGAAGTGAGATGTGAAGCCGAACTGACTGCTCCTCATGGAAGGGGAGGAACGGCTGACGGGAATGGAAGATGTCGGAGGAAAAAGAAGGGGTTTAACAATAAACAAGGTATCAGCCGACACCTATTTAAAGCCAAAAACATCTACAGGGAAGCATGGGAGTGTCCGGTACTCGAATGAGTTGTAATGCAAAACGCACTTTCTGTCCCGTCACATGCATTCACACCTTAGGCTTTGCTGATGGGTGAAACTCGTGACCCGCAAATCGTGACTGATCAAATGTGTAACTAAAGCAATAATTCAGCAAATGTGAATCAGTACTAGAGAATGCTCTAAAATAGTAATTCAGCACACTGAAGTCCTTTCATTTAGCAAGACACAATGAATGATAAGAAAAGAAGCAAAATTCTTTTTTCTTAAGCATATGTTGTAAAAAAACACCTTTAAAATTGTACAAAACGCTCTTTTTGTCAAGAAATCAAGTAAGCAGAGCCTTCAGTGCTCGTGTTTTTGCATGCTTGAGTCGTCTGCTTCGACTGAATTGTCTTCCAAAAGGGAAATTATACTTATAACATGTGTTTAAAGAAAGAATAAGGTTTTTAATGGTTGCTGATCGTGTATATGATGTTATTAAAAACAATATAGATGATATAGGTAAGGTCTGATAGTGACGAGAGGAAATTACAGGCTCTAACGGCACATAAAAAGATGACGACGTACAGAGGGAAGCACTTATTATATCATTGCAGTCTTGCTAACTGAAATAGATTCTATTTATATATTTATATATATATATATATATATATATATATATAATACAGCTAGTTTTTTTATACAGCTAAATATTTGAAATGTATTAATCAGTTTTGTCAAACTATTGAAATCAGCAGTCCAGAAGGGATGTATCAGAAACAAAGGCAATGCACAAAAACGTTCTTATTCACCGAACAAATTAAATAAAAATAATACAATGTATTTGTTGAAGTAAAAGCAACACATATTTACCTGTATATCTGTATAAATGTGGTATTTCAGCGTTTTTAGTGATACATCAACTAAACTGACCTTAAAATCCTTAGTATGTATTTTATCCTCAGTAACGCAAAAACCTCTATTAAAAATAAGACAAACAACATAGTAGGAACTACTTTTGTATTAATCATATGAAAAGTAACAGAAACCAGTGAGCTAATCTACATTGTCAATTAGTTTCACCCTAGACTTTAAGGTAGTATACATATTTTTAAGCCGTTACATGTATTTTTAAAGGGTTGTGTGCCCTGTTTTTGATCTTTTTGTGTGATTTTTTGTTTGTGTATGAATGTAGAGCCAGCAGAACAACGTATAAACACATTAGACATACAAGCACGTAACCTCAGACAGTAGTACTTGATGTAGTAGAATATATATATATATATATATATATATATATAATAAGACTTTTTGCTGTGTATCAGATTTCAGCATTATCATTAGGTTTATTAATATATATATATATATATATATATAGTGAAGCTGTCATTGATTTGATATCAATACTTAAACGTACTATATATTTTAGCCCTTAACTAATATGTATGTACTCAGAGGAGTATGGAAGGGTCTCAGAAAACACATTTGGCCATAGTGACGTTGTTTTTATGATTGTCATGAGCAGATTTTCATCGAGCAGGCCAGATCTGTGTGTGTGTGTGTGTATCCAGTGCCCACATACAACTGTGAGATGTGTTGCTTGTGTCATATGTTTGCATACCCACACAAAATGCTCTGAGAATGTGTGTGCAAGTGTCAGGACGCTTTGTGGCTTGTGGAAGTGTGTGTTACAGTAGGTGTCTTGTGTATGCATGTGTTTGTCCGTTTTAAGAATGTAAAGGCAGATGTGTGTGTTTCATCAGAATGCAGTGGGAGATGGAGAGTGTATGAGTTTAACGTGTCTGTTTGCGTAAAACATGAAGTATGCATACGTGTGTGTGTGTGTGTGTGTGTGTGTGTGTGTGTATGCAGATATACCATGGTAAAGTGAAGCGTGCACCAAAATAAACGCAAACGGAATGTGAGTGTGTGTGTTAGTATTAAAGAATGCATTATTTTAATACATTTCCGTGCGTAGCAAATATTTTGTATACACACATATATATATATATATATATATATATATATATACACGGAAGTACATTGTGTAAATCCTCATGAATTTGAGAGGTGAAGTGAGTGTGTGAGTCTGTGTGTGTGTCAATGTGAATGCATGGTTATGTGCACTTGTCAGAATGCTTTGTATTATTATTTCAACAAGTGTGTGTGTGTGTTTGTACATTCTAAATCATGCACAGATATGTATGTGTGAGTGAGAATGTTTGTGTGTGTGTGTGTGAACTGTAAAGCATGTTCATTTTGGCCATTTTTACAGTCATGTGCATGCGAGTGTATATCAAAAAGCTTTGTATTATTATCCTGAAGCCTCTATGTGTGTGTGCAAAATTTGTCTTGTGAATACGAACGTGCATATAAATGAGTGAGTGTGAGCGTGTGTGTGTGTGTGTGTGTGCGTTTTTTTCAATTGTACTGACAATATAAGTGTATGGACAATATAAGCGCACATGGATGTGTGTGTGTTTGTGTTGTAAGGTTTTTTTTGGTTTGTTTCGGGGCCCTTAACCCGCTTGTGCGTGAATGCATGCATATATGAGTGTGTACAGAATGCTTGTGTATGATTGTTTGCGCACATGTAGAGGGCTGGATGTGTGTACTTTAGTGAGCACATGGCCGAGAGGTTGTGAAACGTATGCGTGAGCTTTTAGAAAGAGACGGCAGGCCAGACGAGCCGAAGACATGTAGTTATAAAGCACAGTATAATTTAGTTACATTTATATTTAATACATTTCATATTTCAAACGCAATTCGTACAGTTTTGTAAATTTAGTTGATGCACATCTTATATTTAACTGTTTAATAAGCAATCATACGTACCTTTTACGAATAATCTTGCTACATGTAAGCTGCTTTTATTAAATAATTGTTTATTAGTATTATTCTAAAATACAGATTTAATTCACTTCAGCAGCTTTGCTTCAGAATATATCCATTTTAACAAATTATCTATTGTGGAGGTTTAAGAAAAGTTTTACCATAGACTGTTTTATATCACTGGTATTTGTACAGATATGATTAATATGGAAAGGCTGTTTGAATTTGAATAAAATGCATGAGATGAACAACAATGAAGGTTGATATGATACATGTGGATGTGCATTAAAAAATTTGACATCTGTGGTGCATGTGTGTGTGTGTACAGAAGTGATAATGTTTGTGAGCAGAAAAACATACAGTATATTGATAAATAACACACTCTATATAAATATTTATATTGCTGTATATGATTTTAAATCACTACTGATGTATAAAACCATAAATCTGTTTTTTTTTTGCATGCTTTCTCTTTCAAACCCCCAGACTAGCGTGGCAAAGGCCTCAGTCGTGAGAATACCCTGGTGAAGTCCTGGTTAATCATCTTTTCCACAACATTCACGTGTCAGAGGGGAAATATTAAAAGGTATGTGGCATTTTTTCAGTGCCTGTATTTTTTTTAAGCCAGGTAATGTGACCTGCATCAAGCTGACCATTGATGTATGTGTCTCCAGTATATGTTACAGAGAAAAATATAAATGTTCAGTTTATAAACGTACTGTAAACTGTTGGATTAAATAATATATTTTATGAACAAGCAGTAGCTGTGATAAAAACTTGAAATATGTGTTTTAAAATTGTGTTTAAGTGCAATATAATGCCATCAGTTATTTTATTTTAGGTGATACCTAATTGATGATTGATTGAGAGGTTACTATCTTTAAAAAATACTAAAACGTGCTTTATTTTCCCCCCATAGGGTGAAAATCTGGATAAACTTTACCTTGTCTCCTGCACACAGGATCAACGTCAAACCAACGTCTGTTAAAGGCTGCTTTACACCTGTAAATGGATATTCAGCAAGTTGATTACTTTATAGGAACAACATAACTCCGTCAGGTATTTGCAATATTTGTCTGTAAACTACTTGGGGTTTAATAAATGAGCTGAGCTCCGCTACGTAGTCACGTGCAGACGTCTGAGACGCACGTGCTGTGAGACGTAAGGGAATATGAAAATAATGTAAAATAATGTAAAAAATACTTACTTGCCCACAAAAACATGTAAAGATACATTTGTAGTAATTATTCCCCCTGAATGAGAGTAACTGTGTAGATGCGAGAAGCGCTTGTGTCGAGTCCTGTTGTTTTAACTCTAAAAGACGTGAGGGCTGATTTCATCGTATTTGTTGTAATTAAATAATAGCCTATATGTGGCTTGACATGGATTTGTTGTGACTGTGATAATAAGAACGTGTGCGTGCAGCGAACGTACGTGATGTCTGCGTCTGTCGACGTGTGGGGAAATTACAGACGCGAGGTTTCTAGCTTGTGCTGCTTTGTAATTGTGAGGGTTACATATCTGTGAGATCCCAGCAGTTTGTTTCAAATGTTATATGAAGCTGTAGACAGTTAAACGGAGAGTTTTAGCTGCCAGGCGCTCGCTGTCCACCGCACGTGCTGCTGCTGACGTATCACTCACACGGCCCAGCTGAGCTCATAACTATTGTACTGTTTTATACGTTCTTTCGCTAAATGTGTTTATTATGTTGCATATGTGCAATAAGGTTTTATAACCAGTGTCCAGGGAGCATTTTGAGCTCAGTAAATGTGAAATATGAGATGTTGGAATTACCTAAGGGTCAAAGGGGGCTGGGTAGGGCAAAAAGTGGGAAATATAAATATGTTTAAATTAAAGAATAAAGATTATTGGCGTCGAGTTATTTTTTAAGATGTCTGTGGTAGATCAGTGAGCGTCGATGACTGAAAGCTGGGATGTATACTGTGTTAGGTGAGAGGAAACGTGTGGTTGTGTGTGTGTGTGTGTGTGTGTGAGAGAGAGAGAGAGAGAGAGAGAGAGAGAGAGAAGTGCGTGTGTCTGATGTCGAAAATTTTATGTTTTACGGTTTCTTTACGCAAAAGATAATTAAGTAAAATATCCACAATTCGCCTCGGTTATTACAGTATTATTTTGTAGCATAATAATACAAAACAATTAACACTGTTATTGCACTGTGTTGTTTTATTTATGCCTTACGTTTATTTTCTTTATATTGCTTTATAAGTATAATATTTGTATGCTTTGCTGTTATTGTTTATCAAATAAATATAAATGTGCTTAGCAGCTTGAGCTGATTTGAGTAAAATGAGTCAAGTAGTGAAGGACGTAACGTGTGACTTCTGCACTTCTGTGTAGCCTACTTGAATGTCATTTCTGTATAGTGCACTGATAATATATAGATATATATGCATGCTGGACCCTGAGTAACTATTATAGCTATTTATATGTATATATTAGTATATGAAACAAGTTGTATATGTGGTGTGGGGTGATTATGCTGCAGATTCTAAAAGCTGGACGTTTGTCGTTCACGTGACAAAGTTATGAATCAAACTACTTGCCCTCTGTATTCCTTATCCCATGTCAGAGTAAATAAAATGTTTGGAGCTATTTTAGAGTCTGCTTCCTTATTTGTCTGTTTTAAGTGTGGGGAAATCTGGAAAATAATAAAACATTGTTTTGTGACACATTGAAAGCGTTTTCTGTTTGCAAAAAGCTTTTCGGATACAAAAAAGACTAACAGTAGCGCGAGGGGGCAATGCATAGAGAAAAAGGCTTCCACCGTGAGAGTATCTTGCAATTAAAAATACAGACATTAAAATGTTTTTCTTGACGACGCCGATGCGTTTTTCTACTCAACAGCGTGTGGTTTACATGTTGCATGTGTTGCTTGAATTGTTCACATATCGTTGGGCTTATATTTTAGGTTAAGTGTCGGGTCGTGAGTAAAGCGAATGGCGACTGTGGACATGGATGTGTTGGAGTGATCCAGCATGTGTGATAGTCTGACTGAATGTCAAACTGACAAGCTAGGCACGAGCCAAGAGCAAAACATCCGCCAGTTTCGCCTGCTTACAACACTCGCGTATCGCTTTCGTACATGCATGCGTGTGCAAGTCGATTAAAAATGTGTTTCACACCAGTTTACGCTGTTTTTTACAAGTTGCTCAGCTGCATATTTACTACGTGCCTATGTGTTTACATAACCATCCTCTCTTCCGCGTTACTCGCGCCGAGAGTTCTCGCGATGTTTCGGCGCAGCGCTGTGTGGTGATTGTAGTTTCACTTGGAGGATGCTCACCGTGTGAATGAATAAATATGATAAGCTTGTCTACATAATAAAATTAGGAGAGTTTACCAAAATAACGCTGTTCAGATCATTATAGCATAGGTTACATGCTCTTAACGGTGTAAAATATACATAGCCTTCCCACCAATGGCGTATTTCTTGTTACTACGTAGATCTAATGGATTATTATTGGTGCTTATGTTTTATATTGCATTATTTTATAGTGCTAATTTACTTTGTTCACATTATTTTCAACGATTGTTCTAATGACCATGAAAGAGTGTTATTTTACGGTTATACAACACACAAAAACGTGTAAAAAAGCTGTCAAATATGACTCATGATACATAGTTCATTTATATTATGTAATTTTGGTTTAGTTTTTGCTTGGTAGATGACTAAGCATTGATGTGCTGTATGCCTCTGTGTGTACATATGTAAAAATAGCTACATCTTTTATTCTTTATAAATACGATGTCATATTCAATACATAAATGTTCTTTAATTTGGTGTCTTACAGTGTGAAAACAAGCGGAATGTGGGTCCACGCGGTTTTCTTTTATTCACGAACGTTTTATGTGCTTTTGGAAAAGCAAACATAGTCAGGAAAATGGAGAATTGAGTCATGCATGTCTCTATCCAGCTAAAATGCAGCAAAAAAGGCTTGCCTATCTTTTTTTCCCCCAAAGTATGACTCATTGGTGTGACGGCGCTGGTGAATGAATGTGACTGGCGTTCGTATCGACCAATACGCTCTCGCTGACTGCTTAGAAGGGGCGGGATAACAGGAGCCCTCGTGGCCAATGAGCAACAAACTTCATTCATAAAATAGTGTGGGGGGTGATCGTTGGAAGCGTGGGTTTGGAGGTTTCGTAACCCTGACTGAAACAGAAAAACCAGTTCTGAATCGCAACCAATGACATTATTTGAATGGAAGTTACCGTAATGTTTGTCCAATCGCTTCTCACTCAGAAGAGTTTTCGCTCCGCCCCATTCAAACGGGCAACCGAATGAATGAGAATGGGCTCTTTGTGATCGACGCGCACAACAGCCAATCAGCGGTAAGTTGCAGTTGACGGACGCGAGTTTCGGCTAATCAACAATGGACGTGGGCTCGGATGGGCGGCGACGGAGTATGTGGGAGGTGTGCACTTAAATCTGGATAGACTAGTATGTTAGAGGAGTTGTAGGGGTGTGATGCCACAACCTGCTTATAAAGGGGAGCACACATTGAAGCTCTAAAGCAGTGCATAACGACTAATTTTGCAGGTCATTCACCACGCACAGCCAGCCGTAGAAATGGAGTCGTTTAACGTGGTGGGGACGCTACAGCCTGCCGAGAGAGCGCTCTTCTGGGTCGGTGCACTTACCACGGCCTCGCTGGCGCTGTGGTTGCTGTACAAGATCATCACTGGCTTTAGGATATGGGTGCTGGGAAACGGGGATTTACTCTCTCCCAAATTAGGAAAATGGGCAGGTAAGTTGAAGAACGACATGCGTTGGGAATGAGAGCTTGTGCTGACAGGACATGGGTGGGATAAATCTAGTGCGCGTTTGGCGCAGCCTTAAACTAAATAAAGATAAACTTAATGGATTTGGGGGGGTGGGCTTATAATTTCAACTTTTTGCACAGCAGATGTAATTGAACACATTTTGGTCAGCGTTTGCTAAGGGTGACTGTTTATATCCCTCACACGCATCTGTAATCTTTAAGATCAAGCAGACTAATTGAGGCATTAGTATTTTATGCGTATGGTCAATGGAGGCGACGTGTGTCTCAGGTTGACTGATTGCGCCATACATTCATATATTATGCGCAGATAGCATGTCACTCTGAGTCATTCAGGTATTTCAGCCTGACATTTTTAAATGCGATATATCCGGTCAAATATGTGAAAACAGACGAACTGGATTAAAGTTTATAGTTGCAAATCATTCTTAAATATTGTGTTTCATTTCAAACGCATATTTTCCTTTTTATTATTGTTATGCTCTTTTTATACAGCCGTTTTTCTCGGCTGTTAATCAGCTGTTTTTCGCATTTCAAGTTTTTCCTGAATCGCATGTGCCTGGCCTGACCCAGTTATCCAGTTTCCCGGCTGCGCTCGCCAGTGTGCGTCCCGACAAACGCGCTTTTCCGCGTCGCTTCGGCAGTTTCGTGGGTAAAATGCAGACTAGTCTTTAAGTAGATGTCTTTTTGGACGGTGTTCATTCCCTCACCGGGGCACTGAGGTTGGTTTTGGCAACATGACGCAGTTTAAAACGCCAATCTTAATTATAATGCGGGTCCATACCACGTGCGGCATGTGAGGGGAGACTTGTGTGTGTTGACTACATGTTCAAAAGACGTGAGGTAGAGCGCAGAGATTTACTCTTGACGCAATCGCACATTTAACACCGCTACTTCAAAACTCATCACGCTGTTAAAGATTTCGAAATGGCTCATCATGCCGTAGTCTTTCACCGCCTCGGATGTTGCCTAGGCTGCAGGTGCACTGTTCAAGGCCCCTAGCGGTCAGCTCGGGTAGTGCACGTGCAAAGCGTTTAGAGGGTCGCCGTATTTTTTATGTGGCGAGAGTGCGTTACTCCATTTATTGATTTGAAATGAAAGGTATTCATTTACAAAAGATGGGGGCATCGTGGCTTAAAATGACATAGAAATGGCAACCCTTAAGGTTTTTTGAGTTATTCTCCCCTGTTAATAAAATGATCATGTCATATTTCACTCCAAAACGAAGAAAAGGCAACTATTTGTTCTCTCAAAGCCAGTGTTAACCGTTTGATAACCAACATGCCTCATACAACCAATTGCATCATCTGCGAGGAATGTTGTTTCCTGCTGAATGTATGTCAAAGGTGGCTATTATGAACACGTTTAGCACCATTCATCGATAAACACAATATTTAGGAACCAAATAACTATACAAGTGGAAAATATTGGTAGATATTAATGACTAATTTTGCATAGCTACAAAGGCTAAGACGATTTATATTTGGTTTAAAGATCTAAGTATTGGATATTTTCCATTTTGACTTTTTTTTTTTTTTTTTTTTTTTTTTTAAGACTACCAAATATTTTACCGATCTACTCCTAATATATTGAAATATAAACATTTTACCTGAAAATGTACATTTTTGTTATATCTCCACCATGATATAACCCTAGTTGATAAATGTAAAATATCAGTTGAAATATATTTAGGTACATATACTTGATCTTGAATTAACCCTACATGATTAAATAAAGGTACCGTCACCATTCAGATTAAGGGAAATTTTGGAGTGGAATGTGACCTGTATGTGTTCCCAGCAGGTTTTGGAAGAATCACCCCTTGGCTCATAGATGCCACCACTCCCTTTCACATTTTGAACTGTTTTCTTCGTACATTCTGTCTGTAGATGTCAAATATGGAGGTGATGAATGCCACTCCCTGAAACCAAAAAAGCAGGGTACCAGTCAGACTCGTTCAGTTTAACGTAAGCTATTGCGCTCCGGTTGGAGGTGACTAAGTGGAGATGGGAGGGGGGTGGAAACTAGTTCCTCTTCCTGCCAATCCGGAAGGACAGGTCTTGTCAGGTTAAGCAAGAGTCTGTCTCCAGATCTCTAATCTCTTTCCATGTTGGTATGAACCTAACTGCTGGTTCCTTGGCACGTTTGCCCTCCCCCATCTTAAGGACTCTTACACTTGCATGTTGACGGTGTGAGGTCACATCATGAGATTGCTATAATGTGCTGAATTCGCAGTACCTTGAAGGTGAGTCATAAAACGGAATGTATGAGAAAGAACCGAGGAGAAAGGCCCTGTGGTGTGCTCCTGTAGTAACCAGGCATTCCTCGCCTGAGTCGCTGACGGGAGACCCCTGGTGTCTGTCTTGGGAACTGCACCGCTGTGGTAAAGGTTGCAAGCCATTGGTTTTGTTATTGTGCATGATGTTCTTGCAGCAGTAGAAGCACTTTTTTTTATGCCATTTGTTATTAGTCGGATGTGGTGCGCTCTCTCTCTGCATTATTAAATTATATATTTTATAAATGTATATACATGATACATATTACTGAGGAAACCCAGGCAGCATTCTTTTATAAGAAAAACCGATGTGTTAACGTACCATTAAACCTATTTGTGACATCGCTTTTTGACATTAAGCATCTAAGGTTTATTATTTTGATAATTAACACATGTCTGAATTGTACATTTCACCTCCAAATCAAATTAAAAAAAGATGAATTTGCATTATGCCTGATACTTGATTCTGCATATTCACCTAAATTTAAAAAAAATTGTGTCATTTGATTATCACAATTCTTTATTTTCAAGAAAAGCATTTATATATATTTATATGTGTATATATATGAGCTGCATGGGTTTTTTTCCGGAATAAATGTTGAAGAACAGGCTCCATCAACACATTAGCAACATAAGTTACATTAAATAGCCACTATCTTTTCCAGTCCGTCAGTGTGTTTCTGTTGGAGTTGAGAGAGACGCATAATATTGTTGATCCCCAACTGGCAGGTTGAGTGTATGTTGTTAGTTTATGTGATTGGTGCAGTGTGTACTGCTGGCCTTTCTCTGTGATGCTGACCGAGCAGCGCAAGGAAGCCAAAATTAGAGCTTCATCTCCCCCACCCACCCTTCCCCATCTCTCTTGTCCTCCAGTGGCTCACCTCATCCTTCCTTAGAACACTGAATGTGTTTGAGAATCACACGGTTATGTAATAGAGCTGCAGTCATTCATTGGGATGGGGGTGATTGTGTCACACAAACTTGCTTTGACATTCAGATCGAGGAGTTTTTCTTGTTTAAAATCCGGCCTGAGCCTTTCCGTGGTCCGGGTGAAACTTGGCACTCGTTACAACGCAGCCGACGCTCAACTTTCTTGTTCGCGCCGATGGTGAACGCACAAGTTTGTGAATACCACCGTTAGCCCATTCATGCTAGCTAAAAGGGGACAATGTGAATGAAACGTATTCCCCGGTGCGTATGAGAGAGTGAACGCGGACTGCGCAACTTGTGAATGTGTGAGCCCTCGTGCGCCGTGAATGATGACTGTGTGTGTGCGACTGGCTCTTGTGTTCGGGGGGGGGGGCTTCAAAGGGAACGCTGCCGTTCATGTGACTAACACGCTCGTTGCCATGTGCCGGAACCGAGGATGCTGGGTAAAACTGCTACCCCCCTCCGCTTCTCTCTGTCTAAGCCTATCTCCATCCTCCATCTCTTGCTCATCCCCTCCGTCTCCATCACTAAGAGCCCCTCTCCCCCCCCTCCCGGATCTGTTTGTTCGCCCTCTGCAAGCCCCCACCCTCCCTTTTCTCTTCTGTCACGACTCGGGCCCCATTTATTTATTTATTTTCTGGAAAAGGAAATCTTCCATCTGGCGTTTAACGTTACACTTACAATTCACATCCCATTCCGACCTGCTATCGTGAGGCACGGCGTGCAGCATACGTTTAATTGGATTTCTTTGGCCACTATTTTATTTCGGTTCCAACCAAAGAAAGCGCTATTTGCACTAATTCTAACAGTTTAGATGCCACTTTTCTGTTTATTTTATTATTGTATTTGCATATTTGCAGTGTCCAAGCACATAAAATAACTTAATTTGCAATCATTTTAAAGGATGCATAATATTTTTATATAGTGTTTATTTATTATATTATTTTTTTATACAGTGTGCTTACATCAAATACAGTGAGACTTGCAGTCAAAATTTCAGTCTAATGGGCTAATATTTGACTTATTATATTATGCTCTCATAACCCCAGCCATAACTGTTATTTTATTTAGGCAATTTCATTTTTTTTTTTTTCTTTTTTTTTTTTAACAGTGCTCTTATATTAAGCACAATATAGCTGCGCGCCTAAAATGAAAAAGTGAATGTTTTCAAGTGTCCTGAATAAGCCACTTATTTCATACAGTACTTTTACCTCAGTCGTCCGTGACAGGTGTGACTTCTGCACAAATGTAACAGCAATGCGTAAAAAATAAATCTACCTCCTCACCGGCGTCTAAAAATACACCAGCTCTATGTTTGGATGTTTTGAATTATTTCTGCCCTTTTCTGTTTTAATTAATTTTGGGCAAGGAGGAGACTTGCGAGGAGATTTTCCACCTTTTTTTTTAATGTTTCATTTATTTATTTATTTTTTGGCATGCATGTGACTTTTTGCTGCTATTTCTGATATTGCAGCCTCTCACCCCCACATCATTTTTTCCCCCTCTTCTTCTTCAATCCACCTTTATCCGAGTATAGATGCTATTTTGGGCGCTGAACTGCTCTGGTGTGTAGTTTTTCCTGCTGGCCATGTGACTGGCTTGTGCTATTTAAAGCACGATGCTGCTTTGGGGGGGAGTGGGCGGAGGTGTTAGCATTCTGCAGTGCTACCGAGCCAAAAACAGGAACGGTTCATTCATGGAGGGAGAGAGAGAGAGTGATGCGACAGATTGCATACAGTAGCGGTCTGAATGTGGATGGCCGAATCCCCCTCCATCCCTCTTTTTAATTGCACTACACTGGCCTCCGATGCTTTTTTTGGAGTCTGTAAGCACAGTTTTCCTTTACAATTGTCATCCGCTGCAAGCATAAAATCCCTGTACCATAAGAAGCGGTCAGCTTTTTATTTATTTTTTTCCCCCGAAGGCTCTACAATGAGCTGGGTTGCTGGGGGATGCAGAGAGAGAGAGAGCGAGGGTGAGCGGGCAGCATCTTGTTGGTATTCAAGTGCTGCGGCTGTTCCAGACGAGGCAGCTATTTTTACTCACTCGGCTGCTTTTTTTAGCGCTAGAATATTGAGTCGGAGGAGGGCCAGTGCGCCTGTGCGGCTCTGTATCTCTGAATGTACTGTTCGTGAGCGTACCGGAGCACGACTGCTCGTGCCATCTTGCTTTCAAAGGGGGCTCTTCTGTGCCTGTTTTTGTACGTTTGTGTTGTGCTTTAAATGACAAGATACTCGTGCTCAATGAAGTATCAAGCACTATGACTGTGTAGCCGCTTGCATGCATCTTCATGGTTTGTCACAGATTTAGATGTTACTGTGGTAGAGTCTTGGGTAGGTGGCAGTGGGTTTGTGACTTGGTCTTGTGTGTTAAAGTCCCTCTGAATGCTCCCCAGGTATCTAAGTTAGCTATATGCTGATTAGTTTTGAGTCAAATGTTGATGGTTTATTGTGACTATATAGCGATAGATTGATGGCCCTACATGTTTTTTGTATCCTTGCATGGAATTCTGGGAATTGTCCCCATGTTTGAAATGTTGCGGTGTACGTGCACACTCTCACAATTGACTTTAAGCTTGGAATTCCTCAAGTTTGGGGAAAATGTGAAATGCGTGCTATGTATGTGACCCCATGCGTGACACTGTCATTTTTTTGACACCCTTCGTTTTTTAAATGCTCCTTTGTTAGTGGAATGCTTCTAAGAGCGGACTTTACTGCTTGTTCTGACATTTTGAAGAATCTGTGACTGTTTTTATGAAAGGAAGTTAATATGGGTTTGTCATTACCCTGCATAGTTCACCCAAATATGAATATCATCACTTGTGTTGTTCAAACCCTGAATTATGGTCTTCTACAAATCCCAAATTTGATATTTTTAAGAACGTTGACTAAGAGAGTTTTGGTGATCACTGGCTTTAATTGTATGGACACAGATATCTATATATTGCTTTTAATGTAGCTCGCTCCACTGATGAGACTAGGATGCTCTTCATTCTTAGGATGAATTTAAAAAAGGAGCTTGTGCATCACTTTCTTTTGTTCCCTCCGTCTTTCGATCTAGTGCTCTCTCACTTTCTACCCACATCTGACTTTGCGCAGTCTCCCATTTCCCCCCCCCCATCCGCCCCCTTCTCTCTCTGGTTTCTATTTTTAGCAGCCCCCAGGATCCCTCCTCACCCCTCCTGTGCTGTCGTGCTCTACAGACGTCATAAACCCCCCCCACAGCCCTGTTCTTGAGAATGACCACTGCCCATGCCATACTTTGATCAGCTATCACACATTGTGTTTCAATGCTTGTTTTTTGTAATCCTGTGTACGTTTTGTTTTTATTTTTATTTATTGTTGTTTTTTTGTTTTTGTTTTGCAAAACGAGCATCATGGGACATTGAAATGGGCGTCTGTGTGTTTTAATTAATTTATTTATTTTTAGTGGCATTTAATAGTAATATTTTATAATCTGTAGGTCAGAGTGAATGATCTAAAAAAGGGGTGGATCACTAGAAGCAACAAACTGGCATTCAACAAATGGTTGTAAATGTGAAGGGGTGTCATTCCGCTAAATTGAATGTGAAATATGATTGTTTTCAAACATGTCTCCCGTCTGATAGCCAGACCCTCAACTTACAGCCGATGTTGCTGGTTTTAAAATGGCAAGAAATGTTCTTAAATGCCTCCTAAAGTCACAGTCTTTATGGTTCTTGAGGGAATCTGCCTAGGAATGGCTTTCATATAATAATAATAATAATAATAATAATAATAATTAAATTAAGCTATGATACAAGCCAGTGTTGCCATGTTGGGCTTGTCCTGATTTTCAAACAACAAATGCTTTGAAAATGCACTTTACACTTTTTGAGGCTTGCATATTGTTTCCTTCACATGTTAGGCTAATTCCCTATTTTAACATCGAAACAAATTATGCACCGTAGTTTTAAGAACAAACTGCTGCATTGTGTGAAATAAGCCTGATGCAAATGAATAATACTTCTATCATCTGACATAGGTTGAACTGATAGCTCTGCCTTAAGACATTACTTGAGCCAGCTGGGGTGCATTTCCCAAAAGCATCATTTCCTTACTACTGTGGTAATTTCCACTGAACTCTATTGGTAATGACAGAACTTGCATAATAAATGTATATGTATAAAGCAGAAATAGTAGTACTTTAAACATTATTTAAAATGACACTCTTCAGTATTATTTTCCCTTAGATGACCGTTTTGCTTGTTTAGGACGTAATTTAAGCTGCCGCAAACACTGATCCTGTCTATTTCTTTCTCCTTTTTTCCAGTTGTGACGGGAGCCACGGATGGGATTGGGAAATCCTATGCGGAGGAGGTAAGGGTTTCTCTTCTTATTTATCTCTTCGCTCCACAGAAAGCACAGTGACTCATCACAAGACAGAGGTTTCACTCTGAGGCCAAGAGAAGGAGGGTGACTAGAAGACTGCTGATGGAAAAGACCTGTTACCTCACATAACTCGTACAGTTAAAAGCCGTTATTTCGTGTCACTGCTTACTCCTGAAGTTAACATTCAGCCACGTCTTTAGCTTTTTCATTAGTCAAAAGTAAAAGAAAGCAATCCACATTCGTGAAAAACAGTTACTGTCTTCAAACAGGTTTCCCCTTCAAACACTCCCCTCTTTTGTCATTGGACAAACAAACTAATTTCCCACGCCATTGGCTGAGCCACTGTTGCTCTGCTGGTCAGAATTCAGAATGTTTTGAAAACAACACGATGGTTACACTCTCTTCATTTTTTATATATTAACATCAGGAGAGGATATTAACCTTTTATTATCTTAACAAAAATGTGAAGCTTTGAGCCCGTTTTCTGTCAAATATTATATGGTGATCTTTCCACTTGCATAAAGTTTTATACTGTTGAAATAAGTTAGTCTTTATTAGTGTTTTTGTATCAATACTAATTTAAGTATGGTTTTTACCATGAAAATGGTCATAGACGATGACATATTGTTAACACGCATGCTCTGCAATGTTTCTCTTTGTCATAAATGAGGTAATTCAAACTGTATCTCCTCTCTCTCAGCTTGCTCAACGAGGATTCTCCATGATGCTCATCAGCCGTTCCCAGGAGAAGCTCGACGACGTGGCAAAGTCTCTCGGTCGGTATTTGGCCATCTGTGTGTTAGCAAACTGCAGTGCTCATCTCTGTGAATGACAGACAGTCCTCCTGATGTTAATGAAATCGGGTTTATTTTTAGCCCTGGCCTAAGAGGCAGGGTGGGGGCCTGGTTCACTGACTGGGCGGAGAGCTGATGCAACCTGTCAAAGGTCTACGCCGGGGTCATGCTCGAAACTTCTCAGAATAGGGATGAATCACTGTTTGCCTTCCCCGTTCCAGTAAAAGGGAATTCTTTAGATGCTAGATAATTGCTTGGATGATATACAAGTAACCTGAAGGTCCTTCAGTCGGTCACTGGTCCCCCCCTAAGTGCTGTAATGCCAAACGTCTACCATTTAGACAAATCAGACATGTGAAGGATCACAACCGATACTGTTTTCTGCACAGTCAACGGAAATCATTTATTTGAGGCATTGTTGAGGCTTTCAGTTTAAAAGCATTTTCTGTTCATATGCTATAAACCTTTTATAATGCATTATATAATATTATATTGTTGTTAGTATAGTTAATATTGTTGTTGTTATATCATGCATTTTCTTGAACTTTTTCAATTACTGATAATGTAATAGTTTAGTTGTCCATAATGACTGATATTTTATTTAAAGTGCAAGAAACTCCATTTCTTTTCGGCATGAATGGAGTATGACAGGCCATGAGGTTGTGAATGGGAGTTTTCTTGTACTCATTTGGCCTCAGTGTGTGCACGGAGTTATAAAGTACCAATGCCTTGCTGGAGTTTCGTAACTCGCCCTTGAAAACCCTTATTGTCAGGTATCATTTAAGCTCCATGTGGATGCAAACGGCTGTTTTTATAAGTATAAAATATTACTTCAATCAACTTTTAAGCTGTCTTAAATGCAGCTGCTGAGGTTGGAAGGGGAAAAAAATCCCAGTCTGCCAGTGCCACAGTCGTGCTGGCATCACAGAACGCTGGAAGGGGGGGAGGAGGGGGGTTATGGCTAGTCACGAACCAGAATGTAATTTTGCCAAATCTGGTTCTGAAACCTCACATTTGCATTGATCATCCTCCGTTAGGAATGTAAGGAGTCGCCCAAAGCAGTATACCACAAGCCCCCTGACCCAAAAAAAAAAAGACTTTGGAGCTGATTTATGTGCATTCTTGTTCTTAAATTATAAACCTTCGATTAGGGGTGGGGGGGAGCTTCTCGCTGAGAGACCTGAAAGGAATTTTCCTCTCATAACTCACTGGAACAGTGTTTAGACAAATGAGCCTTTGGACAATAAATTCTAATTGCTGCAGGCACCTCAAACAAGCAGAGGTTGGGGAGGGGAGATGTGGGAAGTTCCTCTGACAGCTTTTCTTTGGTGCGCAGCGCCTCCTGCTGACCAGAAATCTGTGTTTTGGTGCAATGGGCAAAGTCCCAGAGAAGTTATTTTTAGAACAGCAGCAATAGCAGGGATGCCTGATCTTGGACAGAGTTCTCCAATGCTAATATTGGGTCTGCAGCTGGAACAGTGAGCATTTCAGCAATGTTTTCTGGGGAGGGGATTCACGCTGTTTCCTTGAATTAAGTCTCTTATGTCTCTGTTTACAGAAAGCACATATAATGTGGAAACAAAAACCATCGCGGTGGACTACAGTCAGATTGATATCTATTCTAAAATCGAAAAGGGTCTTGCTGGACTGGAGATTGGAGTACTTGGTGAGTTACTTTATGTTGTTACATCTTGTACATAACCCAAACCTCGAAGTTGTCAGAAAAGCAGACATGCACTTAACTTTCATTCACGATCCCCTGTCAGTGTGGCTTTGAAACCTTTTATTTGGCCTCATCTTCTCAGAAAGGTGGTGTTGTTTTTTTACCTGAAATCGTGATGTCGAACCACCATGTCGTTTCGACTTTGACTCTCATTCTTAATGCTTTATCGCCACCTAGTGGTGATTCTTAAAACATGCTTATTTAAGATATAAAATCTCATTATTCAACCACATCTGATTTTCTATTTTTGTCTTGATTCATAGTGAACAATGTGGGAATTTCATATCCATACCCTGAATTCTTCCTCCACATCCCTGATTTGGAAAACGTGAGTAATTTATTTTGTCTGCGAAGGAAGGTTTAATTATTAGTAGGCGCTGTCGTTAGGAAATATTCACCTGTTCATTTCTTTTTGCAGTTCATCACCACCATGATCAATGTCAACATCACCTCAGTGTGCCAAGTAAGTAGACCCAAACAACATGGGCTGGGCTGAATGGGCGGAATTCTGGATTTTTGAAAATTCAAATAAATTTTTTTTTAAAAGTACTGCAATGTGACCGCTTTGATGTACTCCTTCTACTGTTGTACCTGTTCTCTCTCCCTGTGTTTTGCTGATCTCCACCAACGCTCCCTGTGTTCACCACCCACACATTCCCTCTCTCCCTCCGTCAATCCCTTTCTCTCTAATCCTGTTTTCTCTGTTTTGTCTTTCCAGATGACTCGTCTGGTGCTGCCCAGAATGGAGGCGAGGTAAGTCCTGCTGTACGAGTATAAAAACATCTTCCAGCATCTCACTGGAATTCCTAACATAGCCGCTGTTACTAAAAAGGAATTCAGTGCAGATTTTAAAAACTGGGTTTTTCCTTCCCTCCCGTCCAACCCCCCCCCCCCCCCCTCTTTGTGTGAAATTGAAAAGCAACAATGCTCTCATCCCATTGGCTGCTGCTGAGTCACGTGCCACTCTTGGGCCAATAATAGAGCTGGGCAAATTTTGTACAAATAGGTCCAACCCTCTGCACTCCCCAGCACTCTACTGCGGCTGCAGGGGTACTGCATGAGAAAGCTGGTGCCATGGCAACAGGCATGGCGACCATCATTAGACGTGTGTTTTGAAGTACAGTGGGTGATGGCGACTTTAAGGTTTCCACAGCTGGAAATATACCCTATTTGATGTCAATGTCAAATGTGATTTAATAATAAATAATGGTTAAAGTAACCTTTTTTTTTTTTTTTTCATTGCAGAGCTAAGGGTGTCATCCTCAATATCTCCTCTGCCAGTGGCATGTTCCCCGTCCCACTCTTGACCATCTACTCCTCCACCAAGGCGAGTGTCTTCACAATATCACAATGAGATATCATAATCGTTTCAGAAAACTTTTTAAGTTGTTCGTACTGAACAGTTATTAGACTTTAAATTATTACATTTATTTTTTTGTATCTGTTGATATTGGATATTTAATTGTTCATTTTCATTTGCTTTCATTTAAATTTAAATTAATTAAACAATCATTTTAATCACTAAAAAAGCTATACTGTACACTATAATGTATTATTATGATGCCTTAATTTACCCGTTACATTTAGAAAATTATTGGTTTTATTTTTGGTCTTTAATTATTTGAGGCTGATTTTTATTTGTGATCTTTCTACAGGCTTTTGTGGACTTTTTCTCACGTGCACTTCATGCAGAGTACAAGTGCAAAGGGATCCTCATCCAGGTGAGAGAACCAGCATTAAATGAGATATATATATATATATATATTTTTTTTTTATTATATATATTTATTATTATTTTATATAATAATAATAATAATAATAATAATACATTATATAAAAAACTTTACATCTAGAAAGGATCCATTAAATAAAAAAATGACACTAATAAAACTGTAAAATGTTCTGATGAACCTTATATTTATCAAAGAGCCCTAATTGAAATGACTGTTTCCATCCAAAAATATAAAGCAGCACAACTGTTTTCAACATTAATAATTTCAACACTTAAAAATGTATTGTGGAATAACTTACTTTTTAAAATATATTAAATTACAAAATTGGTTAAACCATTTCTATGTCCTATTATTATATACCGAATATTGATATTTCTACTGAATCTTCTATTAAACGCATTCTTGGTGAGCATAAAAGACAAAAACATTACAAATCGTACTGCCCTGTAAGGTTTTAATGTTAGCGTAAATTCATCAGTTCCCAAGAGACTGTTGAGAGCAGTAAATAAAACAACAAAAAACAAATTAAGGCCTTTTTGTTTAGATCTATATGATATGAATAGTAAAGACTTTGCCAGATCCAGCCAGCCTAAAGTGCTCTTGTAGTCGGAGCTTTATTACCAAGTATGTTCACACACACACACACACACAAGGCCACAAGAGCTTCTGGTGCAGAAATGCATAGGAATTAATATAATAATATAAAGTGCAAAACCTTAATGAATGTACAGATGTGTTATTTAAAAATGTAAAACTGTAGTTTACAAATGTACAATTAGTGTATAACATCAACTCTTTCTATCACCAGAGTGTGCTGCCTTTCTTTGTTGCCACCAAGATGACTAAGATCAGGAAGCCCACCCTGGACAAGCCCACCCCAGAGCGCTACGTAGCTGCTGAACTGACCACTGTGGGACTGCAAGACCAGACCAATGGCTATTTCCCTCATGCTGTCATGGTGCGACAGCCTAAACCTCTCATCCAGCAACGTTTTGCACCTTCACTGACCACGTTTTCACCCTAACCTTCTTATCTTTTGTGTCCCAAAGGGCTGGGTGATCGAAGTTCTGGCCCCTATCAAGCTGGTCCTCTATCTGGGCCTGCGCATGAACAAGGCTCAGCGCGGCGGATACCTCAGAAGGAGAAAGCTGCGATAGGTTGAGGACATCGTATGACGGAAAACTGGATGAGATGTTTTACAAAACCCATGTACTGAGACATGAGATTCACTGGATTCGTTTTGAATCTCACGTCGTTGAAGTGTTTCCTCTTACGTAATATATATATTTTTTGAGTGTGTTAAATGTTGTGTTTTTGGATAAATATCTGGACATGCTCACGTTCCACAATGACTCCTTATTATCGACTTGGTGCTGGTTGCCAGAAATGGAGACCAATAATCTTTAAAGGGTGAGAGAAGTGTGTCGGGAGGGTTTTGTGTCCGCTGCTGTTGTAAGCAGAGGGTTACCTATATGGTGATGGTGTTTTATATTTATTTAATTGCTAATTATGCATTTTCTTTTTATCTGGGACTGTCTGTTTGCACTCTGGTTAACTAGTTTACACTGTGCCTTAGATCTTCTGATGAGTGATAAATGGGTGCTGGCCTTTCTTATCATTAATTTAACATATTTAGCAAATCCATAATGGCTGTTTATGAAACTTGCACTGTACTAATACAAAAACCAAAGGTCTGATTTAAGTTTATTTTTGTATGTTGGCCTTTTCAGGCTGTGAGTTTACCTGTCCGATGCGGTTTATTCAAACCTGTGCCTTTTTTAATAGAATATAAAACTTGGTCACGTATTTTGACAGGAGATCCAACACATGTTTATTATGTTCTCCACGGAAGAATCAAAGGTGTGGTGGAACGTCACCCATGTGTCTTGGGTTTCATCTAAAGCTGGATTTGAGGAATACCTCCATAGCTTAGATCTCGGTATGATTATTTACGGACCAGTGCCAGTCAAGTTCAAACATCCAGGTGGTGAAACCTCATTAGTACCCCTGGTATAAAACTTGAATATTCTCATTCCAGACTTGTTGAAGAGTGGAACACCACGTGCTGCTTTACTGATGCATGACAATCTGAACTCTTGTTTGTTAATAAAAAAGATTTCTGTATTGATTTTGTATTTGTCTTATTTATATATATATATATATATATATATATATATGATGCTGCATACGGTTTTGTGTCTTATGTTGGATTTAGGTTTCAAATGTTACAAAAACGACTCGCCTTTATTCAACACTGAATTATTTACGTTAAATCACAAGGTGTTTTTTAAGGGCAAATTTAAATTGGTGGTGGGGGGTGTAATTTAACCGAACACAAAACAAATGTATGTATGTAATTAACATTTTCACGAGTAAATATAATTTATCTGCATTTTATTTGTCAGTTACTGTAACGTATTACTGTTAATATATTTGTTTTGTAATTAAAATATGTAACGCCAACACTAGCAACAGATTAGGTGCATACAATCATACAAATAAAACTCAAACTAAAGCTTTGCCAAGTGTTATGCAGTCAACTTTGTTTTTAAAAACTTAATCTACTTATTTGATCTACAATAGAAATGATCTATCCTTCAAAAAAAAAAAAAAAAAAAAAATCAAGGATCTACGTAATTATTGTGCAATTACACGCCTATATACAGGTGTTGGTTTTGCATTATAAAGTATTAAATGTTAAATAGATATTAAAACACCTTTTCTAGTGCCTTAATTTAAATTATTATAAAGTAATAAGGTTGCTAGATTATAATAAACTACTGTAAATAGTAAATAATTGAAGTTGTAATATAGGAAAACTACTAGAAGTATTCATTTTTTCCGGGACACCTTAAATAAATACAAAATGTTATATGTACACATATTTGATGTATATTAAAAATGTACATACTCATAAAGCCAGTGTGCTTACAGAAGAGGATCGTCTCCGTAGGAAGTGTTTTAGCTGGTTATTGTAGTAACACGGACATGTTTCGCCGAACACCAAACCTGATTGTGTTTTTGTTATACAAATGTTCAACGCTTTGCAAAATGAGATAAATCGCCTCGAAAACTAATGTGTGTAAGTATTATTTAAGTTAATACATTTTGTGACAACGCTGCCAGGTTATTAAAACTTGTTTGAAAACGTACAAAACAGTGTCTCGGTCTGGGAGGTGTGTAAAGTACAGACTTTGTCAAATCTATTTGCATCAGACATGATTAACGTACATTTTATAATATCGTTCTCTGTGCTCATATACACTTTTGGAAATATTGGTTTGAGAAACTGAGCTATAGCCGTATTCCAGAATGAAATATTATTTGTCATTGAGTGATTTACTATAATCACCTGAAGATGGCAGCAAATTCCTTCTGTAGTTAATTGTAATATACAGGTGCTGGTCATATAATTAGAATATCTTCAAGAAGTTGACACATATGTTTTGTCTTGTCAGATCATCAAGCTCTGATGAGTGATAAAAGACAGCGAGCGAGAGTCCAGGGCTCCTGGGCCAAACCTCTCCACAAACCACAAAAGCCAACCGGTATGCCAACTTTACAAGAGTTTTACTATTAAAACACTTCTGCTGCAAACGTTGAAGATGTCACATAATAAATAAGTAAATAATTATCATTTTGTGCTCATGCGTTTACTGTTTAAGATTCCACAATGTAGTCCTGACCTGTTTTTACTGTCAGAAAATAATTAGCATTAAAAAAAACTTATGGAAAGCAAATGATTATTTGTATGATTTTTACTTTAAAGGTGCCATAGAATGCATTGAGAGAATATTTTAAATTGTTCTCTGATATGTAAATAGAAGGTATGTAGCTTAGGTAAGGGGAAAAAATGCCCAGAAACGGTTTTACAGGTCCATTTACAACCCTAGAATT
>JAUCMU010000053.1:10115799-10149206 GCA_032275025.1 Enteromius treurensis | reverse complement strand
ATATGCAAATGTGGTGAGCGTAACTATTACACCTCTAGACTGTTACGTAACAGTCTGTGTTGTGTTGGAATTTGACCGTTTTTCAGTCGTCTTTTGCATAAGATTTGTATAAGAAGAAGGAAACTATGGTGTATTGAGACTCACAGTATGTTATGTCCGTGTACTGAACTGTTATTATTCAACCATGCCAAGGCAAATTCAGTTTTCCATTCTATGGCACCTTTAAACAGTTAAATCATTTTAATAGTAGAAGTAATGAACGACTTAAAAAGTTATAGAAGTGTCATGTAAAATTAAATGGAAATAGAAATTAAGTCAAATTAAATATTATAAGTTATTAAGGAAATTGTTACTGTCGTTTTTCAGAAGTTTTAATGTAAATGATCAAATCAATGTGCACTAATAAAAGAGTTGAAAATTCTTAAAATCATAAAGGGGTTAAGTTGTTTGAAATGAAACGTGTGTTGGAAGTTTGTGTACACAACAACCCTGAAGAATCAGCTCATGGAAAATTGGTGTTATATGACCCCTTTAAGAAGAATTAAAAACTTCATCAAATAATTTATTTTCTCTTTAAATGATTGATTGGTTAAATTACTTCAAAAAAAAAAAAAAAAGATTGCACAATCATGAAAGTCTTAGAAATGTATTGTTCAGAAGAATCCTTGAATAACTTGGCCAATACCCAGAACAATCATGAAGGAGTAGTTGACATATATCTCAAAAGTACGATTAGCAAAAAATAAAAAGAGTCGGAGACAATGTCAAAGGTCATATTATCAAATTATATCAAACCAAATTACATGCCTTTTTATTATTATATTATATACAGACTTTAGTGGGGGAAAAACAAGCAATAAAGGTATAGTACAGTGTATTGTTTTCTGCTTCTCTTCATTTTTTGTTTTAAGTGACAAGTATGAATTGAAGAATATTTGCATTCACTGTTTCAGCTCAGGATGTCCAGTCAGTGTCAAGTTCATGGAAACACGGATCACGATCATTTGAGTTCCATCAGCCAGCTGATGTAAGGGCCATGTGTAGCTATGATATGCTGTTGTTGTTGTTGTTGTTGTTTTTCTTTCTTTCTTTTTTTGGGATAGAAGTCTTCAATTTATCCTTCTTTTATTTTATTTTTTTAGCCCATCAGAGAGATTCCTGCGGAGAAAGTGATCGAGTGAGTGACTCAATCCTGGGCCCTTTCAAGCAATAAAAGCTGTTGATTGACACACCGTGTGTATCCAGTGTGTTTTTTTCCCTCTCTTTCTCAGAAATGCCGGTGACTATGAGATTAGTCAAGGGCCTACTGGAGTGTCCAGGTAACAATGCTCAGATTGAAAGTGGCCTAAACAAAAAAAAAGGTACCTTTTCCTTCATTAAAGTAATTGTTTACCTTGTTTCTGTCCAGACTGAGACTCATACCAGGGTTTCTACAGCAAGAGGAGGCTGACTGGATGTTCAGCAGTTTGCTCGCCGAGCTGCCATGGTCACAAAAGACCAATTACAGGATGATGGGTAACTTACATCTATCTGTCTGTATGTCTGTCCGTCCGTCTGTACTGTAGTCCTAAATGAAGTAAGCTTCAGTTTTACATTTTTGAATTGTGGACAAAAACATTTGTTCATTTTAATGAAGTATATTGAGCAGCATTATTTTCCTGAAGCATATATGTTGAGCCTTGGTGCTGATATGAGAAAACAGATTTAAATCTGACCCAAGACCAAAACAGAATCAAAATAAGCATGTTTTTGCGCACACATGATGACATCTTGCGTTTATCCCACTCACATGTTCATAAAGTGCTCTTCTCACAATGACTCAGACTTTCCAGTCCTCCTTGGCAGGAATATGCCACCGCCTCCAGTTCCCCTCCTCTGTTTACCTTCTCCAGGACCGACATCATTTGAAAAAGTCCCAAATATACCAAATGTTTAAACATTTGCTTTGGACCACGTCTGACTGTGACTGATCGAGATCGTTTTGGCAAATAAGTTAAGCTTTCAGGCCTTATTTGGTTTGCTGAAGATCAAGGGGGTTTGCTAAAGAGAGATGTGCCATTCGTTTTAATACACCTTCCAAATAACAAAACAGATAAATACAAATCAGATCGAGGTTGGGTTAGTAAACATCCAGCCAGAACAGCATAGAAATCACATAGCAACATGCTTAAACCATTTACAACACAATTCAGTTTTGCACTATCCGTTTTTATCTTTTTAACCCCAACAGATGTTAAACAGTATTGAAAGCTGAACATACTACGTATTCAATATGTTTTGCACTTCAGGTGATGCATATGATGAACCCAGACTCACTTGTTGGTACGGAGAGCTTCCGTATACATATTCATGCTCCACTATGCAGGCCAACGCTCAGGTATATCACTGTTGCATACTCAGGTATATGACTGAGCAAACATAAATGCCATCTGTCGATGTTTACAGCATCTCTTTCCGTGTTTTTCTCTTATTACAGTGGCATCCAGTTCTCACCACTTTACGTCTGGCTGTCGAGGAGAAGAGCAGCCACACGTTTAACTCATTGCTGTGTAACCTGTACCGGGACGGTAAAGACAGCATTGGCTGGCACAGTGACAGCGAGCCGTCATTAGGACCTCAGCCCGTCATCGCCTCTCTGAGTCTGGGAGACACTAGAGTGTTCAGTCTCCGAAAGCAGCCACATCCTGTGAGTCTGCCAATGTGTAACATCCTTTCACAGGCATGTAGTGTTTGACCTAAGGATGCACGACGTATTAGAGCTGAGATTAATCATAATAAAACCAGTATGCAGATTACGCTATTGTCAACAGAAGAGAAGCTTTAAGTGCTTGTGGTTATGATAAAAACTCACAGAAAATTAGAACATTAGCATTATAATTTAATTTCACAGTGTTTTTAAAAGTATAATTATTAATATATATACATATATATATATATATATATATATATATATATATATAATTTTACAATAAAATATAACAGTGTTCATATTTTAAATAATATTGTAAATTTGTATTTTATTGATATCTTGAATATGTAATTTAATATTTTCCTTTTTTTATTCTTATTAATGTACCAAAATCGGTCAATATTGGATATATCTTTTAATATCTTTCTAGTAAATTTAATCTTCAATAATAACTTTTAAATGTAATTTAGATTTTTTATTAAATATAGTCAGATATATGATGTATTTTATATATTTGAATATTTTAAATGTAATTTAATTATTTGATGTAGTTTTCATTCTCATTTATAGAAAATATGCTGTTTTTTGTTTGTTAATATTGGATATTTAATTGAATATATTTGTAGTAAAATTAATCTTAAAAAATTTAATTTGGGGATTTTTTTTTTAATAATCAGATATTTAATAAATATTGAATATTTAATTACATTCTAGTGTAGCTTTTTATTTTTATTTTATTAATTTCTATCATTTATCCATTTTTTTTTAAATTTACAGATATCTTTCAATTTTGGATATTTTATTTAAAGCTGAAGTCTGTTACTTTTTTGAGTTCAAAATGTACAAAATTTGAATAAAAAGCGTGTAGAATTCTGAATTAAAGAGTTAAAATTCTGTCATTAATTAGCCATTCTCTTGTCTTTCCTAACCTGTAAGACCTTCATTCATCTTCGGAACACAAATGAAGATATTTTTGATGAAATCAGAGAGCCATCCGTGCCTCCATAGACCTTTTCAGGCTTTAGAATTAACCAGGCTTCTTCTGAGCTCTGCATACTGCATACGATTATGTTTTCGTTTTTGGTGTCTCCTTTTGGTTTGAAGCAAGAAATATTCGTAAAAAAAATTTTAGTGGCAAAATGTTGCGTCTGCTTAAGCTTGTTTGAAGAATGAATGTTAGTTGAATTAAAGGTCAGGGTATTTTTTTGTTATGTATTTTAGGAAGATAAAGGAGACTACACCTACGTGGAGAGCATACGCATCCCTCTGACCCACGGGACCCTCCTGCTCATGGAAGGCTGTACGCAGACAGACTGGCAGGTACATCACTTTTAACTGCTCTGAAGAAAGTGTTTGCACTGAATTTGGTAATTACAACAGAACAGTCAAACCATTTTCAACACAAGTTCAGATGGCAGCAGAAAAAGCAAAGACAAAATTTTCACTTGTGTTTTTGGTAGTGTACAGTCAGAAGAAAAAGCAAGAACTTTTACATTTTGTGGGTCTTCAAGATTGAATGCGACTCACTTAAGAACTGGCAGGAGCTCTTGTTTAGTCTAATGTGAGCGTTTAAGCTGACAGTTAATAACAGTCTTCTGAACGCTGATGATGAGCAAGACTGTGAAGAAAGGCTGAAAATGGCTAAATCTATGGAGATGAGGCTCCTTTGTTTTGGCTCGAGTCTGAAAAACTGATCACATGTGGTGGAGATGATCTGGAGCGGTCACACTGTTCACCGTCCAGAGAGCGTTAAGTGCAGACGCTGTGAAGGGGGAAGTCAAACATGTTTCTTCACAGTATACAGAAGCGGACAGTGTTTCCAAGAAGGAAAACATTGCACATATAATAATACAGACACAAATCTTAGGATATGACAGCAGAAGGCTGCGTTTTATTCACTATACACACTTGTAATCGTTTGACTGGGGGCTTAATGTTGTAAAATAGCAATGGTTTTCATTTAAATTAAGTCATTATACACCTGTTAAATTTGATGATAAGATTGACTATAAATAATAGAATAAATATGGTAATGTGATGATATCATCAGTTGTATCCACAAAACTAACTACTGAATGCAAGTTAAAAAAAAAAATTACATTTTTTTTTTAAAGGTTTTTACATTTTTGTACTTAAAAAAAAAACATTTTAATATATATTTTGTACATAATTTTTAGTGCTGTCAAATGATTTAATCACAATTAATCACATCCAAAATAAACATTTTTGTTTGCATGATATGTGGATGTGTGCTGTGTCTATTGATTGTGTATATATAAATACAAACACATGCATGTATATATTTAAGAAAAATATATTTCAATATAATAGAAATTATACAAATATAAATATATAGATATTTTCTAAATATTTCCAATTGTGTGTATTTATATATACATAATAAATATACATGGTACACACAGATATAACATGAACAAAAACCTTTATTTTTGGATGTAATTAAACATTAATCGTTTGACAAAACAAATTATTATACATTTGCTTAGTACATTTTTATCATATAACTTATTTTTTGCACTTTTTAAAATTCATTTTAACGATTCATTTTCCTTTTCTTTTATATTTTGTAGTTTTATTTAACTGGTAATTTTCTGTTTATTTAATTTCATTGATTTATTTTCATTTATGTTTGTAATAGGATTTGTTTACCCTTTGGTGCAGTTTTGTAATTTCCATTTAACGGTTTTGGTGCATTTTTGTATATTTTGCAATTTTTGGGCCATTTGTAACTTCATTTCCAAAACCTCCGGGAAGTTATTTGAGTTGTTTTTGGGATTCTGACTCCAAGACGAACCGCAGGCCTTTGGTGAAGCACAAAGAACGGGGAAAGGTCAAGAACATTTTATGGCGACATCTGAAAACTATTTAAGAAAGGTCACTCCCGCCTTGCGCCAAAAAGCTTTCAGAAGATCTTATTAGGTTGACATAACTCACGTTGACCTGTCAAAATAAAGCTAACTAAACCCACATGTATGGCTCTTCACAAAAGAAAATGTTCACAAAATATTTATAGGCTTTGAAAGCTGTTACATAACTGTCAAAGGGGTCAAAAATATAACAGTGGACGCCAACTCAACATCGTAATTGTGTAGGTAAACACACCGCTTTTGCTTAGTCAAGCTGCATTCTTTATCATCTTTCTGTACAAATATACATGACACAATGTGTAATCGTATAACTGAATTATTAAATACACATCATGCATCACCAGTTGGAGTTTGATTAACCTCTTTCAACTCTATCCAATGGCTACATTGCCTTGTTGTGAGTGTGGTTTTAACATTATTACTGCTTTTTAAATAGCACCAGGTGGCAAAGGAGTACCATGACCGCGGGCCTCGGATAAACCTGACGTTCCGCACCATATACCCAGAGTGTCCCAGCGGGAGATCTGTTCGGTGATCACTAGGAGAAGAGAAGAAGAGACCACAGGTTTGACGAGATCTGGAGAGGTCTGTCTCAGAGCACTAGTAATGACTGTACTGTTAAACACATTCATTCTGTTCAATTTAATTATTTATTTACTTGTGATAGTTCGCTTTTGATCAAAGACCATGACGAATGGTAAGCTTGTCTGGCTAAGACAAGGCATTTTTGTTTGCTTAAATGATTCTTTTCTCACAGCAATTGTCCATAAATTGCTTATAAGAAAAAGTTATTGGTATTATTTACGATGTTTGGAGGATATACGTCAGAAAAAGCGGTGCGGAGTGGCCTATATTTCAGTTACAGCTCCCAAAAGGCTCTTGTTCTAGGTAAATTGCAGTTCAAATATTACATGTTGTGCAATTTTTCATTTATAGCTTGTGGTGAATAAACCTGAATTGCAAACATTTGTTCAGTGTCATTATGGGGTTGGTTACACTTACCGTCCAAAAGTTTGGAGTCTGGACGTTTTTTTTTTTTTTTTTTTTTTTTTTTTAAGGTTTTTGAAGTCTTATGCTCACCAAGGCTGTTATTTAATAAAATAAAAATACTCTGCATGCAGTAATATTGTGAAATATTATTGCAGTTCAAAATAACTGTCTTTTATTTTAATATATTTAAAAAATAAAATAAATTCCTTTGATGCAAAGCTGAGTTTTCAGCATCGTTACTCCAGTCTTTAGTGTCACGTGATCTTACAGAAATCATTCTAACATGCAAATTTGATGATCAAATTATCAATATGTTACATTTTGGTGGAAATTCTAAATGTCTTTACTGTCACTTACTAATTATACTAAAATACTAGCTTACTAAAAAAAAAAAAATTATTTTTAAAAAATCTAATTGACCCTAAACTTTTGAACCAAGGTGTATGTCTTTGTGTTTAACCACAATTTAAAAATTAAAATTGCACAAATGTGATTTAAAACATTTTATTAACGAGTTAACAAATTCACAGAAATGCTTTTTGTCCTTTTTTTTCAATCAGGTTATGAGCTTTATTATTTATTGAAGGGCTGCCAGTCTTCTGAGATGTTTTTTTACATCTTGCAGCTCTCAATCTGTTTTCTCTCTACACTTGACCGCTAGCCTCGTTTCATTATTGATGAGTCATGATCGAGTCCTTGTGTGGTTGGTTAAGAGCTGAATGTTTGTCTCTGTCACCACCAACCTCAAAAGACAACGTTATTTTGATAGCGGAAATGCTATGTTCAAACACATATGGTATATAACATGCAGTTTAAAATTTCTTTGAGAGTCTTTTTTAAATTGTTGCATATTCATCCCTGGAGTAAACAAGGCCTAAAGGTCAGATATGGGTCTTTTAGGTCAGTCTTTCAAAGAAAGTATCCCTAAATATGGGAACACCGTCAAACATAGAATTAGTTTTGGCCGCACATCTCGATAGCAGACATTATCCAGAGAACTTGAAAATGTTTGGAAAGTAAATCTCGTACTCTTGCATATGACTTCCAGTGATTTGTCGGAGCTCTTTAATTTGAGTTTCTTGGTGTTCCTTTCTGCTCGCCTGGCAATGGAACGACTTTCAGAGCTTCCCCATAAAGCCAGACCTGCGCATGGAAATGCTGCTTGTGTTCTGGAATGCAGGGACCCTCGCTGTGTAATGGGATCATTGGCCATTATTTTTCCACTCCAGTTAAACTGTTATGTTTCATTCCCAGAGTGTGCAGGGAGATTTGTTTGGTCGGGGTAAGTATCGAACGCAACAACTGACATGATTGAGCTCTTAGTGAGAAAAATATCCTGCCTTTTCATTTAAAGGGATAGTTCACCCAAAAACTAAAAGTCATCCTCATCATCAAAACTAACTAAGACTATTTTCACAGATTTCTGTTTGTTGTTTAAAAGTCTATTTCACCACAACTTTGATGCCTCAAAACATTATGCAGCAAACCTACTGATGGAAATGAGGCTGGATATGTGATGCTTACCTTCAAATGCTTAAGTTTTCAAATTTTGTAGCATGTAAAGGCTAGACTGAAAAAACCCAAGCTCCCAGAGGCGTGCTGTGTGGGCGGGGCTAAAGAGTGACGAGCACTTGCCCCTATCACCAAAAAAAACAAAACATTGCCATTGACCTGGGGCCTGTTCCATAAAACAAGTTTACCAAATAAGCCATGTTTATTTCAGTTAGTCTGACTTACTGCCATTTGATTTGGTTGAAAATAAGTCCGACTAATTAAAACAAGCCTGGCTTATTTGGTAATCTTGTTTTATGGAACCGGCCCCGGGGGTCAGTTAAGGCCTTGTTTAAAAAATGTTCGTCAACACTTGAGAAACTCCGTTGCTGCATCGGAAAAACAAACTGCATCCACTATTTACTTAATTCTGGGTTCTTTATCTTTCCCTTACAGCCAAAAACACTTCTTTAAAGACATTCTTCATAAGCGAGTCCTAAGCAGTGCAGCCGAATGAAGTGCGTTGATGAGCGCAATCTTGTCTCTCATCTATGCTTGCTGTGTGCGCTTCAGCGAAAAATGCCCATATAAGGAGTTCATCGTCTATGTCATGAAGACCAACGATTAAAAAAAACTCTCTTGCTGCGTCCGAAATCACATACTGCCTAAGTAGGTACTACATTTAAAATTTTACGTACTACCCAACCATTAAACAGTACGTTCTATATAGTATGAATGTGGGTAGTATGAATGGAACTCGGATGTACTACATCCGTCATATTGATGATGTCACGTGTCACGCGTCGTCACAACAACGCGACAATTCAAACTTTCAATAAGTCATCCGTTTATTTAGATTGTGTTAAACAAGTGTAATTTAATCACAATAAACAATGTGTTTTTCCTGAGGTACGTACACTTGAAATGAGCCGCGCATCAACTTTCCGCCATTTTATTTATATGAATTGCGAATGCTATGAATTCGGACATACTACTTGCATCGCATAATGTTTTTCGCGTACTATATAGTAGGGAAGTAAGCGATTTCGGATGCAGCATCTGTAACTAGTATGAACCCGACAGTATGATTTTTGGCACAAGATAATTGGTCACACATCTAAATAGTTTTTTGAAACTTTGCTTAAAAACCATGCTTAGCACGAGGATCCAACTCTTTAACCATGTAAACAACTCTGAATGCACAAAACACCATTCAAAGGGATAGTCAATCCAAAAAAATGTTTTTTTGCTCACCTTCAGAGCATCCTAGGTGTATGTGACTTTCTTCTTTCAGACGAATCCAGTCGGAGTTATAACAAAATTGTCCAGACCCCTTAAAGTCTTTGAATGGGTTTTAACAGGTGATAGCCGTTACACTACTAGAGACATGAGATTCATAATAAAACGCCCCTCACATGTCTCAGGAGGGTGAATAAAGTCCTCCTGTAGCGAATCCATGCATTTTTGTATGATAAATATCCATATTTCAAACTTAATAAGCACTTTTCTCTCATGTCTCCTGACTGTTGAAACCAGAAGCAGTCCCGGCAGATGTCGTATACGCACATGCGCCTCTGGGAAATGTAAAGTAGTTTCAAAGGAAACAATGTTTCCTTACTTAAGCAAAGGAAAACCGGTCTCCGCTTGGCTTATATTGACATCCTCCTACATTTTTCTTTACAAATCCTCTGTTTGTGCTTCTCATTCATGACTGCAGTTTTGTTTTGTTCTCTCTCTGCACTCGTCCCTAATCACACGATGCATACAGTTTACATCATCCGCCGCAGCAGACGTGAGAGAAAAGTGCTTGTGAAATATGGATAAATTCGCTACAGGGGGACTTTATTCACCCCCTGGAGCCATATGAGGGACGTTTTATAATGAACACACACGTTATTTCACATCTTCCGAAGTGTAACGGCTATCACCCGTTTAAACCCATTCAAAGGCTTGAAAGGGTCTGGACAATTTTTATTTTAACTCCGACTGGATTCGTCTGAAAGAAGAAAATCACATACACCTAGGATGCTTCAAAGGTGAGTAAAAGACTCTTGAGTGAACTATACCTTTAACATAAATTAATTAATTTAAAAGATGACGATCTGATACCTTCAGAGTACTGCTGGCCGAAGCACCTATAACCTTTTGGCTTGGTGTCCAGTATGCTTTTAGCATTTCCCAGTTGTACTGGGATCATAACCAAAAGACCAGTGGGCAAAAACTGCATGTTTGGAAAGTCCAGTGACCCATGTCCTGCCAGGATCCTCACTCCCAGTAGCCCTTCAGTGGCCTTTCATTACCAAGACCACATGGATTTGTTGTTAGCACCTGTCTAAGAGCTGGAAGCGCTCCCTTGAGTCCAACTGCAAGGATCCGCTTTCCTTTTACATCAAAATCATGCAAACTATGCCTCTCGACCCCCTCCCTATCTGTCATATGAGTTGAACTTGGAACCAAAAGGACATTCATAACGACAATTCAGCAATAGAAATGTCCGGAACTCGTTCTTTTTCTATAAAAATGGATTGTGTTCTTGTATACAACTTTCCATTGGCCGACTTGTGCTTGAACCCAATGAAGACACATTTCCTCACCTCCTAATTCCCAGATAAGAGAGCTGCGTCACGAGTCTAGACGCATAAGGCTAACAGCAACATGCACGGCTTGGGCACAAATCCATTAGACATTGGCAGTGTTTTGTCTGCTGAAGTCAAGGCCTGTGCTCCATCCCTGGTTTTCTCATTCCCACCAATACTAAAACCCAGTTCTCCATCTGTCTTAGGGGAAAACTCCTCCTTTTCCCAGCAGAACCTTGGAACAAAAACAACATCTTCTCCAAGTACACTGCACTGTACCACGACACATCTAGATCGGGATCATGTTTACTCCCACAATACAGCATGCATGAAAGCTAATTAATTGTTATTTATTACATTACTTACAAGAAGACAAGGACTATATATAGCTTTGAGAAGGCATATCTAGGAAACCATTTAAAGGCCCTGATATGATCTCATTTGCTGTATATCTAGTTTCCGACGGTTTCCACCTACGGGATACACAATATATAAGATTTTAATTAATTATTTGTTTTTTATCAGTATCATTAGCATTACGTTTTTTTAATGATTAATGCTTATTTCCATTATTGACATGACCATCACTTAAAGTTAATTAAAAAATTTTAATAACACAGTTAAACAACCTTTACCAAATGTCAAAATTAATATAAATTTTTCATGCTGTTCATTGGTGTAATGCACTTATAGCATTTAACATAATTTATTTTTAGTAATTAGATATTGCAGATGAAATAAAAATCTTTTTGCCTTGTTTTCAGCCAGATTATATACAAATTCTTAAATCAAGAAGGATTTTCTAAACAAGTACAAATTATTGTCCTATTTTCTGAAGAAAAAAGAAAAAAAAAAAGTCAAAAAAATTAATCTACGAATCGGGTAAGCTAAATAATAATATTTTCAGTTTTAAATAAGATTGTTTTGCTTTTTCTAAGGAAAAACTATCTTAATTTGGACTTAAGAATAAGACAATAATTTTTACTTGTCTTCTTTATTTAAGAATTTCTAAATATTTTGCCTGGAAACAACACCAAAAAAAAAAACCATTGTTTGCAGTGTATCAAATTTTAATATCTGGGGTTTATCAATTTTTGCCTGCCTGTCTAATTCATCTAATTTTTAACGAATAGTTCACCCAAAAATTACATTCATACATCATTAATTTGTGTTCTGAAGAAGATTTTTGGATATATTTTGAGAGCTATCTGACCCTCCCAGTGATCAAAGAGCTCTTAACAAGGATCCTAAGTAATTAATAACAGAATAATAAAAGAATGTTCATTTTTGGGTGAACTATCCCTTTAACAATAAAAACTAGCGATTTTAAAGTGCTGTACTTTTCACTCTCTTTTATATCCTAAAGCCGAGCTGACGTATTTGAGTCTGTAAATAAATAACCTGGTAATATAAGTAGCTTGTGTTTATGTGTTATCCGTTACAGGACTGGAATGTTTTGAAGCGTGATGGAGAAGTCAGTACTATGTTGCCTCTGCTAATTTGGGATGTTATTTTGCACGAGTGGCCTTCATGGGAATGCGTCTGCGTTGAGCTATAAATACATGACTTTTCGGACGCTGTAATGTATTCTAGGCCAAGTCCAAAAAAATAAATAAAGTGGCTTAGTGGTATTTTCACCTCTTTTCATCATGTTAACAGACTCGCGGCTTAATGTGAAAACAAATTTGTTTATCCTACTTAGAGAAACAAATCAATCTGCAGCCAGACCCTGAGCCAACATAGACATTTATAGCTTTGGATAGATGTCATTATTTTACTCTTACTGTATGTTACTATTTAATATAATGGATCCTTGTATGACTAGTTTGGTCAAGCATATGACATTGATATAGATGTAACAAACTAAAAGCAATA
This sequence comes from Enteromius treurensis, assembly GCA_032275025.1. Taxonomy (NCBI): domain Eukaryota; kingdom Metazoa; phylum Chordata; class Actinopteri; order Cypriniformes; family Cyprinidae; genus Enteromius; species Enteromius treurensis. The sequence continues at coordinate 10,136,697 of JAUCMU010000053.1, read as the reverse complement.
CTAGACTCTACTTTTGTGGATTTCATCTCCTGTTATTTGCTGTTTAACTGCACTTTTTGCCTGTGGATATTTATCCCGAAGGAATGGAAACAAATATGTTAATTAAAGGGTTAGTTCACCCAAAAATGGAAATGCATAAATTTCTTACCCTCATGTCGTTTCAAACCCATAAGACCTTTGTTTATCTGTGGAACACAAAATACTATAATTTGATGAGCCATCAGACTCTCCATAGACAACAACACAAACATACATTTTCTGGAATGTACATTTTTATTTTAAGTTAATTTTTTTTCTTTCTTTTTTTTACATATTAATAAAAAATAAACACATTATTAAAAAAGTAAAAAACATAAACTATATATAATATAGTAATATAACTAATAATATAACTAGGCTTAAATATAAACTAAATAAGTATAAATAAGTATTTGTAGATATTGTGATTTGCAAGAAAACGTACAATTTGTAATCAAAGATAAGTGTGAGCAAGTCGTACAAAACCTATAATAGTTGTGAATTGTCATGAGACGGTTGATTTGTAAACCTTTTAGTTCGCTTCTGTGATATTGAGAAGAGGTCTGAGCTTAAGGATGAAGAAGGGCTTCTGTTCATTATGTTCAGGATTACCCAGCTGTCCCGGGCTGTATGTATTTAAAGTATTCAAAAACCAGCAGCTGTTGCTGATTATGCAGGTATATAGTGGGTTATGGCTAAAATATCTATTCCTTAGCAGTCTATGGTGTATGCAGTCAATGCATTTTTGGTGGTGTTTAGTTACAAAACAGTTCAAGAAGGTGGTTTATTGTTTCAAAGGTATCATGTGACACGGGCACATACGTGCAATTTGCTTTGTAAAAACGTGCGTCTTTGCTGCCTTGTACATCCCTTCTGTATTAGCCTAGAAACAAGCTATTAATCAACTTGACATGTTCCTGCAAAACTGGTGTGTGTAGTTGTCCTTGACATCATCACACGATGTCACCTGACTGATAATACCTCAGCGGTTGAATGAACGTGCATGTCTGCAGGAGCTGGCTTCTCCGTCCCGAAATACATGTTACTCAGAGCAGACTTTACGGTAACCCCTTTGTCTTCTGATATATGGGACGCGTAGGAGTTGAGAGGCTGAGGTGGCACCATTATAGTTTCCTGTTTTGCTTCTAAAGGGTCATCCTCGAGGTCCGTGACAAAACCGGAGCCGCCGGGGTGTGTGTTACGTCATGATGTCCTGCCCCCGGGTTCACACACTGCTCCTAAACTGTCTCTGGGCTCATGGGACTTGCCTGGTGTGGAGCGTCCGAGGGTTAATGACAAATCTGAATGGCACAGGAAGAGAGTGAGGGGCTGATGAAAACTAAACTCATTACGATGGTGAGATCATGGTCGTGGCACTGCGGAGACATTCCTGCCATCTGCATGTTGCTGAGCTTACAACACATCTAGTAAAAGAAAAATATAGTTCCTAGATCATCAACCCTCCATATCCTTGTCCTTATCTGGCCGACTCAAAAAAGGTGGCATCATCCTTCAGTTTCCTTTTAAAAATCTGTTCTATGTGTTAAAGAGAACACATAAACATACAAATATTTACTACTATTTATTTTAGGTTTTCAGGATCTTTTTTTTTTTTTTATCATTCAGTTTATTATTTAATTTGGTTGTTTTATATGTTCTTGTCTCTCAACTAGAAAAGTTGGCATGGTCATATCATTTTCTTCAATATAACAATACTAATAATATTTATGTGACATTGACCTGTTTAAATAAAAAGTAGTCTTTAAAATCTGTAAAAATAATAATAATATTCTCTGTATTCTGTTTTTAGATTCTCTGTTTTATATTTTTCAATAATTATTTTAGGTTCAGTCAAATTAAATGATTTTTATATTTTTTTCATTTTTAATTGATTGATTGATTTATTTTCACATTGCATTTTTTTAGGCACTTATGTACTTTAAGTGATAAAAATATCTTCATAACTAAAAAAGAAATTAATTAATTAATTATATATATATATATATATATATATATATACATACACATATAATATAAATAAAATTCAAATGATGTATAACAGTGGTACTGGCAAAAAATAAATATATGTATGTACAAAATTATTATTATTATTTTCTTTTACAGTATAACCGCAATTGAGAATTATGATAATTGCAAATAAAATGTCCAGACATATTACATTATTAAATGTTTAATTTTAATACATTGTTTTTAAGTTAATAAAAATTTGTAATGCAACATATCTAAACTGTCTTAGAACAGCTTCATTATTTTAACTCAATTAGTTTATTTCTGTTCATTTTTTGATAAGACCTGAACATGTTTTAGTGAGATGTATTTGTACAGTATGTTATGTACATTTCTCCAAAGCTTCTGTTCTTTAAACTATCTTTTGTTTTTCTCTTCTTTGCCTGTGACCTCTCGCTCCCCACTTTTCAGTTCCTGGCTATTTGTTTATTTCTCCCTTCTCTGATCCTCCTGTTAGAGCTGCATATATCTCCTTCCCTCCGGCTCCTCCCGCCTCTCTGTCTTCTCTCCCAGCTCCCTCCCAGGCTGGCATTTATTTCAAGGATCTGATTCGGAGGGACTGGTATGGCAGCCGGAACCGTGTGTGGGCGGGGCCAGAGCGGAGTGGGGAGATGTTAGAGGAGTGAAGCGGTATAAAGGCCTGTGCTGTCAGAGAACGCAGACAGAGAGAGCTCACCCGTCTTCTGGAAATTGTCACCTCCAGCCGTGTGTTCGCTTCAAGCCCTCCTGTCAAATACAGACGAGAAGGACACAAGTTTCAAATCCTTCGCCGCAGGGAGACCTGGAGAACTGCAAGCCTCTCCAAACAACTCAGAAGCTGAACGCCCAACCCTTGCCATCCAGACCCATGGCTGCACGTCCCATGGAGACGGTGGGTTTCGCCGTTCTACCCGCACACATCCTGGCGTCCGCTATGGAGGAGTTTCCCCAGCAGCTACCCGTCCCCAAGTGTCTGGCTCGGGGCCGAAACCGTCCCCGGCGGCCCCGAGACGCCCGCTTCAAGACCCAGCCGGTGACTTTTGCTGAGATCGCCGAAGTGGAGGAGGAAGGGGCTTCGCCTCTGGAGGAGGAAAGAGCGAGACGGTCCTTCCTTCAGTCGCTGGAGAGCCTCAGGAGAAGCACACAGACTCTGCAGCACGCGGGATCCTCTCAGAGCTGTCGCACCGGGTCTGCACAGGCTAGTCTGGACTCCAGTGACTCAGACTCGGCACAGTGATGGAGCAAGAGCAACGTCGGGACTGGAACCCAATGTATCTGGCAAATCTCTTCCCATTTAATTCCTCTTTCACAGACGCTAACTTACTAGTTATGCATTTATGTGCAGATTCCAACACTGGCACAGCGATTGTTTAGCTCCTCTGCAAAGTTGTAGCATGCTGGGAGATTTCAGAAACCACTTAAATGCTTACGCAAATTCCTTTTTTTATATTGTATGAGACTCGAGTCTTTGCAGGAGAGGACGTACCATGTCTGATTGCGATTTAATAGACTAACGTTATTCGTATCCCTCGTGCCTGCTTAAGATTGCACAGTTGATTGGGTTCTTCACTGCTGGGCAGGATGTAGACGGTCACATTTCGTTATAACTCATTGCTGTGTTGATGAACAAGAGGTAAAAGAGGTAAAACAGAGATGTATTTTTGCAGAAAATACAGTTGCAAACCCTGAAGTCTGCCAGATTGGTGAACTTACTAATGAACTCGACGAGGAGCAAATTGTTGTACTTTTCAAATGTATCTTATATTTATTCGCAGATTATTTTGTTATAACATAGTGATTTTAGAGAATTGTTCTGTTGACACTGTGGACTTGTAAAGTCACTATCACTGTATGTAAAAGAAAAGGCCTTAATATTTCGATTTGACTTTATCTTTCTTAATTTGTTTCATACTTTCTTTCTTAGGTATATAAATAAACTTTTTAACATTGGATTTATCGTCTCGTTTGTCTTTTGATGACAACAGTGTGATGTTTACATCAGCAAATCAATTAACGGAGACTTTTATTAAAAATAAATAAATAAACAAATAGTGCTAAAAAGTGAGCAAGTGTACATAAAGTGATAAAAAAAAGTGTTAAAAAAGTGATATAAATATAAAAAGAGCAAAAGACACATTAATGAAAATTAAATAATCTAAATAAGTGTGCGTGTGTGTGTGTGTGTGTATATATATATATATATGAAGTTTTTTTGGGGGGATTCATTTTTATTTGCATATAAATGCAAATAAAATACTTATTTAAAATATACAGAAATAAAACGACTCAATATTTTTTTGTCAAAACTCCTGTTTTTTAGTTATCATGTTTTTATTGTGTTAGATAGCTAGTATTGTTTAGTTATTTTTTTGCATAATCAAAGTGAGCAAAGAGCAGTTTGAGATTAATTGGAATGCATTATAAAACTATTTTATTATACATTATTATATGTATATTTCTTTATATTTCTTTTGTGAATAACATTTTAATAATATAATGAATCTTTTATAGGCTACAGTAAAAAGGTTTCATTGAAGTTAAACATTTTTTATGTAACCATTACAATAAAGAACCTTAATGGAAAAAAACAAGAAAATCATAAAGTTAGCATAAAATGGAAAAGAAAACCGAAGTAAAGTCTAGTTATGACTCTTAATTACATAATATAATGAACGGTTACAGCTTCTCACAATAATGATCACGCATTATCTCAGATGTGAGCAGGTGTTTACACTGTGTCCACATCACAGCACAAAAACACATTTCATCAGTCTATCCGGACTCCCTCAATGTCTGAATTCTATCATGTAACAATAGCATCTCTCTGACTTGCCTTCTGATCTAGTTACATTATTGGAAATCGTGCCTCACCATCCAGCTGGGGATTCTGCAGTGTTGTGAAAGACTAAGCTTGGCACCAGTATGGTGTGACTGGGCTTTATTTATGTGTTTCAGGGATTACCCTTCAACCCACTGAGACAGACTACTTCTTCATCTCTGTCTTTTCTGACTGGAGAGACAGTATTTCAGTTGAAGTAGTATTAACATTAAATGTGAGGCCTATAAAGTAACCCAACCTGTGTGCTAAAATCAGGCCAGTTCAGTTTATAGGCAAAGTCGGAAAAACAGATCCAAAACATAAAACGTGTATTAAATTGTATTTCAAATAAAACGGCTTTGCAAAAACATACTTTTGTATGATTATAATCGTGCATAGTAACATGTTTAATGTTGCTGCGTCATTTTGGGATTTTTAAATGTTATGATAGCGCCACAATGTTGTGTTGGGGAAAGTACTGTATTACTATATTGCATTACTCTCTAAAAAAGTAACAAATGAAGTTACTTACAGTTACTTTTTATGGAAAGCAATTTGTTGCATTGCCTTTGAGTTACTTTGTAAACCTGGGCAGGGTTTGCTTGTTTGTTTTTAATTTAAAATGTACATTTTACAAATGTAAATGCCCTTTGGTGGTTGGAAATACGTGCATCTTCATACATTTATGCAAAACTGAAAAAAACGTACCTCTACACACGAATTGCTTTTGAACGTTGTCGTCACATATACAGCTTCATATTAATAGTTTGGTGTAGGGGGTATTTATAACATGACAGAGCATTTATCTTTAGTGACACTCACTGGATATTTGAATTCTGAACGGCCACAAAACGTACCTCAAGCAGCATTTTATAAAACACTGCAATACCTGAACCACGTGATACAAACGCGCCACAGTCAGGTATTAAACGTGCGTTCAAGCGCCACTCTGTGGATATTTCACTTTAAAAGTGCGGCGAAACATGCAGTAAGGTACATTATAACAGAAATTTCTTTAGAAGCACGTATTTCCAATGCGCCTGGGTTGTTTTTTTCTCTCAACTTAAGTATACACCTCAGTCTGTAATGCAAATTCATGTCTCTACAGTAGAGGGCGCAGCTCAAACAAACTGCATGAAGAATATGTCACAGGAGAAGAAAGTTCAACACTATTCTGTAATAACAAAAATTTAAATAAAGGACAAATGTGTCATTTTTGCTTAGTATGACTCAAGTGTCTTTACTGCTGACCTTCGATGATCCATTTCACTTACTCCTGATTTATCTCAACATGGCAACACGAGAGGCCAGAGTTACTTAATTGAAAACGTAATTCAGATTTTTCCTTCTAAATGAATGCATTAGTTTACTAGTTAATCAGTAATCTAATTATGCAACTTGAGTTCATAACCCCCAACACTGGAGATAAATACCCTACATATACCTCATTGTTTCTGCATAAGAAAGGTTATGTGAGCGCATGCAAAATTACCTTTAACTGTTTTTTCCTTTAGAGGAACTATCCTTGTTCATCTCTCCTTTCTGCAGCGAAGCGTCTCAGTAACCTACTTTGCCTGGTGTGGTTGCCATGGTGATGATGAGGTCAAAGATATATGATGTTTTGAAACTTTCCTTTCATTTCCACAAGACTTGTCTTGTCTCCTCCCATCCATTCCCTCTCTCTTTCTTAATCAGTCGATTTACATTTAGGCCTTGCTTATTGCATCAAAGCTCAACACACCCTTTTATTGATGTGCATTATTTCTGAAACTTTATTTCTCAGATGTTTTTCAGAAGACCATTCTTGCACTTCATAAATGTGAAAAAATATAAACATGACGCTGCAGATTCATCTAAATGCAGGAGTGCTGCCCAGTGCGTAATGTGCAGTGAACAAAAACAGCCTTCAATTAAAAACATCATGTTCCCAGCAGGCATTTGGACTGACCCCACTGTTCTTGGTTATATAACAGATTGTTCTTATCGCTTATTCCTTGCTGAGAGAAGATCTGATGAAAAATTTCCTGAAAAGGGAGTGAGTCTGTGACTCTGTTTTTGCATCCCCAACTCAAAATATATGCATATAATCCTATTCTGTGAAGGTTGTTTATTTCACTGTTGACATGGCAAAAATAATTCAAGTGAGTGGGCTTGAAATGTAACTGAATCATAAGAGGCAAACAGTGACTCATGATTTCAGGCTGGTGTTTATTAAATATATTGCTAGTGACCAGTTTTGTTGATGGGAATGAATGATTAAATACTGAGGAAAATGAGGGATTTAGCCCTTTTCTTGGTTATTGTTTGATCCACGACATGACACTCAACAAGCTAGATTCTGGGGCGGTGATATCATAATAAGGTGTTTTACATTCGTTTTCCTGCTTGTTCACCCGCTTTGCATCATCGAAAGTGTTGCCTGTTCAAGGCTGTCTGGGTTCTGCCTGCAAAAGTATTTGTTTGCTGAATCCCTGACCTACATTTTTACACACCGTGAAGCAGAACCCTTTGGGCTTTGGGTCAGAACCAAAAGGCACATAACTGGAAGCGCTGTGTTGCCCTCGTTCTCCCAGTGTTTGTTCGTTTTTCTCATTGATCTGTCTTAAAACGATCCAGGATACTGAATGAGCAGAGGGTAACCCATTTACACACTCTCATTTCCTCAAACCATCAATGGGGGCGGTTGGCGATTGATGACATGCAAGAAATTATTAATAATATGTGTTTAGAGAAAGAAATAGATGTTATTTATGGTGTTGTACTTCATTTGTACTACGTAAACAGCCATCTAATAATGTTCTGTGTGGATGCAGGGAGATTTGTAATGCTGTAGAGTTTCTGACATTTGAAATTAATTTCAAGTTGAAAATGTTTATCTAAAACCATTTTGTGTCTGTGATTATGACTGGGAACTTATCTGGGCCTTCTTTTAATGCGCTGATGACATTTCCATTCTGTTTACCGACACTGAGATAACCTAGTTTTGTGCCAAAGCAAGCAAGTCTATTCTCCAATGGCTTGATGGGATGTAAAATCTTTCTTTTTTTACCATGCCCTTTACCGTGGAAGTCTCTTTACAAGAACTTTGTGCTGCATAAAAATTATAAAAATCTGGAGTCACTGACCTAATTATCCTTAATGTTTTATTATAAAATATTAATGTACCTATTACAAAATTGGGTTTGTAATAAAGATTTTAAAAAGGCATTGCTTTTATTCAGATGTTTTTGTCTCCACTTTTGGTTTTGTATATGAATAAACCCTAAAGCAGCATTGTTCATTGGTTATATTTTTTAAACAGTGTGTCTGGGCTTAAGAGCTATTAGTCAGTACAACTTGTTCTCTTTTATGTTTTTTATTTTTCCTTAACAGACCCAATGACTAATGCTGTCTGGGCAACAAACTAAATTGTCTCCATCATCCAAAGATAAAAACATAAGAACTTCAATTTAACCCATAAATGGTTTCTGCATCCTGAGCCATTTGACAGGATGGGGGTGAGACAGACCTTATTTCTAAGAAAAATATATTAAAGGGGATGCTTTCAAACGCTGTTTATGTGATAGGCAAAAAACAATTACCCATCATATTTATGACCATTAGCAATAAGCAAGCCACTGTTCTTGAAGTCAATATCTCTTACTATTGGCCTATTAATATCTTTTACTCATATTATTCATGTGAAGGACAAACTGTGAAATTAGAATTTAAAGCAGTGCAGAATTATGTTGGATATTAAAACAAGAAATTGTAATATTTGAGTCCTAATGTAAATCACTTTTAAAGTATAGGCAATTACTGTGATTGTTTAACATACAGTATTGAAAAAGCATCAATTTAAAAAGCTATAGCAAAAAAAACATAAGTAGAAATAGTGATTAATTATAATAACACTATAACAATATACATTACAATACATTAATAAGCAATTAAACTAATTTCCTGTGATATTCCTGCTCAAAAACACTATGTTTAATCGCGTTGTTCATATAACTTTAATTTCTGTCCAGTAGATGCCAGTAACACATGAATAATGCTCTGCATGCTAGGCACGAGAAGAAGCTACTTTTATTGACGTGCCTGTGGACCAATCACGGAGCGAGAAACGAATGACGTCTTTGTATTTTTTTATTGCTGGGACTCTTTGGTCCTATCACACGACGCGAAATGAATGACGTTTTTAAAGTTCGTTCGCTCTAGCCAATGGCATTCAACGAATTCCGAAGCGCGAAGAGTTTAAGGGAGAGAAGAGAACGATGGCTAACGGAAGCTCTGAAGTGTAACAAAACAATACGTTCAAAATGCTAGTTTTATAACTTTCCGTTATCCTTAAGTTAGTTAATTAGTTCATTTCTAACGGTTTCTTGTTGTTTTAGCTCAACAGCGACGGGAATCATGACTCGTGCTGAGAAAAATAGCGTACGTGAGCGTTCGTTCGCACCAGCTGCTCTCGAGATGTTTCTTGGTTAGCGTTTATTGACGTTTTAAAAGACGTGACGTCACGTTTAGTGTTTGTTTTATCTGGTTCTAAACTGCTCTACATGTGATATTTGATCGCTGGAAGCGATAGTGTTTTGCACGACAGCTCTTTAAGTCCAGCAATGGCCTCTCAGAATGTGGTTTTTGCTATCGATGTGGATTATCGACCAGAGGAGAGCAACGGTACGACTGGAGCCTATCAAAACCACCTCAAACAGTGGATACTAAGAGTCCTGCTCAGTTTGGGACACAAATATGGGCTGGAAAAAGTGCGATGGGGTTATAAATTCTTCCATTCGAGGACTGTGAAGAGTGCCACACTTATAACTAGAGGATCTGATTTCAAGGAGCTCCAGGAGAAGGCGTTCAGTGACTTCGAAGAGGAGCTGCTTGGCAAATTCAGTGTGGAAGGAAAGTCGCCCAGAAATCGGGAAAAGTCTAACAAACTGAGACCCAGCCCGGCCAGTTGTGTCCAGAATGCCTTGAAGGAGATCCTTCTAGACTTCCAGTGGGACAGACCTGATCTAACATCTCCCACAAAGGTCACACTGAGACCAAGAAGGTCGAGTAGAAGTGGCAGAAATGTCCCTCTGCATGACTATGACATGTTAAGCGTTGACAAAAATATCCTTTTTGTCGTGTCTGAGTGTCCACGGTCCAAAGCAGAGTTGGAAGACTACTTGTGCGTTCGTAGGGATAACAGTAGACTTCACAGAGACATACATGAGCAGGTGCTGCCCAAAGGTCTGATAGATATGCTTATGCAACGCAAAGTGGTGCTTCACTGGGCTGATTCGGGTATATTGAAGGTAAGTGGTGCTCTTATAGAGTTCCAATGGATAATTGGGGTTTATATCAATGTTTTTGACTACATCGTTTTTTTGTTGTTGTTTTAAATCAGGCTAATTGTATGGTGGAGGACTACACTGGCATGGAGACGTTGGCAGAGCTTCTTGGGCAGGTTTGTGGGCAGGTGGTGCCCATGCTGTCTCCCTGTTTGCCATTGATGGACCAGCATTCACTGGATTTGGGAATAAATGCCTTTCCTATAGAATCGGCCAATAGCTACCTTGAGTTGTCGGAAAGAATGCACAGACAAGTCTTTCCTCCTCTGAGTGGATGTCTTTCCTGGATTGCAGGTAAATGATAAAATACAAACACACACACACAAGGACAAATAATTGGAGTTAGGAATTTTTGTTTTAGATTTTTTTTTTTTTTGATAAAAATGTAGCATTGTGGGATATCATTACAATTTAAAATAATTGTTTTCCATCTTATTATAATTTATACCTAAATGTTCTGTATAGAATATAATATATTCTATATTGAGAGTATTCAGTTGAGCAGTTGAGACTGTTTTATATTTATTTAGAAAAGGTGAGTTTTTTTCAGGAATCATTGTTAGAAAGTTCAAAATTAATACATTTGTCTGAAATAAAAAATCTATTGTAACATTACCAACGTCTGTGTCAATATTGATCAATTTCTTGCATCCTTAAGTCTTACAAACCTTTAAATAGTAATGGATCACAGTTTTCACAAAAATATTAAGCAGCACAAGCAAAAACATTTGCTAAAGCACCAAATTAACATATTAGATTGATTTCTAAAGGATCGTGTGACAATGAGGACTGGAATTATTGCTTTATAGTTCATAAGTACATAAAATGTATGTGTATAATATATATGAAGAAAATATTAGGCCTAATTAGAATTAATAATATATTTACTAAATAACTGGAATTCATCTTTTCAACTTTTTTATTTAACTCATTTTTACAAAGTGATATATTTATTTATTTGTGGCAGATGGGAACAGGCAGTCCTGTAGTGTGACTCTGGAGCCGGTATCATGCAGGCAGAGGTTTCTGCGAGCTCCTGTAAACGTGACTCTCAGAGGTATCTTGCAGGACCTGGACACAGTCTCCCTCTCACGTTCAGCCTCCGAGAGCTGGATAATTCAGTGCACAGATGCTGAACTGGGTCAGGAGGCTTTTCAGCACTTAAAGCAGTTGTCTACTGGAGCATCTGCCATGGTACTTAATTGGTTATGTTGTTTTATAATAGGATGCTTCCAGCTGAGAAAGATGATTGCAGCTGCATGATTACATGCAATGCTGTTTTGTAATAGCTAAAATGTATGGACACCTATGTGTGTGTAGGTGTGTGTGTATATAATATATATGAGAGCTGCACAATTTATCAACTTTATAATTACAGTTACATTTATGCATGTCACAATTACGTAATCGTTCAAAAAGGCAGTAATCTTTAAAAGTTAAGTTTTTCTGAGTGCTTAAGATGTTTTTTTCTTGCTTTCTACAGGTTATGTTAAGGGTTTTTCATTGTTTTAATTATAGCATATTTATGCATTTTGCTTTATAATTTTAAGAAAATGAACCCTAACCAATCCAATGAATAGTTTATATTTGAGGCTTAGTTCTATAGTGTTTTTAGCTTATTTATTTTCATAGAAATATATGACAATAAGTTGTTTCAAACAACGGTGAAAACATAATTCAATGTAAATTGTGTTAATCTTAATTCATAATCGCAAATAATTATGATTTTTGTCATAATCGTGCAGTCCACACACACACACACACATACATACCTGCTCCATATCTAGGCCTTTGGCTCTTACCTTAATGAAGTGCACATCCTTTGTGTTTTTGTAAGTGTTTACCTTGTGCAAAGATAAAAGCAAAAAGAGTTTTTTTGTGTATGATGGGTGGTTTCAGCATATAGTACATAAATGTGTATATAATAATATATTTTTGCTTCATTGACACAGTTAGCAGAAGTGAGTGAAGGAGGTGTGGTGTGTTCAGCGGTGCTCTCGGTGCTCTCCTCCTGCACAGCTCAACTTACTGTCCTTCAGCCTCTGGTTGCTCAGGAAGACCAGCTTCTGCCCGCACACGTTGTTCCCTCGGACAACACAGACATCTCCAGTGACCTGCCTGCTGTTGTCAGCAGTGTTCTCAGTGTCATCTATGACATCATGGAGGATGAGGATTACTCAGGTGGTGTTTTTTTTTTTTAATATATAATTTGTGTTTTTTTTGTGCCTTGTGCATATAAACAGACAAGCACAACCTTGAGGTTTTGATCCTTACCTTAAAAAAATATTGTGTTTTCCAGATCAAAGATTGCCATTGGTTCCAGACTGGGCCAATCAAGAGCTCAAACAGGGGTCTTGTTTAAGGAGAAATGGGCTGGTAGAGGGATGGTTTCCTTTGTCTGACCAATCAGGAATTAGCTGCCATTTAATGGAATCAATAAGGTTTGGAATCTTTTACTAATCTTTTTTTTTTTTTTCTATTTTGGAAAAGATTAGGGCTGCACAATAACAGATAAACTAGTAATTGTAATTATCATGTGAGAAATTTCACTTATCTGTGTTTTACATTCCAGTTAGCACAAATCAAGAGAGTGTCAGCTTGTATGCACAGTTTAATTTCCTTCATGTAGTATCATGATTTATTGTATTTAGTTTTCAGAACATTATTACTTTTTTCTTTTTAAAAAGAGTGCATGTGCAAGGTAGGTCATATAGGTGAAATTGAGTGATACTGGACAGAATGTGTTTTCCAAAAAAAACTCTGACTGGAGGATTTTAAAACCTGATATCTGGCAACCCTGAACATGAACGCGTGTGGAAGCTTGTTACAAATCAAGGATAATGCAAATGTCAAGTGAAACTAAATCATATTTTGATTTAAAAAAAAAAATCGAACTACTCTAATTTTAATGCATGTAGACAACAGTTATTTTCATAGGATCTCATAAAGACTTTTTAAGTAGCTCCTTCATGAAAATGTGTAGTAGTTTTTATAATATACTCACAAAGCATGTTGTGTAATTACAATCTGTTGTATTTATCAGTTTGATTTTTCTTTAGTTTTAGTGCATTTAACTGGCAGAAAGTGGAAGACAAAACTTTTTTACCTCCCAGAAATTGTCAAAATGGCACATTATATTTGGCATGGGCTATTTTTATTCTGGTACCAAAAGATCTGTCTACATGTACAGGCTCCTGAATGCAGCTCCAGAAGAAGAGAAGAGGGAAGAGGAGTACTCAGATACTCAGCAGGAGATCACCAGCAGTCTCTCAGAGCTCTATCAGAGCAGCACAGCTGGATCCAGTGGCAACCTGAGGTCCAAAAAGCGTGAGTGGAAAGTGGTCCTCGAAGTGATTGATGCATCATAAAACTTACTAAATCCTTAGTTTGTTTGCCTATGTCATGAACACGCAACAAAAAATGCCATGTTTTTATTAATGATTTTTTTACCTAATTTGCTCTCGTTTTTCCAGGAGGTACACAATGCACACCAGTAAGGCAGAAGATGAAGACTATGAGTCGCTCTTTACAGATGCTGAACTTTGCTCGCTTGAATGTGAAGGCTCAGAAGACTCAGGGTGATAGCAGCTCTGCTGCATCTGCCAAAGGTGCTGAAAAAGGGGGCAAGAGATGCTCTGGTGATCGGAACAAGCCCGGCCTCTTGCGTAAGTATAGAGTCATTTACTTAAAAAAAAAAAAAAAAAAAAGCCTTAATGTCCAAGGTTTCCGTAAGGTAAAAATAGAACTGTTTTAACTTTATTGTACGCAAATTGTTGTTGATGTTCATTGACTCGAACAGATTTCAGCAGTGAGGAAGAGGTGCTCTCCCACCTGGGACTCGCTTATCAGAAAGCTGTGGAGAACAGATCCGTGTCTGTTCCCTCTCAAGTCCAGGATATGCTTTCAGTTGTTAAGCCATTCATCAAAATTAACACTGATACAGAGGTGAGTCAGAGGAACGTGTACATTAAAATGATTCAGCTTGATTGCAGGCAACTGCAAATCATTGTCTTATTGTACAGGTTTATAATGAACCCTTCGAAAAGATCCTAGTCTAGTTAATTTTGTGTTTGTAGTGTAAATATATATGCTTCTAAATGATGTGTGGTGTTGATATGGTGAACCAAAGTCATGTAATGATTTAGGAAAACTGATATGCAACTAATATTTGTTTTGTACAATTTTCGTTTAATTGTTCATTTACCCCTTTCCCACCAGGCTTCACTCTTGGGTTTGGTGCAGAAGCATCTGTTGAAATCCTGTCAAGCTATTCGTCAGCTTTATGGAAATTCTTCAGATGAAGAGAGTAAAATCAGGGAGTAAGTATACAGACCAAATTAAATCAGTGTCCAGATGAAGTGACTGTAAGCTTGGAACCTCGTTATTAATGCAATGACAAGGTAATGGACTCAAAAATTGTTGTTCTTTATACAGATGCCAGCTACAAGCTGTTCTCCGACTTGAATTGTGCAGACAACCAGAACAACAAGAAGAGGAGGAGGTTGTGGAACAAAGAGTTGAGGATGTAAGAAGACAATCGACCTTTAAAAACCTCAGATTTCATAACCAATAATTTAAAATTTTGAGGAAATCTATGGTTTGTGGTTGTTAAATAGAATGTTTGTAATTTGTTTATAAACTCCTTTCAAGGTTGCTGATATGCTTCGGATTATCTCCCGGAGTAAAGATGCTGTTTACTTATCCAAATTCATGCTGGATGAAGTTCTGCCAGTGTAAGTTATCAGCGTTTCAGGAGTATTCATGAAAATGCCAGTTCTATCCAAACACATTTGATAATGTGATCTCTGATATGTTATCTCCCAGGTTCCTGAACAGCATCCCTAAAGTCCTGGCAGATGTCTATCACAGTTTAGGAACTCAGTTGCCTGAGGCGCTTGTTGCTGTCCTGCCCTCTGACTTCTTCAGTGATGAGTCTATGGCTAAGGACAGTGTTTCTGTGAGTCCTTCACCTTTCTCTGCCACACAGAGCAATGTATCCAGTGTCGGAGATCATCTGGAGGAACTTCGCAATCGCTCTGCTAAAAAGAGGAGGTGATTGTCATGGAAAACAGTGTGTTTTATATTAAACGCTTTGTGTGTAACAAAACAAATAAACAGTTTTCCCTTTTTGCAGACAGAACATGCTCACACGCCACAAAAGCATGACTGAGGCTCCTCAGGCACTTCGACAGATAGAAATGCCAAGAAAGTCCATACGGCTGGTAAGATTTCCTTGTTTTTATTATATTTCTTCCCATCTTGTCAAAACTAAAATACTAACATGCCTATTTTGGATTACAGGCAAAGCCAAAACTCTGTGTCCCAGTAGAAAAACCTGTTTTGGAAGAACCACCACCACCTCCAAAGCAAGCGGTTCAAGGTAATTTGGCCAATCCATATTTAATCCTCAAGCTGTCCTATAAAGTTGATCTGTTGTTGCACCTTTTTTTTTTTTTTTTTTTTTTACAGAGGTAACAAAGGTAAGGAGAAATCTTTTCAACCAAGTTGCCGTATCGCCCTCAAAGAAGTCCAAAATGCCTCGGAGCCAATCTGTGTCAGCAGTAGAAGGACTTAAGAAACGCAAGCGTTCACATGTGGATGATGATGGTAATTTTTATTTTTGATGGTAAGAGATTGTTTAATGTAGTGCGTGAACTTAAACCTTAGAACTTTTACATTTCAGAACGACACACTCTTCTGACAAAGAAAGTATCTGAAACACCACTGCATAAACAGGTGTCAAATCGTTTACTTCACCGGCAAAGGACAGGCAGGTGAGTCATGTGCCCTGATTTTTAAGTAGTTGTTTTATTTGTTTATTAATGCTAGACAATTGTAAGGGATCCAGTTTGAAATGTAATCTTTTCCTTCTCTTGCTGTCTTTGTCACAGAAGATCTGGAGAATCTGATGTGTGCATTATTGAAGAGTCTCCTGTCAAACCAATTACTGGTTAGTGTCTTAAGATTTTTGCCACAATGTCAAACATAGAAAGACCACTTACTATTTAAAAACTATGTTCTTAGACTTGAGGAGGAGCCCAAGAATTAAAAGCCTTACCAGGAGACATTCCAGTGTGTTCTATTCAAGCTCACAGCCACGTTCCCGAAACCTGGACCGTGCCATCTCCTCCTCTCAACTCTGCCACTCTGAGGGTAAAGGTGAGCAGAAAATAGCAAAAGTGTTTCAGTGGCACAGTAGAAAATAGATGTCATTAAGCTTCTTCATATAAAATGTTTAGTTTTTGGACATACTGTGAAAGAATGTGCCTGAATGATGCATTCTTAAAGTACCCTTGTATTCATTTTGCAGGAGGATTCAATGTTAGTTCTGTTAGGTCGCCGGTTCGGCTTCTTTTTGGTGCTGCCCAGTCCCCTGGTCGCCTACGGCACACTACAGCATCCTCCTCAGATCAAGGCAGCAAAGAGTTGTCACTTAGGTCTGCAGTTTTTGAGGTAATTTCTCTTTCACTATACAGTTAATTAAAATATAAATGCTGAAAGAGTATTGAGTGTATAAGTCCTATTATCTATTTTGCATTAATCAATACTTCTTTTTTTTTTTTTTGCAGAATCAAAATAAAACTCCACAGAAGTTAAGATCTGATCCAGTAGGATCTGCAGTTGGGTGCAGAACCCCTCGGTCCCCAAGAACTCCAAACCGGACAGTTGGAGAGAATGGAATATCCCTGCGAGGGAGTCCTTTTCGGTCACCTGCTGCGAAGAGTCTAGTGGTAGAGACGCCCAAGAAAAGCCCACTCAAAGGGATACTCAAGACCCCAATGAAAAACCTTTTGGATTGTGTTTCACCTAATGGCGCTTGGCTGAGGAGCCCAAATTGTAGAACGCCAAAGAAGAGTGTGACATGGTCTCCATCTCCACGGAAACGCTTGACAGACAACCCAATAAATGTTCCAGAGTCTCCGATATTTACAAAAAGGTGCTCACCAAGGCTGCTTACACCTAGCAAGAATAGCAGCCCAGAGGAAAGGAAAGTTTTCAAAACACCTGAGAAAGTGCCCCAAAGAAAATCCAAGGCATCTCCTGGAACGATGCCTGGGGCACTTGAAATCCTTAGAAGTGTTGATCCGGAAACATCTCATTCCATTACGAGATCAGGAAAGATGAGGAGGACACTGAGCTTACCTTGCAAGATTACCGAAAAGTCTGGCGAATTGGCTTTCGTTGAGGAACAAGAATCTGATTCTGGGCTATTTCCTCTCTGTGCTTCACCATTAAAACAAAATATACAAACACCTGTAAAAAGCCCCAGTTTAACACACAGGATGTGCACTCGCTCTGGTAGAACACCTGTAAAGGAGTCCTTGTCTCCTAACAAGTCTCGAGATGTTGCAGGATCCAGTCCTTCGCCTCGTAAAGGTCTGTCTGCAGTAAAATTAAGTGCATCACCATCCTCTGGTCCTCTTAGATCTTGCATCCACCATCAAAGTAGTTCATCCACTACTAATATGGGAGAAGTCCCAGAGGATAGCAAAACGTTTTGGCAAAACGAGATCAACCATGGGAAAGCAGAAGAGGTGTCATCTTCAGACTCCCAGCAGTTTGATTATTCTGAATTTAGCGTTACCACAGATGATGAAAGCATTGATATATCTGAGGCCTCAGTGGTGAAGACCCAACTCACAGGGGGGATTAAGATGAACATCGCTTTCTCAAGGAAACCCTCTAGATCCTCAGAGGTTTTCGAATTTAAGGGAAAACAAGCCACCCCTGCCACTACCACTCTGAGCCGAAGCTACGGCTTCCGTCAAACTCCAGATCGGCGCCAACGCGAAGCGGAAGCACGTCTTGGATACTCCTCGGGAACACCAAAGATCTCCACCCCAAGAACAAGCCGAACTCCTGCATGCGGAAAGAAGTCTATTTCTCAGCCACTTACTTATGAAGTGGAGATGGAGATGCAAGAATCAGGCCTGCCTAAGCTAAAGTTGAGAAGGACCGATTCTTTCAGTGCAGGTGAAGCACCTGGTAGTGCAACCAAAGGCGTGGCCTCACATCTTGTGCACCGTAACATGTCAAATGTGAAGGCGCCACAAGTCGACAGCCCTCTTGCACAGTGTTCTAGGCATCCTGCCTGCATATCACCATCACTCTGCAGTCGAGGAACCCCTGCCAAAGGTACGCCTGGGAAGGGTGTACAGACGTACATTTGTCAGTCGATCACTCCCACGCATTATCCGCCTAGTAGCCAATCCCCATTGGCATCCCCACTGACTCCGTCTCCTCAAAGCAGAGGATGGTCAACCCCGGAGAACCTCAATAGTTGGCCTCGTAAGAAAAGAGCTCGGATCGAGGCTTGCGGGAACAAAGAGCAAGTCATCAAAGGGGTCCCGCTCCTGGAAAAGCCTGGGCTGTTGGTGGATCCGGAACTTGAAGGTGTTTTCTGTATTCAAGGGGTGGAAGAACTCAAGGAGTCGCTGAGCACCCCAGTCAGTCAAAGAAAACTGAGTTCAAGATCAAGTCAGGTTATAGACCATCAGTGCTCACCAGAAGGCATGGATTGGACTGAGACTGTGGTTCAAGACTGTGATTCTAGAGACCCTACGAAGTCTGAGCATTTTGCATGGATGGGCAGAAAAGGTACAGTACAGCTTGGGTGCAGTTCATATCTTGTTCCTTGTGTTTCTGTCACTTGTTTGTAAATGCTGTGGTATGAATCTCTTTCAGTGGACACCCCAAAAGTAAAGAAACCTGTGTCAGCCAGTGGAATCTTCGCTCTCACTCAGTCACCTCTGTTATACAAGAAATCAACAGTAATCAATGAAGCAACACAACCTAATGGTGAGACAATAAAAAGTATATAGAACCAGGGTTTGAGTTGTCCCTTTGGTCTATGCATCCCTGCCTGGTGGGATGAAAATGATTCACAAAACGCACTTTAAACTCCCATTCTGAAAAAAATAATTTGTGATACATGATCTGATTGGATTTGCATTGAATGCAATGGTTTAACTGACTGAGTTTTAAAAAGCTTGGTTGATACTGTTCTTTGCTTGCTCACTCTATATACTACATTCGTAGTTTAAATCGCCGGGGAATAACTTGCAATGTTTTTTTTATTAAATTGTGATCACGTTAAATACATATTCAGTCATAATCAGATCCCTTAATGAGAGATTTCACCATTATTTGCCTCAAAATAGACATGCTTTTTTTGTTGTTGTTGGAGCTCTGGTGTAGCACTTACTGTATGTTCTTTGATGCATTTAGCTTTGGGGCTAATGCATATTGCAAAAGAAGTGTTAATAATAACCATTTGTACTTTGTCTCAACAGCATCAAATTCTGAGCTGGATATCTCCCCTCTTTGCCAGCCAAGAAGACGTAGGACAACTAGTAGGACTTATAGCCGAAAGAAACTTCTAGACTAAGTCAGTCATTTCAAAGGGTACTTTTGGTTGCCTTGTCTTGCACTGTTGTTTTACGAAAAATGAAGTCTTTTTATATCTGTTTTATTTGTCTGTTTTAGCTAACTTTATTGTCATTTGCTTGTATAATAATGCATTACCCAATATTGTCTATTTTGTATTATACAAATGCTATACTGTATGTCATTTGGCATCAGTTAATAACAGGATAGCAAGTTTTAACTGATCTGAACATTTATTGTAAAAAAGGTGGAAACATTTTTGTTTGCTTTTTCAGTCTAATGAAATCAAGCTTTAATTGCTCGTTTGTTAGTGATTTATTTATTTGTGCTCTGTGGATTTTTTTTTTTTATTGAAGCATGTTTCTTAACATTTTGGCAGCTCGCTCACGACATCTTTGTCGTTGTGAAATAAATGTAAATGTACACAGATTATTTTAATAAAGACTGTTCTTAAACCTTCGCATACCACTTGAATCAAAGATGTTGTTTTAGTAAAATATCTACTCTTAATAGCCAGCAAGGTGAAATGTTTTGCATTGACGGGGTTATTAGTCATGATGTTAACATCTCAGTTGTGTTTGTGCTTAGAAAAAGAAAAAAAAAGAATGTTACTAGTAGAAAAATATTAGGCTTCTGATATAGACCACTTCAAAATGTGTAAACATTCGGGATGCGCACGCATCATGGTTGCAGAAAACTTATGAGAGTGAGGGTTTACAGCGAAAGAATTACAAGCATATGGTACTACATAGTATAGAATATTTTGATTTAGGTGTTATTTTCATTAAAATGAATGTTAGTAAGTGGAATACGTCTTACAGATGATGAAAATAGGACATGTGTGTTTATTGCTGTAAATGATAATTATATCAGTGGGTTTGATACTGTTCTCTAGTTTCATTTTTGACATGATACATGCTAAAATTAAAAACTTTGACACTACTTTTTATTTTGTGAGAAACTTTCAGAGGTTTTGCTTTGTCTTTGAGCAGGTTTAAGACTATGGGTTAACTACTGTTCCATAAAACAAACCAGTTAACCAAAACCTGAGTGCCTCAGTTTTCCAACAATAATGCATTGGGTTCAATATTTTGTAAATTGTCTATCGTAAATATACCAAAATGTAGTTTTTTTTAATAAAAATGCATCGCAGAAATTAAATTGGACGACTTAAAAGGCAATTGTTGTACCCTCAGATTCCAGGGGATATGATTATTCAGCTTTCAGGTGATTCTATGCAAATTGTTTGTGATCCTGTTTTTGATGCCCAGGGGCCTGTTCCATAAAACAAGTTTACCAAATAAGCCAGGCTTGTTTTAATTAGTCTGACTTATTTTAAACCAA
>JAUCMU010000053.1:10070381-10107482 GCA_032275025.1 Enteromius treurensis | reverse complement strand
TACTTTGGTGTAAAGCTGCTTTGCAATGATATGTATCATGAAAAGCGCTATACAAATACATTTGAATTGAATTGAAATTGAATTGAATTGAATTGAATTATCATGAGCAATCTCTGTTTGCGTATTTAGATTATCATGACTATAAGGATCCGAGCGTCTCGTTGGTTCTACAAATCCTGGACCGGTTTATGCTCCTAGTTTACATTTTGGAAATGATCCTGAAGTGGGTGAACGTCTTGGATTTTGCTGTGACCCTGTTTACTGTGACGGTGTGAATGCTTAAAAATAAAGCAATACTTAATTTGTTCTTTGTCTTCTTTAGTCTGGGTTACAGTGAGACACTTACAGTGGAAGTGAATTGGGTTAATCAGTCAAATACTCAATAAAAGCCATACTTGTGTTTCAATATTATATGTGACCCTGGACAACAAAACCAGTCATAAGTGTTAATTTTGAAGATTTACGCACAATCTGAAAGCTGAATAAATAAGCTTCCCAGTGTTTTTTCGTTTTCAAATATAGACTGTTTGACTCTCAATGTGCATATGTGCCATTAGTAGTTTTCAATATTATACGTAGGGTTGGACTCTCCACCTGGTGAGGTGGGTACTATTTGTTATTATTGGTATTTTATATTTCTCTTAAATTTAGAAATTTTATTTATTTTTTCTTAAAAAATGAATTCCTAAAATTGCATGTGAGAGACAGGTAAGAAGATAAATTGATTTAGAAGAAATAACACATCTAAGTAAAAGGTGTATTCAATATGGATATATCTCTTTAAAAAAATGTTTTATTGATTAAATCTAAAAAAGGTCATTCCTGTCATGAAAACTGGATTATTACAAATAAATTAATGAAGAAGTTCTCTTCTGGGGTTAGAACTGACCCAAATACGATTAAAGGAACAGTTAAGCCCAAAATGAAAATGAGCTGAAAATGTGTAGATGTATTTATACAATTGATTTAGTTTGGACTGTTGAAGTCTTGATTATGGCTACATTTCTCAGAATCTGTTCCAATCAATAAACAACTCACATCTTGAATGGCCTGGGTGAACTGTTCCTTTAAATGCAATATTACTTTAACAGCTCAAATAAAACCAAAAACAGAAGAATTAATTTATGTGCTTTTATTAATCTTTAAATCCTCTAAAACTGGACCATGTTCACTTCAACAGTGAGTGCCTCGATGTAACTTCAAACAAACAAAGTGTTTTTTCCATACTGCAATCAAGTGCTATCGTTTGAAGTGCTAACCCTGGAATATTCCAGTAACTTTCAAAACATGTTTTTTTCCTGTAAGCCTATTCTTCCAGCGTTTGTTCCCGAGACCTTCAGAGGTGCGCTAATATCGCAAAAGTTCTTGAAGCTTCTCGTCCAGTTTCGCATCCTCCGATGTTTGAAAATCGTTGCCAGGTTCAAGAATATTCGTCTCATGTTGCAGATAATCTACCGGTCATGTGGGGTACGCGATTATCCACAAACTAGAACTGTGTAAGAAACAATGTTTCATTAAAACTAACAAAGCTAACTTCTTTCAACAGCTCGTGAAAGTGATATTTCCAGTCTTGTTAATGAGCTTTTTGGTTTTTGCTGTGTGGGGAGTACTTCTCTTTGAAGAATACAGCAACTCCAATGTTGAAGGTCTGCTCTACAAGAACGATTTCAAGTGAGGCCATTTTCATTGTGACCGTTTGAACAGTTTATTTTAAACGTGTTCTTAAAAGATGTGTCTTTTTTTCTTTCTTTTTTTAGAGATTTATCCAGTGCACTTATCACACTCTTTAGTATATTCACCTTGGAGCATTGGCTTGATTTACTAAGACACGTTCAGAAAGTTCCAGAGCTAAACCACAATCTCTGTATCTTGTACATCATGGTGTGGTTTTTTTTCGGAGCCTTGATGACCTGTGTCTTTTTGACACTTCTAAGTAAGTATTCTTACATGTTGATTGAGCTCCTTTTTCTCCCTCTCCTTAAAACAATTCAAAATGTTGTCCAGAAGCCCTGATGACCCATTGCTTTGAATGGCGGTGTATGGATATTCTTAACTACAACATTTTATTTGTTTCCTTTATGTCCACAGTCGATGACTTTCAGGAAGTGCGTAGCAATCTCTCCACAGAGGTGGAGCAAATGAATATCTTGCGCAGAGCAGAGATGTTCAAAGCAAGACAAGGGTAGGTGAACAAATAATATATTTTGATTTGCTAGATGCATGTAGTTTAGGTTGGCTTGTTAAACATGTGGGAAATATATCGGAAGACACAATAAACCGGTAGACATTTTGGAGTAATGTTTCTATCATGGTTACACACTCACATGACGTTGCTGTGCTACATTTCATTCGCATTCGCGATTTCAAGCATTGTTTAAAAACACACGTGCAATAGTGTATTGGATCTGTGCGGCTCTTAAAGGGACGGCAGGGTCTTTCTGTTAAACAAACAACAAAAGAGAAAATCCTTTTTGTAACTTTAATAAGAAGAAATATGTATTTAATGTACACAGCCGCATTTTTATACATTTGATTACGTTATACAGTGGATGTATTTCTTATTCATTTCTTGCACTGTCTTTGAATGATCTTTTTATTCTTATTTAAGTACTTACTGTTTACCTTTCTTCAGTGAGCTTGAATTTTGTTTTGTTTTGAAAAGTTAGACTAGTTTTCGTTTTTTTGTTTACAAGAATTATCGAGCTTATTTAAAGCAAAAATAACTTTTTTGTAATATATGTCATGAAATAAAATGTGTTAAAGGACCACAGACCCCAAGGACCACAAAGATGAGCAAGAACATCAAAGTCTGGACGGCAATACCTCGGATCAACAGAAGTGGGACATCGGTCTGGAGGCATTTATTCAGGCGGCGGAGATTGAGGATGAATGTGAGGCAGAGTGCTACCACGAAGATAATCTGCACAGTTATTTTCAGCAGATGGAAAAACTCCAGTGTAACTTAGTGGAGATGGACCGGCTCCAGGATATATATGGTGGGTATGAACCCCAAGCACTTCCTTGATAATCATTTGCTACGGCAACTTTATACCTGAGCCAGTCTGGATCCTACAATTCTGCAAAATATTGATTTCCTCTGTAATGGCTTTCTACTTAAATCATAATTGAATTTGATATATGTCACTGGTTGTTTTTATTTGTTGTGACAGCTCAGGCTATCCTCAACTTGTATTAATGTTGAGACGAAGAAGACGAAGAATCCATCAGCAAACCTGCTATGACTTCTGTTCTGTTTCATGCTGTTCTTCTGTTGTTGTTTTTTCCCCCCACACAGTTCTTGTGAATAATAAAATGTATATAGTTTAAATTCTTTTTAAAGTGACATTAGCATTAGTAAGATAATAAACTTTTTCATCTTTATAATATATTGTTATTAAAGCTGCTTGTTGGTGATTGACTTAATTGTTTTTAATGAATTCTAATAAAATGATTATTTGTTTTATCAATCTGCCTATGCTTTTTCCAAGCTTTCCAACAGCCTCATTAGCAAAAGTGACTCTCACAAAAGTCCCTTTGGCATCGCCAATGTATAGAATATATGACTTTATATGTTATAGACTTTATTCATCGCTTTATTTAGTCATTTTGACTTTGGGGGAGGGGCTTCTACCATTCTTCATCCACACCACTAGGCTTCAGTACAAGACAACTTCCCAGTGCATCATAAAAACGTGACCGAGCACCTTTAATGTGAATGATTTCAGTGAGTTAGTTTTGCTTGTTCGTCTACTTCATGAAAAACAACAGTAAAAGGTACAATTAAACACTCTCCGAAACCCTTCAGCATTTTATATCATCAACATCTGCAGCAAAAACATCTGTTTAATTCTCTGACACCTGAGGCATATCTTGAAAATGGCTCTTATAGTATTATTGCAACACAATCAAGTAAGTTACAATGTAAGAAATCAATAGCGCCACATGAACACAATCATGATGTACGATACATTCACTCCTGTTTTATAATGGAGTGCGGTTTGTCTGGCGAAACACAGAGGCATGCTTATGGATCAGTATCAGGGCGATATTGAAGGGGGAAGGAACGCACAAGAGGGAGGAGTCAGGAGGAGGAGGAGCTAAGCAAGACCGCCGGTCTATTTAAACTGGCTTATGGGGGCGGGGATTTTGATGTCTTGGCCTCTCTCCAGTTTCTTCTCACATTCGATGAGATAGTTCACTCCATCGATCACAGTCTGAACCAGCTGGACCTGAACGTATATTGAAAGAGACGAGAAGTTATGGTGAAGTAAATATTTTTTGAACTTTCAGTTTTTAAAGAACCCAAAAATGACCACAATATATTGGGCCTGAGAGTAACACTCTGCAAATGTGAAACATGACTAAAATCCCTAAATGTACTTGTAATTTATTTAGACAGAACAGTAATGAGCTTGGATTTCATGATCTAATTTTTTACTTCAATATATTGATTGATTTATTTATTATGACACCACTGACCTCTGATTGGCCCAGCCTGTCCAGATTGGAAATATCAAAAGTGTTTCCAACAGCTGCGGTGTCCACTCCTCCGGTCCCCCTTTTCTGGAGTCGCAGGTTATCCAGGATCTTAGAGAAACGAGGGTCCTGCAAGAAAAAAAAAGGAACATAAATATTAAAATGCACTATTATTACCATGGAGGTGACGAAAAAAACGTGCAAAAAGTTAACATGACAAGTTTCTAAAGTATTTCCACAGCGAAGACCTTGCTGAGGCGAGGAAGAGTAACGTGGACGCCAGCTCGTAGCCCTGTGCCCAGGTTTGATGGACAGGTGAGAACGTAACCCAGGCGCTCGTTCCACATGAATTCCCAACCCTTCTCCTGAATTAGTCTCTCGACCTGAGGGACAAAGACAGAGTCTTATGAAAAAAAGGATACAAGAGATTTAGCTCAAAAATAAAACATAAGACATATATTAATGATTCCCTTTTAGACTAAGATGCCCATCTGGCAGGACGATGTGTTTACAACTGTAACTGACCACAAAAGGGCATTGCTCTGAGCTGCAATAAACACAGCTGCAGCATCTCTGCTGGATAAATAAAAGAGGCTTATGCAGTTTCAACAGTTACTACACAACACACATGCATGACCTCACCTCTTGGAGACCCTTGCAGAAACGCTCAAAGACCCTCTTCATGTTGCCCCCCTTCTCCATGGAGATCACACGAGTGTGGTCTTCCTCGTTGACCCACACCAGGAAGGTTTTCTCATTGTTGTGCCTGGAAGTTAATAGGCATTATTACCTTCTGCAGAAATATTGAGGCCAAAATCGTTGGCCTGTAAATATCTGCATATTGTTCAGGAGTCTTGACTATGTTGATTTGCAGTGTACATTTATTATTTAATAAGAGTCAGTCATTCATTCGATTCTGTAAAAGTGACTGAACCATTAAAGTGATTCGTTGGGGAATCAGATTACACTGGTTGTGCTGTATGTTTTTGATTCAGTCGAAAGAGGCATTTAATCTGGAATCAGACTACACTGGTTGTGCTGTATATATCTCACTCTGTAAAGTATGTTTTATGTTTCATGCTTGTTGCGTAATTTAATATGCCAATATGTCCGCAACGGCCAAGTGGTTCTGTTATTTTTAAAATAAGAATCTGTTCTCGTTTCCCAAACCTTGTTACCCCTGACCTTATTACATTTTAGTCTCAAATGGTATCAGAAGTGCTTTGTTAGCTCAAAAAGGTAATTTCCAAATTGAGTCTGGCAACACTGGCACACTTTCCCTTGCAGGCAGGAAGAAGAGAGAAAAAAAAGAGGATGAATAATGCAGGAGATGTAAGCGAGCCACGGGTACACTCCGTGATCGATATCAAACCACAGCACATGGCCGTAGAGGTTGCTTCAGACTATTTCTGGATTTCCCATCAACCCATTCAAAACTCACCAGATGCCTCTTGCGTCGGGCCAGTCGCGAGCCATGCCTGCACATGTCAGCAGGGGCGATACAGGCTTGTCAAACAGGAAGTGATCCTATGTAGCAAAACGAAAGGTCAGGATAAAACCGTATTGGGTAGCATATCATCACATTAGTGAGTATACTCACATCGATGAGCTGCTGCTGCTCTTGTTCAGTCATCTGAGTGAGGCTGTAGTATTTTCCAGCCAGATCACCTTTTAGACCTGCCAAGGCATCGATCACGACCCTCTCCACCTCTCTGCGCTCAGCACGGGTGCAGGCCGGGGGAAGACTCAGGCCTCGGATGCTCCTGCCTGTCCTGACTCGAGATGATAACACATACTTGTCATCGAAAAGGCCTCCCCGTATCTAATGGGATGTAAAGACCAAATAAAAATACAACATAAAATACCACATAAAATACCAAAAAATAAATCTTAGGGAAAAAGCCAAACTAGGGATTTTATATAACCGTGCACGTTTTTTTACCCCGCTGTGTAATTTTTTGGAGAAAATAGCGGTGGTAGAAATGACGTTTTAAACATCATGTTTTAAAATGAACAAAAATACATTTTCCCTTAATTGTAGGTCATTTTCACCTTTTTGTTTCTTTCTTTTTTTTTTCATTTTGTGTTTTTATGTATTAGGAAAACGGATAGGGTGAATGTTTATTTCATTTCAATTTCGTTTTCATTACATTTTTTTTCATGAATCTATAAATGAAGAGTTAGTTAGCAAAAACAGACAACAATTCTCAAAAATAATGTTTTTTAACGAATTTTTTATTTGATATAAAAAAATACAGCTATAACTTACACATTAAAAACATTATAAAATAATTAAAAAAAAAAAAGATTTTTGTAAATTTTAAAAAACAGAGTTACCTGTTAACGAACTATAGATAGATAGATAGGTATTGTGTGTCCTTGTTACAGTGTAATTACACAAATAAGTACTAAGTAATTAATTAACAACACACTGTGCTAATTGCTTGTAATTATGTATAATATGTTGTTAAACATGTGTTGCAATGTCTGGGTCTGTAATAATGTTAAAACCAAAAAATGTATCTATAAATATATTTAAAAATATCTATAAAATCCACCTTAAAAACACATTTGAAAAGTACCAAAAAAATAAAAATTATGAAAGCATTCCAATATTTTTTATAAATAAAAGTGCCCACACCATAACATTTCTTCTTACCTTACTGGAATCCAGGTCAGTGGGATGTTTCATGTTGCAGGGGTCATAACCATTGTGTCTTTCTTTGATGACTGGGTTAAAGATGTCAGCAAAGACCTACACAAAACATATTTGATGTACTGTTGTGCTAAAAATTGCTAACCTTTCAATATGCCAAAAGTGTATTATATGATATCCTCTCACCTCATATGTCTCCTCATCTCCGGCCACCATGCCTACTGTCTTAATAAAGGGGTGGCCTGGGTTGTCCACACCAGTTTGGATAGCCTGGTCCAAAGTGTAACCATTCGGAGTGGTTTTATCACACAGCTTGGCATACACAGCAGGAGTCAGGTGACTGGCCATACAATTATTGTGCTTCCGCAAATCTGGATATTCAGCACTGTTGGGGCGAAAAGAACTAAGCTGAAAATCAAGGACAATGGCTGTGTCTCGTAACCAAACAAGCTGTCCACCAAGACAGCTCTATCAATACAACGCTTTGAACGTCATTACCGCGTATCGAACGCGTTCAGAACCTATGAAGCTGCATACAAAGCGTTCTAGAATGGCATAGACGCGTTCTATACGCGTTAAAACCTTTCAAGCTGCCTGCCTCGTGTTTTTAGACACAGCAAACGTTTAACCGCTACATTAAATGTGAATTATTAATTAGTGCCTACAAACAAATGAATAAATCCTTAATTTGTATTCATCATTTTGTAGCTGCATGAAAGGTGTAAAAATCAAAAGATTAATTTGAAAAAGAAAAAATATTTAAAAATATAACCTAAAGTAAAAAATAGTAAGATTTTCAATAAAGAATACATAGGCTAATATAATGCTTATTTATCGTTAGGCGGCCGTGTAACTGAACCATTCCTGACTTGTACGAATAAACATATTTTACGCCCACTTAGGCATTTTTGCAATACAATGCATGGTTTGTTTGGCATTCTCTCACAAAATGTTATTGTTTTGTGTAAGATGCTGTCGTTATGAAAGACGGGTCTGGTTGTAGTTACCTGGCAGGATAGATTCTCCGGACGTGCGCTCCTGCACTGACATGCTGCTCTCTATTCAGGAAGAATCCCACGGTCAGAGATCCCGCACCGACCAACGACAAGATTCCCACCTTCCTCTTACTGGACAAAATCCGTGCGAAGCTGCTGGCCATTTTAACCCTGTAGAAGAGGACGAGGTCTGTCTAGATGAACGTGGACTGGGTGAATGGACAGACACTGGGATTAGCTAACGTTACTGGAGGATGCAGGGGAATGCCGCGGATATATGCCCTTCTCCCAACACTAGAGCCGTCTGATCACCCTCCCCTCCACAGGCAGCAGCACAGATGATTCAGATTCTCACCCAGCTTCTCCCAACCCTTACTGTAAACAACCTTGAATATCCTTGCACTTAGGCTGTTTTATTAGGCTCGAATTGTGGGTCAATTTTATTAATGTCTTAATGAGTTTTTAATGTACAAAAAGGGAAAAATCAATGTGTTGTTAACCACCAAGCCACTGACATCGACAGCTCGTTTGAACCTTGTACGTGACTTTGAAGCCCATTGGTTCAGCTTTACCTGTGAAACAATATACGCCCGTCTGCAGCACGCGCACGCGCGCTAGGGATTGGCTGATGAGTGGCCCCGTTGCATAAATTATATGGTAATTTAGATATGGGTTGAGATTTTTTTTCTCTGTCTATGATATGATCCAAGGAGCAGTTCAATTGCACTCAGAAACCTTACAAGTGCACTTTGGGTCTTTAAGTGAAACTAAGAAGGTTAAAACTGCTGAAATCCATTATAAAAAGGATGGTTCCTTGTAAGGATGCCACAAAAATATCGTTTTAATAAAATGTGGTCTTGATGTTATTATTTATAACATTGTTATATCTTCATTTTAAAAGGCAATTATTCAGGACTGTGCTGTACAGTGAATATAACACATTTTAGCCCTGCTACAGTGTTCGTTTATGATTGCAAATAAATGCAATATTATTTTATTATATTAATTATATATGCATATTATGTATATTTGCTTATATATGTTTTCGGTCATGCATGGCTGATGATTGTAACACATTTTACACAGCATTTCAATTTTGTGATTCAAATTGCTTTTTAGATTGAAGGGTCTAAAACAAGTTATGCTATTATAGGTATAGCTATTCTAAATATAAGTAAACATGCATTTTTATAAAAAAAAAAAGAATGTGCTTAAGTCACGTGACCAGATACTGTGTATGACAGCTGTCTAAGAAAAGCCTTATATTGTCATTCTGTGGTCTTAAGAAATTACCTGCTGTTTGTTTCATATGTGCTCATATATACTGTTAGACATTAGGAAACAAATGGGTTAACCTACATTCATCATAAGCCTGCTTTAGGCCTTACCATTCAGACAGGTTCCTGGCATTTCCTGGTCTTAGTCGGGATAAAAATCCCCATTTTAAACCATTCCACTAGGATACTTTGCAGAAATCATGTGGAATAAACAAGAGAATTACTGTAGGCAAAACGGACTATGGCCTATGTAATAATCTCTTACTGTTTTGTACACCAAGCTGGTCATTACTGTGAGATTAAATCAGTGTTTAAATGATGCAAAGCAGGGAATTGCAGACTTTGTATAATACAGGGATATTTCCATTGAAAAGCAGTGCAAACGTGGAGTGTTTGAACAAGCGTGCCATTCATCAAATGCAAAAGTACTCTAGCGATGAATGATATACATTGATATTCCTTTATAAACCATCACGCGTATTTGAAACGAAACTGTGAAGCTTACCAGATTCTTTTAACCCGCCGAAGTTGGTCTTGTCTTCTGAAGTACAGTAGGAGACAGGTACAAGGACAAAGCTTTTACTTTCTCCAATGGAGCAGAGCAGAAATAGGTGTGTCCTCCTTTTTTACAGTACCGTGGCGTGGTTAAGATTTCCTTTTGTTTGACCTGGCACTGTAACGCTCAAGTAGCACTGTGCCATTCATTCATTGGCTGGCTAAAACAAAATCACGACCGGTTTCCTTATCTGTGTCCGGTGTGATCAGAGCTGGGTATGAGATAATGAAGCCACGATCAGTTCAAAGGTCACTGGGACGACGGGATAAATGACACGTCTCTTTACAGCACTATTACCTTGATGTCTTTAAAATCAACTAAACAATGTAACAAAGAAAATCCACACTATGCAAAAAAGTTACAAAACAGCATTCAGCTTAAGGCCATTATTGTCTTTATCATCTATATTGTTTAATAACTGATAAATGTCTAGCTGCTGAAGTGTTGAAGGCCTCTGGAGTCTTATTGGGAAGCAAAAATGAAAACTTACAAATACAGTCAAAGCAAGAATTACATATATCATATATACATAGATATATTACATATATATTGTCTTTCATTTCATGTATATATATATATATATATATATATATATATATGCAATGAAAAGTGATGTCTATCTATCTATCTATCTATCTATCTATCTATATAGGCAGCAGTTACAATCATAAATTCACAAAACAAAAATAAACTAGATTTAATATGTTAACACACACACACACACACACCCACACACACCCACATACACACACACACACACACATATATGTATACATACATACATACACTGTAACACTGCTCCCCTGGTGGAGTTATTATGCTATAAACAAACATGGAAAATTACTAAAAGAACTCACCACAAGGTGGCGTTACTTTCTCTACTTTAACTGGAAAAATTCCGTTGAAGCAGTTGAAGTTGAAGCATTCGTCCATTTGCCATTATTGTTCTTATATTGATTTTAAATTAAATAAAAGTAATATACTTTATAGTAATAAGTAAAAAAACTTTATAAGCTACTGTAAAGCTATTATAATTTATTCCTTTACATTAATTAATTATTCATGTATATTTATTGTTTTTTGGACATTCATTCTGGTAGACAGAATGGCTCACCTAATTACAGAACCACTCATATATGCTGTTAAGCTTTTGTTGTTGTTATTGGAGGGCCCCTGGATATGTCATAGTCTACCTATGCATGTGTCATGTCTGAGACTCACATTTTAGCCATGAATTCATTACAAATGAAGGTCTGGATCCAGAACACTTAAGAAGAGACGATGCCAACCCCACATTGATCTTTACCTTACATCTATCCCATATGTACATGTACAAGCTACTACTACATATACTGTAAAACATTACTTTGGTGTAAAGATGCTTTGCAATAATGTGTATCGTGAAAAGCGCTATACAAACAAATTTGAACTGAATTGAATTGAAAGGTCAGTTTGAAGAAAGCTTTATAGTGACAGCTAGGGATACGGCAGTATCAATAACAATGAAAGGTGCAATAGAAAGGGGCAGTTACTATGAATTTAAACGGACACTTTAGAATTTAGAGACTTATCTTAAAGTTAGCATTTTCTCGTGATGAGAATCCAGCCTGTAGTTGCACTTTTATATTAAACTAAAACCAATGCAAAAACCTGTTAAATAGGGCAACGCTAATCTCAGGAGACACATGATTTCTGCTACTCTGTATTTAGTCAACACAACAGGCGAGTTTCCTGTAAACAGATCTTTCCTCAAACATTGTATTACTTTAATGACAGTCTGAAACCTTCTGGAAATAAAAAAAAACCACTATTATAGCTATATTTAAATCATAATGTCATTCACAAGCACTCATTTAAAAGTGAATCTGAACTGACCAGTCAATGTAAGTATATCAAATAAAAGGTTTCTCGTTTACCTCAGATAAAACCCATCACTTTCAAGCAAACTGAGTGAACTCACTGCTTACTTGAAGATGATTGGGGGGAAAAATGTCCCAATTAACCCAAAGTATATTATAAAATGTAATTTATTCCTGTGAGGGCAAAGCTGAATTTTTTTTTTAACCATTGTCCCAGTATTCAGTGTTACACGATCCTTCAGAGATCATCCTAATATGCTGTTTTGCTGCTCCTTCTGCTTAATATTTAATAAAAACAATAACACACATTTTGATCAAAAAAGAAGTTCAAAAGTTCAAAATATAAACCAAACCCAAGGGTACTTAATATCCCTCCTCTACCTCCATGTCATTCACATCACAACCAGTTAACATGAAGGCAATGTTTATACACCTTTAAGACCCACATCAGTTTAAAAGAGCGACTGTCTGTAACCTCAACACTCAACTAAAGACATTAAAATGGACAGCAGTCTCAACAGCAATCCAGAGATACAGTCTGCAGCTCCACCAATGGAAGACAGCACTGATGATAGCAGCCATAATGACGAAGCTGCAATTTCTTCTGCTCTGGAAACAGCTGGAAATGGAGATTCGACAATTAGCTCCAAGTTACTGAGAATGCTTGAAGCAGCAACCAACCGGCGACCTGTGCTCACAAAAATGCAGAGCAGCGAGGAAGTGTTCGATGAAAACGACGGAGTCGTCAGAGAAGCACCAAGAACAAAACGTGTAAGTGCTACTGAAGCTGAAGAAATGCAATGTATATTAAAGCATTGTTTAGTGTTAGCGTTATAATGTAATAACTGGTTTGAAATGCTACTATGTTCAGAGTATTCCCATTTTAAACCTCGGCTTGCATCCCCAAAAGTAATGTAAACTTAGGTAAGGAAGAATCAACCACAAATATGCAGACATGCAAACAAATATTTACTTATATTACAACCAATTGACCAGGCTGACACATCTAGCACTTTTGTTATACTTTGGAAAAATTTGTATGTATGTAAAATTGAAAGAGTGTTGAAGTTTATAAAATAAAAATGACCCTAACACACACATTTAAATGCCTGTTCTGGTCATTAGAGGTCATAGCACTGTGGTCAAACCTTGGAAAGGTAGAACCACGTATCAGAGTTGTTTAGCTTCATTACCATTTTGTGTTTGAACGAGGCACTTGATCAATCATCTGGACATGAAGCTGAGGCCTATGAATTTGGAAGATGTGTAGGTTCTTTATCAGCTATTTGTCCTTAAAGTGTGTGATCACAGCTTGCTTTAAAAGGAATATCCATAAAGTATCAGAAAAGTCAATGTCCTGTTTTATAGCAGATACTGAAAGGGTTAAATATCACTGGAGTTCATTAAAGTGCTGGGGTCAAGCCTTGGAAATGGAGACCCATAGGTTTGAATTTGGACCTAAACAAAGTGCCTAATCCTCCACTGCAATGTGAATGTCTCCGAAGCATAAAACCGGTCACAGATTCGGAAAGGGTTAAATGTCTGTTTTGGACACTGGAGTGCATAGATGTGCTGAAGTCTAACCTTTGAAATGAGGTTCTGTGAGGTTCTTTGCCACCCTTTTGACCTGAACAAAGCACTTGATCCCTAGTTACTTCAACTGGAGAGTCTCTAAAGCAACAAAACTGTGAAAGTCCTGTTTTGTGAAGGGTTAAATATCTGTGCTGTTCATTGTTCATAGTTCGTAGATTGTTCATAGAAGTGCTAAGGTCAGAGACCCGTGAATCTAAATGCTGTTGGATTCCCTTATACTTCAATTTTGTCATTGAGCACTTGTCTATAGGTTGTGTCAAGGAGACTGTCTCTGTGAGAAGCGAACCGGTTGTTGTTTGTGTCACAAGGTGAAGTAAGGGAACATTGGTGTAGTAACCTAAATTCGACGAAGACGCCCTGAATCTGAGAGCCATTAAGTTTCCTTACCTCCACTGTGTCCTTAATCACGTGACCCTAGGATGTGCTAAGGGGTCTATCTCTGGCTTCTTTATACCACATGTGGTAAGAGTAAATACAGTTTCTGCCTTGGTAAATTAAATGTGCTGGAAAGCGTAAGCCTTCATTTTGCCCTTGAACGAGGCACTTGACCCCAGGGACTGTCCCTTTTTAGAGAGAACAGCAAGTCATTACGGATACAACAAGCCTGCTAAATGACGTGTAACCGAATAACCTGTTCTTGATCATCATTAACAACCCAGAACAGAGACGCGGGCTGAGCACAGACCAGCGCTCTTACAACCACACAGTAGCAGCTCAGTAGCACCCGGCCAGCATTAATAAATGACTTGTGGGAACTTTTGTGACCTCACAGACTTTAATCATTATGGAATCACGTAAGCGGACAGAGAGCTCTGAATTTATCGCGCAGGTTTGGTCTCACAGTGTAGGATTTCATCTGACAGTGGACCCATGCTTCTCTAGCCTGCTCATTTAACATCATGGCATGACAATTACTGTTGTGGCTCAGCCTTTAAATGCATACGTGGGAGTTATTCTACGCATTTCTCAAGAGGATCAGACACCATGAGGAAAGTCTACAGCCTGGTTAGTCTCAATAAAAGCAGGGAATCAAAAGATGCTGTGTTGTCTCTTAACATCAAGGTATTTGCAGATAAATTGCTTTTTTGTAGAACTAGGTCATAAGACTTAAATATGAAGCTCTGAAACTGATATCGTTCCTGCTAGTGTGCTTTTTTTGTGATTGGCAGAAGTTTATATGCATAAATATTTTGTGGTATTGTATTAATGGTTTAATTTTTAATCCCAGCGTAGAAAAAGTTTCATATTACCTGGTGCTCGAGTTAATTTTTATTCAGTACTTGCTAATAGAGCTAAGCAGTATCAGCAGTTCGAAATATAATCACATTTTTGTTTTGGAGTAACGCATTTGTATATAAAATACATATTTAAGACATTTTAAATACATTTTTAGTATACAGTATATACAAAAAATATATAATAGTTTTTTTCCTTAGCAAATCCAGTATCCTGAGCAGATGCGAGAATTCGACAGTCGATTAACAAAGACGGGACGCCGCTCTATTTCTCAGTCCTCTACAGACAGCAACAGCTCAGGTAGATGCCACACAAAGTCCCTCAAATTGGAAAATGTCTATTTTTAGCAGTTGTTTGATCACAAACTTTGATCCCGTTTTCCTTTCTCATTTTATTACTCATTTTTAAAGGGGGTTCAGATGCAGAAAATCTAGAAGATGAGGTTTGTCCTCGAGACATGCAACAGATCAACTCTAAAGGGAATAGGGACTTCTGCATTAAAAACATGAAACTGGCAGACTTTGGCCGTCGAGAGATAGAACTTGCCGAGGATGGTAGGCACACAACAAGGTTTAAAACACAAGATTTGTACAATGCTCAATAACAAATGTAAAAAATGTGTGCATTTTGTCATTAATTAAAGAGATGACTGCACTAATGGCCTTGAGAAAAGCTGCACAGGGAGAGAAACCATTGGCAGGGGCGAAAATAGTGGGATGCACCCATGTCACCGCCCAGACAGCTGTAAGTGTCTTTCCTTCATGACATTTAAATGTATACTGTATCATGCTAAAAGAAAAAAAAAAAACCTACAAAACCTGTTTTAGAAGGTCAACAGTCCCTAAGAAACATGAAACCCCCAACAACTCCCATATACCCCTACCTCAGCTGATTGCAAAACAAAAATTGATAAATAAGTAAATATAAGTACTGTTCAAACTGTTGTACAGTTAGGGACCAGCAAGATTTTTTTTTTTTAATAAATCTGTTGTATTCCTAAAATAATCCAGAAAATAATGATCATATATACCACAAAAATATTAAGCAGCACAGCTGTTTCAAACGTTGATAATAAATGCTTGACCCAAAACAGCCTGTTTTTAACCTTTTTTAAAAAAACATCTTCCTTTGTGTTTGGCAAATTTAAATTTATACAGGTTTGTAACTACTTAGTAAATGATGTAAGTTAGATGTTAGTTAGAGTAAATGATGACAGAATTTCCCTTTTTGGGTGAACTATTCCTTTAAGCACCAAATTTGCATATCAAATTTATGAAGGATCATGTGACATTTATGATTGGAGTAATGGGTATTATGTTTATCCTTATATACTTTTTGCTAAACAGGTGCTGTTTGAGAGTCTGGTGGTATTAGGGGCTCAGTGTAGGTGGGCGGCCTGCAATATTTACTCCACTCAGGATGAAGTGGCAGCTGCTTTGGCTGAGCAAGGTAAAATAAATGGTCATATTTTCCCCTTTGGGATTATTTACCTTGTTTGATTTCTCCCTTGTCTTGCCCTCTGCTCTTCATGGCAGATTTTCCAGTGTTTGCATGGAAGGGAGAATCTGAGGATGACTTCTGGTGGTGTATTGATCGCTGTGTAAATGTGGAGGGCTGGGAGCCAAACATGGTACAAGTGTCTTCAGTGATATGGGACCACTTTGCCTTCAAGGATCAATAGTGTCCCTTATCTGGCATTTTCACCTGTAAACAGAAGTTTGTTAATGGTCTTTTCTAGATCCTCGATGACGGAGGAGATATGACACATTGGGTATACAAGAAATATCCTCACCTCTTCAAGAAAGTCAAGGGTATTGTTGAAGAAAGCATCACAGGCATTCACAGGTTGAGTCGTGGAGAAATGACTGCACTGTATTAACAGTAGGCTGTTCGACAGTAAAACTTACAGCTTTTCCTATGTTTTTGCATCACATTTATCAGACTTCATCAACTCTCTAAAGCTGGAAAACTATGTGTGCCAGCCATAAATGTGAATGACTCAGTCACTAAACAAAAGTTTGACAATCTCTACTGCTGCAGGGAGTCCATTCTGGATAGGTAATACAATACAAGTGTTTCTCCAATGAATTTGCAGTATTTATACGATTAAGCCTAATTTCTGTCTTATTCCTATTCTCCTAGTCTGAAAAAGACTGCTGATATCATGTTTGGGGGAAAGCAGGTCGCCGTATGTGGATACGGAGAGGTACATCTCCTAGTTTCTATTGTCAATATGCCACTTTTACATAGCTATAACAGTATTGGCCTTTGTTTTGTGTGCACAAGTGTAAATATTGGTGCCCACAGGTGGGAAAAGGTTGTTCTGCAGCTCTGAAAGCGATGGGATCTGTGGTGTATGTAACCGAAATCGACCCCATCTGTGCTCTGCAAGCATGGTAAGGTATCAGTTATTCGGAAGAAACCATCCTGAGAGTTATATTCTGCAACGCTGACAACCACTGTATTTCGATTAGCATGGATGGCTTTCGGTTGGCCAAACTAGATGATGTTGTTAGACAACTGGACATGGTTATCACCTGCACAGGCAAGTGGCGCGATATCATAAATAAAACTGTAATATTACCTTACACTGTTTGATTCGACAGCTGACCCTTTGTCTACACAGGTAACAAAAACGTTGTTGTGAGGGAACACATGGACCTAATGAAGAATGGCTGCGTTGTCTGCAACATGGGACGCTCTAATACAGAAATAGATGTTGTAAGTGGCTATAGGACCAATAAAGCACACAATTAGTGATGACAACTATTTAATTGGTTGCGTTATTTTGTGATTACTTTTGAATTTTCAGAGCAGTCTAAGAATGCCAGAGTTAGTTTGGCAGCATGTGAGAGCACAAGTGGATCACATTATTTGGCCTGATGGCAAGAGAATAGTACTCCTTGCAGAGGTGAGATTAAAAATATAAAACGGAAACATATTGACCTTATTTTTCAGCATGTTTGGAGCAATTTGTGCTACTTGTGGTTCTACTTGTGTAAATAATGTTAAGCCATAATCTACATTTCCTCATTACAAACCTCATGGCATATTGGTCATTAACTTTAATGGCATGGTTACTGTTTAACCATTTGATTCTAGGGTCGTGTCCTTAATCTAAGCTCCTCCACCATACCCATATACGTGCTTTCCATCACAGCCACCACACAGGTATGAAAGCACTTTGCTAATACATGAATTTAAATGAGGTTTTAAGCTAGTAGCCTAAAGGCTACAGTTCTCCTTTTATGTAGCCTAAACATTAAAGACTCTAGCTGGGCATAGCAATAAAACCTTTAAAGGAACATCTGCATTTAGTGTGACACATTGTAAATGGGAAGCATGGCAGCCTCGTTCACACAAAGCACGATCACAATAAAAAATATAGTTTTAAAAATCGTTCATAATGTTAAAAAACAGCAGCGTCCACTCCACACCACAACGACATAGTTGGAAGTATTTTCAGAACGATTTTTTCCAGCTGATGAACTATATAAACATCGACAGCCAATCAGCATCCATCCTGCTATCACGCGCTTGAGAATTAAGGTGGCAGACACGTTGAGCTTATAATAAGCAGACAATATCTGCATTGCAAAACTGCAATTCATCGATTGGCAAAAGGGAGTCAATTCCATAGACCTCATGTTAAAATACCCAACTTTACAGCAGAAAAAAAAAGTTTACAACCTGGTTAAAAAAAAAATACATTTTTGTCCTTCATGACAACTCTTATTTTTTATAACTCATCCTTTTAAATTATATTAAGCCTTAAAGTTCTGCATAATTAAGGGCGCGACAACTTCAGTGACAGGTGGATTAGACTAGGTGGGCGTGGTTTTCTCAACCAGCTCCTGCCTCTTTGCCTATTTTTAATAATCCGAGAGTGATGCGCGGTGATGCGATCACAACATAGCAAACGGTCAGCTCCGCCTACTTTGACGTCACTGACATTGTTGCCAGATTGATCGGGTTTCCGGACAAAAAACTTCCTAGTTCTGTGTGAAAGGTAAGTGCATTAAATTGTTATTTTTTATGTTTTATGTATATTTATTATGTCGGACTATCATGCAGTATGCATCAATGCATTATAGTTTTGACTGTCATTGTGTGTGAACGATATTGGATATTTTTTGCAGTAAAAATTGTTGACATTGTTTTTTCGAGGGCACCGTTCTTTTGATTTTTTTGACAGTGTCTGCTGCTTGC
The DNA here is from genome assembly GCA_032275025.1 of Enteromius treurensis. Lineage (NCBI taxonomy): Eukaryota > Metazoa > Chordata > Actinopteri > Cypriniformes > Cyprinidae > Enteromius > Enteromius treurensis. Next base: position 10,088,625 of record JAUCMU010000053.1, on the reverse strand, counting down.
ATATTTATCTATGTTCTCCAGTTTATCTATTATGTTTATATTGTTTTATCATCATAGTTTTGTTTTATAGTGTTAAAAATGCAGTTTATAAACCTTGATTTGCATTTGAAAACATTGTATTGATAGTTAAAAATTTGGGCGGTTTTTGGGCTGTGAGCCTTTGGGCTGGAAATCATCAATCCAATCTGGCAACACTGGTCACTGACACTACGTCCATGTTTTTTGCATTCTATGGTGTGGACGCAAATATAATTGTTGTTATCTTTATAGTTATCGTGTTTGGTGTGAATGGGCCTTTAGGATATACTTGGGTTTGAAAGTGTTTTGTGGCTAGTGAATAGGGATAGGCTTCTCTTCAAATTTGTTTACATGTTTAGCTTTCTGTATACTTTTTGAAGGCTTTGGCTTTGATTGAGCTCTTCAATGCCCCTGAGGGCCGCTACAAGCAAGATGTCTATCTCCTTCCAAAGAAACTGGGTAACAATGCAATGGACAGAATTCTACACTTTCCATCCATATTTCATAATGTAAAAAATCATATTTGGATAAAAATTACATTACAAGCTGATTCAGTATTTTGTGCACCAGATGAGTATGTTGCAAACCTGCACCTGCAGACCTTTGACGCACACCTGACTGAGCTCACCGATGAACAAGCCAAATATATGGGTTTGAGTAAATATGGCCCCTTCAAACCCAGTTACTACAGGTGATGAATGTGCTTTAAAAAAATTATTGCATTTTCTTTTTGCATTTGCTAACCAGCTTTGTGTTTTATTTTTAGGTATTAGTCTCAATCAACATCATTTAAAAGAAAACAGGTGGATCTATGGGCAGAAACAGATCTGACTCCACTTATCCCATCCTTCACCATCACACTTTTTCCTCTTGCTATTGTACTGCTAACCATTTTAGAGGAGGTGTCCATTCTGGTTGTGTACAACATACTTTTACCACTAAAGCGTAAATAAATACATAAAGGTAAAAGAAAATGCAATAAATGAACATAGCGCGCTGCAAGTGTATTGTTTAGACCCTTATATGGTTCTCTAATAAAACGCTGCATTCTGCCTTAAAGTTTGTTTGCTTCAAAAATATATAACTTGACGGTGCAAAAGCACGGTTTTTGCTATGAATGACATGGATAACATTATTCTTTAAACACTGAACTTTACATTACAAACGCAAACTGACAGAACAGAATGGAAAATGGCTCAGTGTGAACGCTTTAAGTCTAGTTAAGGGGTAAAGGGTAAGAATTATAGAGAGAACATCTGTCCTTCAATCTTGAAGTATAGAAAAATTCCTCAGTGTGCCTCTAGATGGAGGTAATGTAAAATGAGCTTTTGCAAACAGGGAAATTTGTTTGTCTAGTGGCAACAATCTTGTTGGATCTCAAGTGGTTTCCTTCACTGTATTTGTTGTGTCCAAGTATTTGAAAGCAGCACAGCCTGCGCTTTCTGAAAGCTGTAGCTTTAAAGTGCCCATATCATGGGTAAAGAAAGATACATATTTTGATTTTGGGAGTAAACAACATGCAAGGTCAAAAACTCTTTCATTGTCCTTTAATATGCATTTATTTTAACTTTCTTGCTCATTGATTCCCAAATGATTCGCTCAACGATTCATTTTTCCAAATCCCTCCTTTGCATGACACTAATCTATGGTGATTGGTCCGATTGGTCTCATTTTCATCTGGTCTGTAATGGCTGATAAAGCAGCATTTGTGAGCAAAGTTAGCCTTGTGTACAGCGTTACATGGAAAACTGATATTTTACCGCTCCAAAAGAAGCACCTAGTGGCAAAGAATAGCTGTGTCTCATTTAAGGCCGAGGCCTCTGGAAGTCGAATCCTTCTGTGGGATGAGTATGTGTCCTAAACCTATAGAATTAAACAAGACAGACTGCAAAAATATGAGAACGATAGGGATGAGTTAAAAGCACAAATTAATGGTCAAAACACGACACTTAAGCATTTTTGGAAAAGGTCTGGGAGGGTACACAATCTATTAATAATCCTTGATGAACATGGCAGCCTTCGAATGCGACCTCAGACGGGCGCAGCCTTCTAAATGAGACACAGGTAACGAATTAGTATTTTCATTCAGACCATCACGAAAAGACCAGCAAGTGGGTGGGCAAAACACTAATGTTCCATGTTGACTCAACAACAAATAACTTGGAATCCGTTTGAAAAACGACTTGTTTCAAGTGTTTCAGAGTCGACTTTTTTTTTTGGGAGACAACAATTCCCAAAAGAGATAACATATTTACACGGTGCATTTTTATATTTAAAACTTTGCAGGATGTTTTTGTATTCGCTTGTTACACACTGAATGATAGGTAAAAAAAAGAAGTATAGGGGCCCTTTAAATACACAGAGTTGCAGCTTTTGAGTTTTAGTATACTACTGATAAGCTAAATTTAAAAAAGGGTTTGCCGATAAATAAGTCATTTCGTGTAAAATTACTTTATTTTATTATATGAAATTTAAAAGATCACCCCAAATTTAAATTCTGTCATCATTTACTTACCCTTAGCCATTAAAAGAAAACAGTTTTGAAATGAAATCAAGGCGAGTAAAGTGAGTGATCAGAGTAATGACAGGATTAAAATTTTTGTGTGAACTGTCCCTTTAATCATCTCATTATAGACATTGACACATTTATTTGCTGTGTCTTTGTATGCATAACAATGTTACGTTGTTTGAAGCGTGCCTTTTTTCATGGGTCCCCTGAGCTCTGACTGCATAGCTCGAGTTGTTTCTGCCCTAAATATAGAGTTGGCTTTGCCCTACAATGTCAAATGTAACTTGATTCCATAAGTTTAGTCACAGCACGTCAGTTGCTGGCTGACCAGCTGAGTTCCTCTCACTCTGTGCCATACTGCCTGATGGAGTCTGTGGGAGTGCTATGCAGCCCCACTGGGGCCAGCTCCAACCTACTGAGCTTGCCGGCATCCTGCCCCTGGGATGAGGATGAGTCGTCACTGGGTCTGGAAGGGATCAAGCCCAAATCTTCACCTATACCAAGACGACGGAGTTCAGCTTCCTCCGATGACTCCCTTCCTCCCCCTTCCAGCAGCCGAAGAGTGTCCTTTGCTGACGCCTTCGGTTTGAGTCTTGTCTCAGTGAAACAGTTTGATGCTTGGGGAGTAACTGACCCGTCTGGCTCACTGGAGAGCGACTTGAATGAAGATAAGGAGTATTACATGGTTCCTCTCTTCACTCTTCCACAGACCGCTGAAGAACTAGCTTTGCGGGTTCACGAGCAGAAGCTAGAACTGGAAACTTTGGAGTTGCTTTCTGGGACCACCACTCTAAGAGGAACCGTTCGTGTGCAGAATGTTAGTTTTGATAAGATGGTCTATGTACGTACCTCTTTAGATTCATGGAAAAGTCATTTTGATCTGTTGGCAGAGTATGTGCCTGGGTCAAACAGTGGTGGGATGGATTGTTTCTCTTTCAAACTCACACTAGTACCTCCGTTTGGAGAAGAGGGCACTCGGGTTGACTTCTGTTTGCGATATGAAACATCTATAGGCACTTTTTGGGCAAGTAACAATCAAAAGAACTACTCTCTGTGTTGTTGTGAAAAAATGAAGGAGAAAACCCAAAATGAGAGTGAAAACAGAAGAAAAAGCTGTCTGAAAATAACCAGGTGAGATTCACCAACACATCTGCTGCATGAATAGTAATGAACGTCATATATATTACAGTACTTTTATCAAATTTAGCAAAATACTTGATAACAATTGATAGTTTTTAAAAGTAAGTGATATGCCAGATTTAATACAGGCCTAAAACTACAATACTAAAGTGGAACTGAATGAATTATGCAACATACATACTACCTTTTCCCCGATTGTTAATTTTATAATTGTATAATTTTCCAGCCCAAATGTCTCTGCTTCGACTGTTTCAGCAACAAACAGTGAAGAATTTCCTGGTAACTGAAATCCTCCTGAAAAGTACTTACAACTAGATTTGGAAATACCATAGAATTCTAATAAATACGTATATTTTGTTTCCTCAGATATTAATATAAATTCTGGATCTCTAAACGAAAACTGTGAGAAACTTGAAAGCAAGGAATTAGTGGTGAGTTCTAAATTTTACCAACCACTATCAACTAATTGTATGTTTTAATGAAACTATATAATTATATATTATAAAAAACTATTAAATTAAATAGTGAAAACAATTGTATAAATTGTCCTGTGACACCGGCTGCCCTCTTTGAATGTCATGCGGTCACTGATGTTAGGCTTTGACAAGTGTAAGTGTAACATTACAGTATGTACTGTCCCCAAACAAGACACTTGATAGGTCATGCTGTTCAGGGACGCTCTGTGTCAGGAAGGGACTGAGGGTCGAGTGGGGATCCTCAAGTGCAAAAACATAGTCAAACAGGCAGGGTCAAACACCAGAAAACAGTACAATCCAGGCAAAGGCAAAAGAGTAATTCCAATAACAAAGTGAGGATCAGGGCAGGCGGCAAACAGTCCGAGGTCAAAAACAGAATGAAACAAGGAAGACACAAGAACAAGGAACAAGGGTATGACTTTGCAACAGTCAGCGTATGAGATAGGGTTAGGGCTTCTTTTAAACAGAGGGGAACACAAGACAGAACCAACCAATGATAACAAGACATATGCAATACAAGGAACCAATCAGAACACGACACATTTACATAGGTTGCACAAGACACAGTTACATGAGACGCAAGGGACGCATGGGAAATGGAGTCCAGAAATCAATAGCTGAGTCCGGGATGGAGTGCCCTCCAATGGAGTTCATGGGCACTCCAGTTGGCGATCGTGACCATCAAGTTATGCACAAACGTTTGTGGGTTTGAACCTTTATATGAACATTTTCACAAGCAAATCATGATTCCTTAAAACTTTCGTAATAAAATGTATTCTAAATGTAAGAAAATGTAAAAAATATAGGAACCGGTGAAAGCACATGTACGCAATAATCACACTCTGGCCATATTAAGGTATATAATCCGTAAGCTATGTATAATCTATGTTTATCTTATGATAATAGTTATATATATACAGTGGGGACAGAAGTATTCAGACCCCTTATATTTTTCCACTTTTTGTTATATTGCAGCCATTTGCCAAAAATCATTTAAGTCATTTTTTCCCCTCATTAATGTACACACAATACCTCATATTGAAAGAAAAATGCAGAATTGTTGACATTTTTTGCAGATTTATTAAAAAAGAAAAACTGAAATATCACAAGTATCCAGACCATTTGCTCAGTATTTAGTAAAAGCACCTTTTTGATCTAATACAGCCATAAGTCCTTTGGGAAAGATGCAACAAGTTTTTCAAACCTGGATTTGGGGATCCTCTGCCATTCCTCTTTGCAGATCCTCTCCAGATATGTCAGGTTGGATGGTAGACGTTGGTGAACAGCCATTTTTAGGTCTCTTCAGAGATGCTCAACTGGGTTTAGGTCAGGGCTCTGGCTTAGCCATTCAAGAACAGTCACAGAGTTGTTGTGAAACCCCACCAAGGTTTTGGTCCAGGATATCCCTGTTCTTTGCCGCAACACCCCCATAGCATGATCCTGCCACCACCATGCTTCACTGTTGGGACTGTATTAGACTGCTGATGAGCAGTGCCTGGTTTTCTCCACACATACCGCTTAGAATTAAGGCCTTGGTCTCATCAGACCGGAGAATCTTATTCCTCACCGTCTGGGAGTCTTTTAGGTGTTTTTTCTTTTAGCAAACTCCGTGCAGGCTTTCATGTGTCTTGCTCACAGCTGGACTCAAATGAAGGTGTAGAACCAAGGATGATCAGAAGAAATGGACAGCACCTGAGTTAATTATGAGTGTCACAGCCATACTTAAGACCATGAGATATGTCAGTTTTTTCTTTTTTTAATAAATCTGCAAAAATGTCAACAATTCTGTGTATTTATGTCAATATGGGGTGCTGTGTGTCCATTGAGGGGAAAAAATTGACTTAAATTATTTTAGCAAATGGCTGCAATATAACAAAGAGTGAAAAATTGAATGGGGTCTGAATACTTTTCGTACCCACTGTATGTAATTATGATAAAGTATATATAACATCAAGGAAAAATGATTTTCATCACATAAAAGCAGTGTTAGACTATAGCCTGTGCTGCAGCTGCCAGCTAAATATAGCTGTGTAAACTGGGTCTGTATAAAAGGTGTAAATAGTGCATGAACTGATTTTAAAAGTTAAAAAGATAGCCTATTTCAATAAGATCTTGAGATAAGTTATTCTAAAAACATTATTTACATGTAGACGCCCTTTCATTTCAGCATTTATTTTACATCTATGTCTTTTGTGACAGGAGGAAATCAACAGAAACCACAGCCGAAGAAGCAGAAGAAAGGCTGCGCGACTAGCAAAAGTCAAGGAACACTTTTCTAAGAGGGAAGAAGAAAACAAACAAGGGACCAAGACCAAAGAAAGTGAAGGTTCAGCAGACACCAGCATGCAGGAACATTCATCATTGCTAGAGAAGACACCATGCAGTTCCCTATCACAACAAACTGCTCGACCACCAACGGGTAACCAAATATCACCCTTTCCAGCTGAGACCCTTGAATCTGCTGAGTATAGTGGAGAATCCACTGAGATCGTCAGCCAAGCTCCAACACAAGATGAAGAAGACAACATAATCCACTCCAAGACTAATTTATCCACAGCAAACACAAGTTTACCCCTGGAAGTCTCCATCAGTCGTGATGAATCAATTGCATGCTCGGCTTCTGAGGTCTTGGAAGACATCCAACACACAGAGCGCATTACTGACCAAACAGTTTCAATCAATCAGGCTGTTCCTGTATGCCAAAATCCCGACTTGTCTGTTTGCAAGAATGTTGAAAAAGCATGGAAGGACTTTGAGAAGGATGCTAAGCAAAGAATTAAAAGCTTGGCACCAAACTCTAAGATGCACGAAGACATGAATATTAGCGATAGGAAACCAAAAGAGGATGTGAGTTTGAAAACTAATTCAGAGCCTCAGCTGTGCTCCCACGGCTTCACATTTGGGACCATTGTAGCCCCACTTTACCATCAGGTTTTTAAAAACATGGAAACAGAGAGAAAAAACTTCTATCCAAAAGCTTTAGATAGGTCATTCAGGAAACTAGAGGAGGAGAGTCGAAGAGCGGTCACAGCCCCTGAGACCACAGACATTTGGCCAGAGTCTTGCATATCTACAAAACAGACAGTAGATGATATTAATGTCGGCGTCTGCAAAGAATCAACAGAACAGGACTCACAACTTAGAGTAAAGCCAACCAAAAATACTCTTCCTGAGCCAAATGACAGTAAATATGTCGAAAACGTAGAAGCTTCTTACAATCAAAATGATATTACATTTACCAAAACTAATGCTCCAAAAGTTACATCTAGGCAGCCAGATCCAGTACTAGCTTTGACTGAATGCTTTATCCAGGATGACCCTTGCCAAAATCTGTGTTTATTTCCCGAACAAGGACCAGAACTTTTAGTCACTGCAAATCAAACAATAGAGTCGGGTGCTGACAGCCCACCTGAACAGATTCATCTATCATCACCCACAGCAGTTTTGAAAACTATATCATCTTTGGATAATCAGAGGTCCTGTATAAAAATTGAAAAGTCACAGAACCAGGAGGACCCTACAATTATCCACATCAAAGAGGACAATATATCTGAACATTCAATCAACACTTCTTGCTTTCTAGGTCAAGCTCCAGAGGACCCCGAAATAATCACTTTGGGTTCCTCTGATGATACATTAGAGCCTAATTGCTGTGAGATGAGATCGAGCACCCAAAAACTTGAAGAACTTTCTCACTTAGCAATGGCTGTGCCAATAGAACCCTGTACAGAATTGGAGAACACACAGATAAATGTGAGCAATGCTTTGGAGAGCCTCCAAATGAATGAAAAGGAAGAACAAGGTTTTTGTTCACATGCTTCAGAGAAGGAGAGCTCCAACATTATTAATTTTGATGCTGAACGCAATACATTAGTAGTTAAAGAGATGGAAGAAATTCACAAAATGAAAAATGATGAAAGCCTGGAAAAGCAAGAAGGGGGAGATGGAAATCAAATTAAGCAAAAGGAGAAGCAGAAACAATACAAAGAGGAGAAAGACCAAGAACCAGAAGAACAAGAGGGGGCAGAAGAAAAACATGAAAGTAAAGGACGACTGCATAGCATTGAAGATGAGTTGAAATACATAGATGATGAAGAGGACTTGGATGCAATGGAATCAGAGAAAGAAAAGAAACAACAAGCAGATGCAGATGATCTGCTTCCTCTTGAACAGGATTCTGACGAACAGAAGCAGATCATTAGTACCAGCACTGTTGAATCCTTACCACATCATACTGACTTAAAAGAAATAGAAAGTCTAGGTGAGGACATTCCCATCAACCGTGGATTCAAGATCTGTGAAGAAACCGCTACATCTTGTCAAGAACCATCTCAAAACAGTGATACTGAGCTCAGTGGAAGTATGCAAGCTATGGAGAATGATTGGAACCTCATTGAATTCATTGATAAAGATGAGAATGTGTCATGTGAAAGTGGGGAAAGTGACAGAGAAAACATGGAAGGCCTGGTAAAAGACGTTGAAGACAGTACCTCAACAGAATCGCAGATAGATGACGAGATGGAGCTGTACCTGAACGGTCTGAGGAATTCACAACAACAGTCAGTATTCAGAGAAAGTGCAATGAGTGGAAGCTACTGCAAAAGACCCTCCTTGAGCAGAGGGAGGCCATTAGTTATGCCTTCAATCTCAGAGTCTATGGACGAGGACCAGCTGAGTAGTTCCCAAGAAGATTTAACAAATATGGAGTACAACATGGAGCTGAAGGGAGCTACACTGCCCCTAGTGGACGGGAACGAACACGTCATTGGACGGAATGTCTTGTGGTGGAAAGAGTTTCTGTCCTATGACAATATGTCAAGGGTGATTGGATGCACTTTTTTGCTGATAGTGTTTTTGGTCGCATCGTATTATTATGACTTCATTGCATGTTTTGCCCTATATGTTATTACAGTGTACTGGCTATTTCGTCAAGGGGAGGAAGAACCACTGAAAAGCTCTCGGAAAGGTGCAAGAGGACTGCAGTAAATAAGATTTACTTGTCAATATTTGTTGGAGAACTTAGAAATGTGGTATTGAATCCAAGTATGTGTGCACACAAAGAGTTGCAGTACAACAACACTGAATTATGTGGAGCTATGACATGATTATAACATGACTTTTGTACAATGATGGATTAGGAATAAACTTTTACATTTATTTGCCATTTTACATAAGTCAAGGTATTTCCTTGCTTTACAGACAACAGAGTAAGTTTGCATACAATATCACAATGCTCTTTAAAAGAGTTCAACAGAAAGCAAAAGATCTAATGGGCTCTATATATGAAGAGTTTATTTGCAAAAACAGATAACTCAATTTTTTTAAATCATGTTTTTATTGTATTTTGTTTAGCTATTTTTTTATTAATTAGAATTAGATTAATTAGAATGCAATATGAAAAAAAACATGGAAATGACTTTTCAAATATGCTTTTGAAAAAACAAAAAACAAAAATAAAACTGTGTTTGTAAATGAACTCTTCATTTGTAGAAAAATGGTTGGGTTCTGTGCTAATGGTGCGTGGTACAGTGATGTTTAAAGGACCACTGGGTGAGGGGAAAGTTTGACAGATTATAGAGGGTAAGTTTTGAAAAAAGGATTATAGTGCAATTTCATTGACATACTTTTATGCCCAGCTTTAATTTCATGCTACCCGATTGGATTATGATTTATATAATGTATATACAAAACATAAAAATAATCATGTTCAATGTTATGTCATATATATATTGGCAATGAAGATCAGATGAATGCCCATGTTTGTTTGTTAATTTGTCTGGTCTATTTAGTAAAACGGTTTGAGACTACATTTTTTCTAAAGATATAAAGGATCAATATCCTCTTTTACTTCAATAAATCAAACATTCTCCAAAACTGACCAGCATTTGCTTCATTAGAAGAGAAGTGTCATGTGACACAGGTGTGCAAACATTATGAATAAACCATGTAAAATAAACCATAACTTCCGTCATTGTGCACTCAAAATAGATAACTTTTTTGGCATCTGTAAATTTGCTTTGTCCAGTCAGCAGAGTATTTTATTGTAATTCAATATTATACACCTGTTATTATTTCAAGTTATCCTTATCTTGTCCATTTATTGTTAGACATAATTCATGGAACTGGCTTTCGGTGAGCAAACAGACTAACTATGATCTCATCTCCAGGCCATTAGGCTCTGCAGTTCACAGAAATAAATCTGACCACAGATCTCTCCAAATAGACTCCTTTTTAGCTGTAGATATTTTAAGATTGTTTCGATTGCTTCCGGCCATACAGTGAAAGTCATTGGCGTCCATATAGCAACATTGGGCCCACATGACTTGTGAATTGTATGGACAAAAAAAAAGGGTAATAAATGAATTATTTTTTATAGTCAAATATTGATCCATCAATGGGATGGAACTACTTGGATGGCCCTGTGCCTCCAAGTTTTCTAACTTATGTTTGATGCACCATGTAAGCTTCTGACAATATAATATGCTTACATGGTTTACAGTTTTCCCAGTGTTACAAAGTGTCCCACTTTGCCTAAATTTACCTCTTATATCTTCCGCTATGAGACACTGGCAGCAGAATCAATGTCATACTGAACATTATAGTCATTTTAGGCTAATAACAATGACATGATTCATCTACTGCTAAATATCTTATTGGATCAAACCAGAGCCGTTGAAAAACGTTCTTCAACAGTGGGTCAGACTAGTTCTGGTATGTACTGGGTTTAGTTTGGATTGTAATACTCAGAAAGTAACCCAGACCAGACCTCTGCGGGGAGAGACGTGACAAAACTCACGTTCTCTTCCCGCCACAGAGCACTCCACTCCTTGTCAAAGCGTGGGAACGTGACCCGCCATTGCGATTATCACGACCAAACGCTAGGAAGACCTACCTTACGTGGATTATTTGAGCTCCTCTTTATATCTAATCCAGAGTAAATGTAAACGTCTATATGGAGCTGTGGAGAGCTTTAAATGAACGTCTTTTTTTTTTCTTACGCCACACTAATTTCTGTGCGAAACTGTAATGCCAATTTTGAGGAGTTTGAACTTATATCTGTCACTGATGTAATTGTATTTAAAAATAATTTATTTAGACTCACCCTTAACATATATTGCCAAATAAAATTTGACCGTGACCTATATGGTGTAACACAGCAAAATGTAGAGAAAACAATAGCATACAAATAACATGAGAACATTTTTTCATCCGTTACAAATAGCACAAGAGAGGTTTATGTAAAAAATGTTTATGTTTTTTCTTTGCCAACTACCCATATGTATATACAGTATTTTATTCAAATAAAATTAATATTTATCGCATTATTCTGAATTTGGCCTACATATCTTTTATTTAAAAAAAAAAAAGTATTTTAAATAATTGTATCATCAACTAGTACTATTAATAATAAATAATTATTTTCAATTATATAAAATTATATAATAATATAATTATATTAAATGGTATATATATATATATATAATATTTCATCCATTTTCAGTGTAATTAATTGTATAGAATAATACATGATAACCATAATGATGTTAATAATAATAATAATAATAAAACAGTAACAGTTATTATTATCAGAATTAAATAAACTATGAACCTTTCAGAGAGTTTGAGTTGAGTTTGGGGCGTTTCGTGCTTGGCGTTCACAGATTGGATGCGCACTTCCGGCACGTTCGCTGGAGAGGCGCAATCAGGCTGCGCGTCGTTGCGGTGCGTGCGTACGTGCTGACGGCCTGACGGAGCCGGTGCGCCGGTAGTCTCAGTGCTGTACTATGGACCTGCGGGGCATCGCTCAGACAGATTCGGATCTCTCCTCCGTCGCGACGGAGCTGCGGTACAGGAAGGAGGAGCAGGAGAAACTGTCTGGGGTGGTGAAGAGCGTGCACCGAAAACTCCGCAGGAAATACATTGAAGGTACAGCCTGAGATGCGTAGCTGCGTAGCCTAGCCTAGGTCAGCTTCTGTAGCCTGGCCTGATCAGAGATGCGGTCATTTAAACCCCTGGAGAACAACCGTAAACATACGAGAACACAAATGGAGTTAGTTTATAGTGTAAACTTGAGCTGCATGATTATTGACACAACCTGATTTCGCACTTGGCTCGTTTTGGAAACCACTTGCTGTGGCTCAAAACCTAGTGAGCTGCCTACATAGACAGCATTTTGGTCATTTCCATAGAACATGTCCGAACGTTCCTAACGCCCTAAAATAACGTTGTCTAGGTAGGCAGCACTACATGTATTGAAACAGCCTCTTGTCTGTGGCACGACGTTATAGTCTAGTCAGCAGGCCTATACAGGGTCGTTCATCTGTACCTGTTTTGCTCTTCATTGATCCGATGGATGGTGTTTGAAAGTATAAACTATTTTTAATCATCCTTAGGGAAGAAAAAGGCAATTAAGCAAGAATCTAGAAGTGTGAATTGTCTTGAATTATGTGTGCTGCTATAAAAGCTTTAGCGTCCTCTTCACTGTCAATTATTTATCCATTTATTGTTTAACACCTTTCTTATCTAATGGCCCAATACACCTACCATAACTAATGGTCAGCTGACCAATTGTTATTGTGTCTCCTTGCTAGGGATGGTATAGTTATTTGCGAAAATTATTATTATTTTTTTTGGTATTTTTAGTTTTACTTTTAACGTTTGGTGTATGGATAAATATATCAAAAGTACATAAAGTAAGTAGTAGTAAATAAGTGAAATGAAAATGTCATTCAAGAAGAGTTAGAGCTGACTTTAGTTATATTGGTTTCAGTGTGTTTATGTTACCGTGGTTACGGGCACTTGTGGTGTAAATCTGGATTTTTTTGTTGTTGCCTAATCTTTAGTACACCAGCTTCTCTCCTCAGTCGACTTTCCTATTTGAGATTTTAGCATGTTGTTTTTAAAGTGTATAACTTAAATATCTAGGTAAATATCTGAATCCAATCCTTAAAGGTGCCATAGAATGGAAAACTGAATTGACCTTGGCATGGTTGAATAATAACAGTTCAGTACATGAACATAACATACTGTGAGTCTCAAACACCATCGTTTCCTACTTCTTATATAAATCAAGTAACGGTAACAGTATAGAGGCGTGATAGTTATGCTCACAACATTTGCATATACCCGCCCATAACTTACCATTCAGAAGGGCCGATGTGCAATCTCAGAACAACAGGTTGTTTGTACCAAAGACAAAGAAACTGGGTTGCACACAGGAGGGTTAATTATGTTAACCGCTACACGATCCACTGGGCTGTGCAAATAAGCCAGACCATCTCTGTGCTATCCCGATTGTCCAGATATTTGGTCCGACCAGAGCGGCTCAATCGGGTGCCGCGGTGTGTTTGGCTTCCCATATCCTACCTTACTCAGCGACTCCAGAGGAAGTAGTGGCTAAGTGGCGGTAGCGACATCACCCGGATATTGTTGTGCAACAAAAAGAAAAAACCATTGTGAAAACTTAAATTAAATGAATAATAATTTAAAAAAAAAAGATCCAACAGGACAACAGAAGAAACTCACTGGAACTCTAAGAAAAAAATTGGATCTTATCTTGTAACAAAACTGAGCAACAAACTGTATTGCTGGTGAAAAAACACAGATTAAATGTCTTTTTTTTACTGTAAGATGCGCAATGGTTCTTTTTTCAAACTTTATTTTTATTTTCAATATCAAGTCCTTGACACATTATTTTTTACACATTTTCACATTTAATAACAATAAAGTTTAAATAAAAAGAACCTCCCAAAAAAGAAACTTAAAACAAAGGGCATCACAAATGTATCTGTTAATATCAATAAACAGCAGAGCAATCCAGCTTCGCAATAATAACTGAAGAAGACGCCACTCCCACCACACGCAGTGCTGAGGGGGCACCAAAACTAGCCTAATGAACAATCAATAATCATAGTCAATAATTATAATGCCGATATTATTTCAGTATATATTATTAGGCACCATTCAGGCAAAGAGTATTTAATTGCTCTACAGATGGTGCCCCCAGTGGTCCGCTAGATTGCGCAATTTGCGCAGCACCTGATGAAGTTTGACTTTGACAGTAGGAGGTAAATAAAAGCCTATGTTTAAAATCATAAAGGAATTATGGTTAGGTCACCACAGCAATGCGCATATATACTCTGTGATCTCGTTAATAAATGTTAATTAAACAGCTTCTCTGCCGCAGCAGATAGAGTCGTGCAGTTGCACTCAAGATGCATCCAACTGAAATGCATTAGTTTAAAAAAACGTGCTGGACTGCCGTGAGAATGGGTTGAAATAACACAATTTGTGCAGTTGACGGGTGTCACATCCCAGTTATGAGGCCTCACTATGATAATCTCTTAGCATACTACAACAGAAAGCACTTTTATTCAGTAACTCTGACAGGCTTTTGTGATAGTCTGCCATATCTGTGTGGGTCACCCTGGTAGTGGGCATGATGCTCGGGCATTTCGTCTCACAGAGGTTTCTCATCTTCTTAAAGAGGATCCACTGTCCCTGATCCGTGAGGGAATACAGAGATAATGGTCACTTGACTGCCAGACAGAAGCTCTTCAACAGAAAGCTGAATGCTGCTCGTGTAGTGATCGAGCATCCATTTGGCTTCATGAAATCAAAGTTCAGGAGGCTCCAATACCTGCAAATGAGAAACATCCAAAACATTAGTTCAGCAGTCTCAGCTGGTTGCATTCTGCACAACATCTGCTTAGAGCCAGATGGTTGATTTGAAGGTGCTGATGATGAACAGCACCCACTGCAACTTTACGACAGAAATGCAAGTCATTACAGAGACATGATTTGCAACCAAATCTAGGATTTACAGAGTGATGAACTAAAAAGAGAAACACTTTGTATATTGGCACATATGGGTTTGAGTATACAGGAATATTAACGTGTAAAGTACTGCAAACATAAACAGCGGCTGAACATGAGTTGCAATGCCAAAGCCATACAAATAAAATATTCCTGAAAAGACGTCTGAAATGTCTTCCAGATGTTTTCTTCATCACTCAGAGGTATAGGAGTCACTATGGGTTTCAAATGTAATAGACTGACAGCACAATTTTTATTTTGAAGGAGCCGTTTGTCACTTAATGCATTGCTAAATGTCAGCAGAACCTTGTGGACAACTTCGTATTATGAAAAGAATTGAGCTTTCTTTATGTTGTGTGACAAAATGTAAGGTCAATGAAACTCGTATTCAGCATGACTTTACTCACATTTGTTGGGACACACGTGTATCGTTCTAGTTGGATGGGGATGAAGGTCTGGATGGAGAATTAAGCAAGTTTTCTGGTGGTGGAATGGAGCACTGAGTGGTTGGTGGTGGAGGTCTGGAAGCAGTTGCTGTTAAGTGGGTAATGGGTTGAGAAGAACCTGCAGATGCAGTCAATGTTAATTAAAGAAATAATCCCAGTCTATGAAGGATCATTATTTGGTTTAAAAATATATCTGTTAATTGATCAGCAGTTCTTAGTTGCTCCTTTACAGAGACAAGGAACTGTTGATCTGGAAAGTAAATCAACATTAATAGTGTAATACAGGTCAGAATTGATGTCTTTCTTCAGCAACAAAATAATGGCTATTCATCAACAGCTAAATTCCTCTGCTGACCCATATTGTGATTCTTTATGCAGTGTCTTAATTGGTCCTTCTCTTATCCCATTCTCTTCTTCTACTCTGCCATCTGAATTAAAAAATTGCTAACTTTATTTATAAAACTAATTCCTCTACATGCTTACTTGATCCTTTACCAACCCCCCAAGCCGGTCTTCCTTTTCTTCTCCCTTTTGTTACTCGTATCGTTTATTCTTCCATTAGCTCCGGAATTGTTCCCTCATCGTTTAAACTAGCTGCTATTTTACTCCAGTTCTTAAAAAACCTGGTGCAGACCCTTCCAATCTAGATAACTTTCGTCCCATTTCTAATCTTCCTTTTATTTCAAAAATTCTTGAAAAAGTAGTCGCAGCCCAGGTCCTCGCAATAATAACCTTCATGAGCGCTTTCAGTCAGGATTTCGTCCCAAGCATAGTACAGAAACGGCCTTGTTGTGAGTAACAAAAGGTTTGTTAATGGCTGCTGATGGTGGATCCTTAACTACTCTTGTTTTGCTTGACTTAAGTGCAGCTTTTGATACCATCTCACATGATATTTTGTTATATCAGCTATTGGTATCTCTGGAATTCCTCTCTCCTGGTTTACCTCATATCTCTCCAATTGTTCAGTTTGTACAAATAAAACAATTTTCAGTCCTGTCTCTTTCCCGTTAGCTACGGTGTCCCCCAAGGTTCTGTTTCAGGTCCTCTGTTGTTTCTAATATATCTTCTTCCACTTGGTAATATTTTTTCACATTTTGGTATTAAATTTCACTCTTACGCTGATGATACACAACTATATGTATCTACTAAGCCTGACTCTATTCTTCCACCTGCCTGTCTAATTGATTGTCTTCAGGTTTAAAAATTTGGTTTACTACAAATTTTCTTAAACTTAATGCCAATAAGACTGAAGTACTCATCAGATCCTGTAGTTTTTCTTTATCTATTGATGGCTTCTTGGTCTCTCCGTCTAGTCAGGTTAAGAACTTGAGGTTCATCTTTAACACTAGTCTTTCATTTGAAGCTCAATTTAACAGTATATAACACGGTCCTGTTATTTTCACCTTCGTAATATTGCTCGTCTATGCTCATTTCTCACTCCACACAGCACTGCTAATCTCCTCCATAAATTACAGCTGATTCAGAACTCTGCTGCTCGCATTATAACCCAGACTTCACTTATACAACAGATTAGTCCGATACTCCAACAGCTTCATTGGCTCACAATTAAAATTCACATTGAATTTAAAATTCTTCTACTAACGTATAAAACTGTTCACAACCTTACTCCAACTTATCTTTCTGATCTCATTCAGCCTTCCACTCCTTCTCGATCTCTTTGTTCTTCCTCACTGGGTCTTCTTAACATACACACGGCTCGCTTAACCACCATGGGCCATAGAGCCTTTAGTCGTGCTGCCCCTCGCCTTTGGAACACCCTTCTTGTTAACATTCGCAACTTAGAGTCATTTAACTTAAAACTCACTCATTTAGGAAAACTTATCCTACATGATTAATATCTGCAATCAAATCCTGGCCTCTTTCTCTCTATTCTCTTAACTTTTATGGTTTATTGATATTGCTGTTTTTGCTATTTATTGTGTTTTTTAATATTGTTACTGTTGTATGATGACCTTGTGTGACTTGAAAGGAGTCTCAAATGAAATGTATTATTATTATTATAAACATATCTGCATAAGCATTTGTTTTAATACTCTCTAAAATGGTGCAAGATGCAAGTCAAGATAGAAAAATGGTAAATTGTTATTTTTGTGCAAAAAACTTTTAACCGTAGCATCGCAAAAGAAAACTAAAAATAGTTTCTATACCCGTTCCAAATAAGCCAGGCTTATGTCAGTTAGTCTGACTTATTTTGTAACAAATCTACTGACAATAAGCCTGACTAACCAACAATTAGCCTGGCTTGTACTCTAATCTTGTTTTATGGAACAGCTCGCAGATAAATTTCAGTGCTGTCTATGGAGGGTCAGATGTGTGATTTAATAAAAAATATCTGAATTTGTGTTCAGAAGATAAAATTTTCATTTTGGGGTTAACTAACCCTTTAAAGTTCTGGATGCGAAGCGTATTTACTTACTGTGGTCGTTTTTTGTATGACTGTGTGAAGCAGTCTCTCCAGTGTGGATCATCTCATGTGATTTCAGATGTGATGACTGATTGAATCTCTTGTCACAGTGTGAACACTTATAGGGTTTTTCTCCAGTGTGGATCATCTCATGGGATTTCAGATGTCCTGTCTGACTGAATCTCTTGTCACAGTGGGAACACTTGTACGTTTTTTTTCCAGTGTGGATCATCTCATGTAATTTCAGATGCGATGACCGACTGAATCTCTTGTCACAGTGGGAACATTTATGAGGTTTTTCTCCTGTATGGATCATCTCATGTAATTTCAGATGCCCCAACCGACTGAATCTCTTGTCACAGTGTGAACACTTATAAGGTTTCTCTCCAGTGTGGATCATCTCATGTGTTTTCAG
>JAUCMU010000053.1:10049659-10070281 GCA_032275025.1 Enteromius treurensis | reverse complement strand
ATTTTTTCCCCTTACCTAAGCTACATACCTTCTATGTACATATCAGAGAACAATTTAAAATACTCTCTCAATGCATTTTTTGGCACCTTTAAAGGTCTTGGCCTTCTTCGCTGTATATAAACAACCATGCAACCAAACATACAACACTGTCATCATTATTCTGTTGAAATGAGACTAAAATGAATTAGAAACTGTATTAATCTAGTCACCATGTTAATGTCCTCATATTAAAAATGCACGATGACTAGGGGTGGCACAGTTCACAAAACCCATCGTTTGGTTTGTATCACGGTTTAGGGGTCACGGTTTTCTGTATGGTAGGAGTGGGCGATATGGCAAAAATATCATATTACGATGATTCTTTGTCATTGATTTTACAATCTTGCAAGTTGTCTGAGCAGTACAGACCAACTAATTTGCCTTTTTTTAAATAAAAAACAAAGCCTTTCAAGGTAACAAAGCATAAAATAAAGAAGTGCAGATATTTAGGCCAAAAACTATCACACCACATTTAAAAATACCATCTTTTTGCCTCTTATTATGTGTGATGAAGTGTTTTTTTTATTGATGGAGATAATTGACACTGTGAGAATGTTACAGTCTTGCACTGCAGTGAGCTTCATCCAAGATGAATATAAAGCACCGTCTGACTTTAAATGTGTTGAGTTTCTTATGGTTCAGACTAGCTTTATCGAATCTTCCCCCGAGTGTGACAAGCAGCGCTATAAATCCCACACACAGTAGTCTATTCACTAGACCCCGTGATGGGTTAATAAGGAAGGCGTGATCTGGTCTTCTTGGCATTGTACAGCAGTATTCATATGTAACGGCGCTGCACTCGTTTCCCTTCTCGTCTTATACTCTGTAAATCTGATAAGGCCTGTATTTTCTAGTCTGTCATGAGACGGCTAAATTTTTGTCAGTTCTTGCCCTCCCGAGCACTCTTGTAGGGTAGCGGTTGCCTTCTGGTGTCAGCAAGTTTGTGAACTGTGTGTGAATCAGCACAAACGCTTTGATGATACGGTACTTTTCGAGCTCGGCGAGGTTGTTGAAGAATTCGGCCTGTGTTTTTTGAGCCGTTGGAGGCTATGGTTTCAGAACCGAAATTTAGAGGAAGCACGACATCAGCTGACTCCTGAAAGTAGGCTTTGTGGAAAAAAATTTCAAGTTGTGCCATGCAGAGGATTCAATCATGACAACACGCTCTTCTGTTTTGTCTTTTCGGCTGCAGTGGGAGATTTCGAGAAAATATGGCGTGAACATTGTGAAGACGAGCAGACTCTCAGCGAGTATGCCATGGCCATGAAGAACTTGGCTGACAACCACTGGGCGAGTAAATGCGAGGGCGAGGGGCGCATCGAGTGGTGCCGCAGGTAAGAGTGCTAATGGTTAGTATTTTACAGCTGATTTGGTATGTATTGCTGTTAAATCTCTCTCTGGCCGCAGTGTTTGTCAGGAGTACTTCCAGGATGGAGGGATGAGGCAAGTGTTGGAGAAGGACGAGAAGAGCGCCAGGCACGCTGCAGCTGGGAATGACACGTCCCCAAACTCTCCACCACAATCACCCTCTTCAAGGTGCTCTAGAATGATACTTACACTGCAAACCACACATTTTGGAGATTGCAATGAGTTCATTGACTCATTGATCAGCTTTTGGTTTATGCTTGGTTGCAGCTCGACGTTCCAGCTCGGGAGGATACGACTCCTGGATGTGGGCAGCTGTTTCAACCCCTTCCTGAAGTTTGACGAGTTTCTGACTGTTGGTATTGACATTGTGCCAGCAGTAGAGGTTTGTGTTTACTGAAATTATATGCGACTGTTGGCTTTTTAATTAACTATAATAATAATATGTATATTTAAATATTATTAAGATTCAAAATAACAGTTTTCTATTTCAGTGTATTTTAAAATGTTATTTCTGTGATGTAAAGCTAAAGTCTCCAGAGGCATGCAAGAAACATTTCTTCTTTTCAGTATTGAATATTGTTGTGCTGCATACATTTTTGTGGGAACTGTGATACGTTTTTTTACCCCTCTTATGACAAGTACACTAAAAACAGCAAAGAATTTATTTATTTATTTATTTTTATTTAGATATTTTTAAAATATAAATGTTTGTATTAAATATTTTTATCTATTGAATGCATTTTTTTTTATATAAAAATGTTTAGTATAATGGTTACACATAATTACAATTTTGGCAAACAATTATGTAAATGTTTTTCGAAACCAGTATAAATACAAAAACTACATTTCTAGGACTGGGATAGGATGATAAATCGATGGAAGAATTTCCCGAATGCATGGCAATTCCTCTAAAATTGATTCCAAGCTTCAATTTTAACAGCAGATGGCGCTCTACTCTCATTTTTATCTGCATACTCAAATGCTCAAACCCTTGGAATTCGCTTTAACATTTTCATATTTCAGTGAATGATTATTTTAGGTTCAAGTGTGTGTAATGATTTAGTAACTATAAAATTCCTATATAATACATATTATATATATATCCTTTATCTTGGACACTCTTTCTGTCATTGACCTAATTTAGCTTGTTCTGCTGAGTCAAGCTAAATGTTCAGAATTTTTGTTGTTGCTCTTTATGGTTACAGAGCGTCTACAAATGCGACTTTCTCAACCTGCAGCTGCAGCAGCCTCTGCAGCTGGCCAGCGACGCCTTGGATGCCTTCCTGCGGCTGCTGCGCGGCCCCATCGACGCTTTACCTGCCCAGCTGTTTCACGTGGTAGTCTTCTCACTGCTTCTCTCCTACTTCCCCTCGCCCTACCAGCGCTGGCTCTGCTGCAAGAAAGCGCACGAACTCCTGACCCTGAACGGCCTGCTCCTCATCATCACCCCCGACTCCTCCCACCAGGGCCGGCACGCGCTGATGATGCGCAGCTGGCGGGTTGCCGTGGAGTCTCTGGGCTTCAAGCGCTACAAGTACGTCAAGTTTTCCCACATGCACCTGATTGCGTTCCGCAAGGTGTCGCCCACCACCAGCAGTGACCTGGTCAGCCGCAACTACCCGGAGATGCTGTACATCCCGCAGGACTTTAACACGCTCGACGAGGATGGATTCGGAGAATGCTACGAACCTCCGCGCTCCGATTTCGAAGACGACCAGTTGGCTTGTAGCTTCGCCGAATTGCCAGACACGCCGTACGATTCGGACTCGGGCGAGAGCCAGAGCAGCTCGGCTCCCTTCCACGAGCTGGAAGACCCTATTTTGCTGCAGAGCTGAACTTGTTTACTGCCCGTCTCGCTATTTAGCACCTTACCTTTGTGCTGCCAAAATTGCTCCGCTGCGTTTGTGCACTCGACCCCTTTTTAAGAAGCAAAAAGTTTGCACAGAGTGAATGAGGACGTTTAAGTGGGGGTTGATTTTTAAGAGCGTGCAAGACATCCTTTCGAACACAGATGTACACACTAAACAATCCTAAGTAAGATATAGAAGTGATGTGGTTTTGTAACAGAAGCAGCTGAGGGATTTCAGGTCGAGGATGATTTCGCTCACCCACTTTGGCTGTTTTCTCATTTTTAGAATGATTTGACAAACCTTTTCAGACCAGCTTTAACGTATAGCTTAGGCGTAGTTATCGTCCGTGTCGAAACATCCAACTTTTTGGTCAGTTAGCATACCGGTTCGGACTTTTTCAGATGTATTTCGTAAAAAAGGATAGTTTGCCCAAAAATGTCGTTTCAAAAACTGATTTTTTTTGTCCATACAGTCAAAGTCAATGTAACTTTTAGTTACTACGAAAATCAATGGGAGTTTTATTGTTAATAAAATGTATATTAAAATGAAAGTTACAATAAAAGCCGTTTTGAACCCCATTGACTTCCATTTTAATAAACGAAAACTCTTCAACGTTAAAGTAAAAAAATTAAATAAAAAAAATTAATTAATAAATAATAATAATAAATGTGAAAATCAAAGAATACCTTTTCCATTTTTTGTGTGAACTATCCAATTAATGGTTCGAAGTTTTCACTGCACATTTTAGATGGCCATTTCAGCCATCGTCTGTTCTCTACCGACTTTTTGGAATAGCCTTTATCAATGATATTTGTAGCATTTTAAGTGTCTGCAGGACTTGTGCGTGTTTGGTTATGTGACATTGTGATTGTGAATGTAGATTTCTCTGATTCAACAAGGTACAAATCATGCAAAGTAGTCTGTTTTTCAGAACAAACAATCTCGCAGGTGACCCGATTGGATGCATGCGTTGTGGCAACGTGTTTCTGATCCGCGATCAAATGGCCTGAAAGTAGCTGCGTGTCTGCCTTGGTTTTAGCTTGAACCGCTATTATAAACCGTAATATCCCATTACTTGTCAGTAGTATTTAGTATGGAGCAGGTTAGATTTCTCTGCCTTAATGTGACTTTTGAGTAGGATGATTGTTTACTATTGACTGTTTACTCTCAAAAACTTCAGTTGCTCTAAATCTACTTCCTGTATCGTTATCTGGTGTGTTTTTTTTCCAGTACATTATTTTAGTTTCCCGCTTTCAGTTACAAAACAGAACTTTAAAGGTACAAATGTTTGAACAGTGCTCTGCCAAATGTTGATTTAAAAAGTACTACAAAGCTTACGTTTTTAGCTTATATGTAGGTAACTGCAGAATTTGCCGCTCTTTTTATTCACTCCAGGTTCTTAAAAACACTATTTTGACTGTCCAAGCACATATTTGCACGTTTTCGATAACGCCCCCATCGTAGGGTTGTCAAAATACGGATATTGGCATCAGCACTTCATTAGAATAGCAATACATTCATAATCATTAACGATCAAAAATTCCCCATATCACCTGGCAGTTCTATTAGGCACTGTTTTCTATTGTATTCGTGTGGTTACCATTTGGTAAACCTGATGAGAATATGCTGTGATGGGTCTTTACTTTAAAAAAGTGTGTGAGATGTACTTCGGGGTGCTGTTTGAAGTATCTACGTGAGGTTTTGGTGTTAGGCACTTTACGTGTGTGTTTTAGGGGTGCCAAATGTAAGCGTGGAAAGATTTGAAATGGTGATCGAATTCAGTATGTGATCAGGAAAAAAAAATGCTCCTCAAGGTGCCTTCAAACCCAAATTGTATTTTTGCATTTGTGATTTATAGAGACTTCAAGGATTCAAGAACAGGCTACTGAATGTCACAAGAAAGTGCGATCATTTCTCTCCCACAGTAAACCGTTACAGTACATACTTTCAGCAAATTGGAAAAAATAAATGACTGAAATACTACCCTGTTAGCAATAGCAGTTAAAGGCTTTCTTTAGTCTGTACTCGATTTATAAATCTAAGGAAGAAAAAAGAAATAGCTTTGTATTCTATTGTTTAGTTGGTGGTGTGTTCAGATATTCACATATCAAATGTCTTTGTCTTCCCCAGGCTCTCCTGTTTGCATGATTGATTTTCTTTATCAGTGTTACGATGGTTGACTCCCACAGAACCTGACTATTTGTGAGGAATATTGTTATTCATCTTTTTATAAATAAAGGTTTTTGTTGCTTTCTCTCTGGTCTTCCTTTTGCCTATGGCAGGTTGCTTTGAAGGCTTTACTGCGGTTCATATGAGATTATGTGTGTTTCATATCTAAAAGAATAGCTTGTAAATGTTTATTTTATCTACTGTAGTGCTGTTTAATGGACACAAAAGTTTTTTTCATTCAGCACGGATGCATTAAATTGATAAATGTAAGAGTGAAGACTGTTAAAAGTAATGTCACTGATGGATATAACAGATTATAAACATTCAAGTTTTTTTAAAAGCAGGAAATTGGATTCATTATTTAAATTAAGAAATTAAATTTAAATTATTTTAAGTTGTAATAATGTTTCACAATATTACTGTTTTTTTATTCTAATAATGCCGTCTTAGCAAGAGTAAAAGACATTCAAAAACGTAAGTCTTTATATAAACAAAACGTATATCTGTACGTATTGTTAATATGGTATAAGCAGTGGTGTAAATCAAACGTTTTCCCGTTTCACTGAGATCCTGTGTTTGTCCGTTCAGGGTTGCCGTAGCAGCTTAATACCGTGCAAACATGGCGGACACTGAGCGAAGTTTAGGCGATGGTTCGGGATATTGTGCGATACATTTCCAGTTTTAGTCGTTTTTCTGTAAACGACAACGACCAGTGACTTTTCTATCCACTGGCGTATTTCTTTTAGCTTGATTTAATCGATGTTACTCTCCTCGTGAACGGAAGCGACACATTCTGTCAACTTTCTGATGCCGGTAAACGCACTGGAATCTGCTCGACTAACTCAGACTGACAGCACATTAATTACTTCACCTCGTACGTCTTCCCTTATTTAATAACTTTTGACGAGATTAACATTTGCACATCTACTTCCCGCCTTCGTTATAACATGACCTTGAGTTGAACAGTTCGGTTCATTCAGCAGTAACAACAGGTGAATATCGACAACCCACTGTTTTGTTGTTGAGGTTACTCTAAAATGTGCATTAAAATGTCTCTAGGAACGGTTTGATGTTAGATTTACCTCAAATCCACCATACAACATGCCCGCCTTGCATCCTTTTTGCTGAATAGTTATGTTGCGAATAATTGTGACATATTAATTACGTCACTCGCGACGTTGACTCGGCAGTTTTTCTGCTGTTGTGCGAGTTTTAACTCCGCAAGGATGTGCAAGCTGTTGAAGTACTGCTTCAGTCACTTCCTTTACGCTGCGATGACCCGGCTCGACGAAGCCAACAAAGGGGTCAACATGTGGTCGTCCATTCGGTACCTCGGTTACCTGTCTAGCCTGAACTCCTTGGTGGCCATCTGCCTGGGAATTTACGTACAATGGGAGAAAACCGCAGACACTGTCATCTTGGTCATTTTCATTTTGGGCCTCTTCGTTCTTGGGATTGCCTGCATTTTCCACTATTACTTCGGCATGGAGGGCGTCAGCCTGTTTCTGCTGCATCTGTGGTTTGGCTTCCTTCTGGGTTTGCTGTGCTTCATCAACGTCCCGTCCAAAGAGCTTGATGTTAAGGAGCAGGTGGCCAACTATATGTTAATTGCCAGCATTGTGATACGAAGCCTATGGGTTTTGGTTGGAAGAATGTGCGGTTATACCCGACATCAACCCGCTTTCCTCACCTCGAGGGAAGCTTTGGAGCTCACAGGCTTCGCTGTGGCCAGCGTAACCTTGGCCAGCCAAAAATCCATAAGCCTTGTGGTCCTGGCACTGGCTTTGGCTGCCGTAGTTGTGGATTTGCGCATGAAATCCCTTTTTGCTATCCCAAACCTGGTCTGCTTCTCGCTTGTCGCTGCGTTCTTCTTCCAGGAGTCTTTGGGAGTGTCCACCAACCCCTTCGCCTTGTCTTGCTTCTTCAGCCGCCTCGTCTGTGACCCGTTACTGGACGTCTACTTCAGCGGACTTTCGGTCACCGAACGCTGGTCACCGCTGCTGCTGAGAAGAGGCCTGTGGAGACGCTTGACACTTCTTCCTCTGGTTGTCATGGAGGTGATGTTTTCGGTCATGGCTGCTCTGAAGATGAGAGATCTGGATCGGTGGTACCTGCTCATCCCGGGCCTTTTAGCATCTGCTGTTTTCTGGATCATCTGCCACCTGGTTTTCCTCGTGACGCTGTGGGGGTTTCACAGCAAGCTGAGTGACTGTCAGAGGATGTGCATGGTGCATACGTCAGAGGCTGGAGAGCTGGACAGGGTCATGGCGTCTAAGGGGATGAGGCACTTCTGTCTCATATCGAAACGCCTGGTGCTCTTCAGCCTGATGTCCAACATCATACTCGGGGCTCTGGGTTGGCAGGTAAGGCTTCCTGTAAACATCTTTCTTAGTTTTTATAGAAATTTACAAATAACTTTTATTTTTTTATTTTTAGTATAGCCTGAATTTTCAGCATCATTACACCAGTCTTCATTGTCACATGATCCTTCAGGAATCAGGATAATATGATGAAATGCTGCTTAGGAAACATTAATTATCAGTGTTGAAAGTGGTGCTGTCCTAAATGTTTTGCTTTCTCTTCCAGCCGTCCAACAGTCTGTTTATTGCCTTGTTTGTGCTGGTGCTGCCTCTGGAGTCTCTAGCCCACGGTCTCTTCCATGAGCTGGGAAGCAGTCTCGGAGGCACCTGTGTAGGCTACGCTGTGGTGATTCCTACCAACTACTGCAGGTACTGGAAACATACACACTCTCATTTCACTAACTCAGATACTGTAGCTTACACAGAGGGTCGGTTTTTCATCCTCATCCTCTCATTTTCTCTCAGCCCAGATGGGCAGCCCACCCTGCTCCCCCCAGCGCACGTGCAGGAGCTCAACTTGCGTTCCACAGGGATGCTTAACAACGTGCAGCGCTTCTTCTCTCATCACATGATCGAGACCTACGGTTGTGATTACTCCACGAGCGGCTTGAGCCTGGAAGCCCTGCAGGCCAAGCTCCGCATTTTCATGGAGGCGCACACAGCTGACGGCCCACGACACGACACCTACGTGCTGTATTACAGCGGACACACCCACCGCAGCGGAGAGTGGGCTCTAGCAGGTGGGAGAGTCATTACATAACACTGCTTCCTGTAGAAACAGACATAGCAGAACCTGGGAGAATCTCCTAATCTATCTATCTATCTATCTATCTGTCTATCTATCTATCTATCTATCTATCTATCTGTCTATCTATCTATCTGTTGCTGTTCTATCTATCTATCTATCTATCTATCTGTTGCTGTTCTATCTATCTATCTATCTATCTATCTATCTATCTGTTGCTGTTGTATCTATCTATCTATCTATCAATCTATCTACAATCTATCTATCTATCTATCTATCTATCTATCTATCTATAATCTATATATCTATCTAGATTTTGCAGATAAACATAATCTGGAAATTTTGTTTGTAACTAACTTACATATTTGTAAAAAATGTGCATATCATTTGCATGCAATTTACATAAAATTAATAATAATAAAAAATATGCATATGGAGCAAAGCCAAACTCTGGGAAATAGTTTTTTATAGAGTGCTTTTTTTATGTCTTAATCTAATCAGGTGGAGACGTTTTACGCCTAGATGAGATTGTGCAGCTCTGGAGAGAAAAGAACGCTGGATTCTGTTCCCGTCTCATCATTATTCTCGACACAGACGACTCGCTCCCCTGGGTGAAGGAGGTGCAGAAAATCGAGGGACTTTATGTAGCGGTTCAAGGAGCAGTGCTCTCTAGTCCCACTGACCCGGAGGTCCAGGACGCTCCTCAGCTCGGGGACTTCACCTGTCAATGGGTTGATTTTAACTGCAACCCTGACAGCATAGTTCGGTGGTCTGAGCGTGGGCGGCCTATCAGAGCAGCCTACGGCATCTCCAGACACTGGAGCGACTACAAGCTTCACCTGCCCACTGAAAGCGACGTCACCAGGCACTGGAGACTTTACTTCCCCCGCCTGACTTACCCTGTGGTGCAGCTTGCACACTGGTGTGGTGGGTTGAACCTCTTCTGGGTGTGTGGATACTGCTTTCGACTGCTCCGAAGGATCAAACTCACGTGGTTCCCACCGGCGGTGCTGGATACCGGCCAAGGTTTCAAACTGGTTAAATCCTAGAACAGGACATAAAGTGTGGCAATACTGTAAGCAGCTGCCGGTCTGAGCTGTATGTGGACATGGTTGCTCACCTACGGGAGCTTTAGGTTGTATTGACCAGCATAGCAATTTATAAAATCTCAGGTGTGAAAACACTCCATGTGTGTGTTTGTGATGGAAAAAAACTGCAAAAAATTGGCCAACTTGCATACAAGAATTTCATATTCATTACTCAGCGAAGGTAAATTTTGTGAAACCAATCAACATTTCTGGGTTTATATCACCTCTAAATCAAAAGACAGGTAAGATACTATAAAAAAAAAATTAATTTAAAAAAAGATTATTGTAATGACAATTAAGTACATTTTCTTGTGACTGTTGCAATATAAAACATATTTTATATTTAAAATTTAATTATCTTTATAATCCTTATTGGTAAGAGAATTATTCAGCAAAAACTGTTATTACAGTAAAAAGTTTTAATTTTTTATGCAAAATAATATTATGGTAAAATATGGCCTGGAGATTCTTTTTTGTTGTTGTTGCAAGATTCATAAACAATGTTACTGACGGGCCTAACAGCATTGCACCCACTGACAAATTAAGCTGTTACAGCTTTTATTTCTTGTATTTTTGAACTCTTGTATGTTTTAACACTTGCCATTCTAAACGTTTTCTCCATGACTTTTGTAAACTCCGTTATCAGCACTAAACAGTTGAATGCAGCACTTGTACACAGCATGAAACCCAGTACAAGCTCAGCCATTTTGCGGTGCCTCTACTTAACTGCACTAGACAAAGCATGGCCTTATATTTAGAATCTATACAAGGGACGTAGTGTCCGTTTAACACTATAACCCACACATTCAGAACTGTCCAGTGGCGTAGTTTATTCATGTAGTTTGTGTTATTTGTTTATACAGAAAAAGATTTTCTATTGCCCTTTATAAATTGATAATATTTTGTATAGTTTGGTTGTTCTCGAGAAGTATATTTGACCAATATTGTGTGTTTCTAGCACTTACAGCAGTTTGGGTTGAGTGTTTATACTAGTTGTGTTACATGTTCTGAAGTGCCTTCAGTAAGACTAGTCCTCGCCAAAATACCCGAGGATTTACTCCTAGTGAAATATGCAATATTTATTGATTGACTTAAGACATGTATGAAGAGGTGTAAGGCTTTTTGTTTTTTAAAGGAAGCTACGAATGGCTTTAACAATGAATGAACGACACGCTGGGATGATTTCAATGACTGTTTGCATGTTTGAAATCAAACATGAGAATGAATTTGATATTTTGATAATAAAAGAGGGTCTCTTTTACTGCAATATTGCGTATTTAATTGTTTTTATCACACCAACAGACAAAAATATACCCTATTAAATATTTCTACATTTAGGTTACTATTAAATTATATACGTGAACTATATT
Organism: Enteromius treurensis; assembly: GCA_032275025.1. Classification (NCBI taxonomy): domain Eukaryota; kingdom Metazoa; phylum Chordata; class Actinopteri; order Cypriniformes; family Cyprinidae; genus Enteromius; species Enteromius treurensis. The sequence goes on along the minus strand of JAUCMU010000053.1, from coordinate 10,059,292 downwards.
ATACATAAATATTATATACGTGACTTGTACACTTTTGTACTCATTTTTTTTACTAAACATAAAAAACAACAACATTTCTATTAAAATATAAAACTATGGTATATGTATTCTCGTGGAGAAAGGCATGGATATATAGGACTGTTGCGTTTAGGGATATATCTATTGATCAACCAATGACATAGGTAAATAAAGTTTATTTGACTGTTTTTTCACAATGTGCGCACTGTCCATATACTGTAAACCCACATGAATAGAAACGAGTAGTCACATCATTCATTCAACATACTTTTTTTTTTTAAACACTGAAAGCAATAGACACATAATTTAAGCATTATTCTCTGGGTGTCCCTCATCCTCAGTTAGGGGCGCCTCTGTCTTTAAGCAGTTTATTAAGCACGCTGGTCTGTTTTATAACCTTGAGGTTTGAAATGTCTTCAGCAATAACAGGAACTTCAGAGCTGGGATTTGGGCCCTCGGATTCACTCTCGCTGTCTGACAGAGCTGTAAGAAGAGCGTCGTTCTCATATGTAGGAAAGTAGTATCTGAAAAAGCAGCACATAATATTTAATAAAAAAAATAATGTACAGTGTAAAAGTTAGTGCTCATTCTAATGTTCAAAGTTTATATTATTTAAAAAAAACTGGCTCATTTCAATTCTACAGTCTTTACCCGGTATAATATTTAACATAATAATAAAAAAATGTAATAATAAATTAATATAAAAATAAATAATATAATTCAAGAAATAATAAAAATAAATAATATAAAATAATTTTTAATTGATGAATCTTTAATCCAGACGGAAAACCGTTTGAATAATACAAAAAGTAATGTGAAGATAATAGGATAATCTGAAAGAGGATTAGGACCAAGCAAAAATAAAAACAATTACATTTTAAGAATTAACTCTTTATATTACAGAAAAAACAGTCATTAAATTTAGAGAATAAAAAAAGTCAAAAGAAACCCTTTATTTAAACAAGTTTAAAGGCAGATAAACAGCACAGCCATCCTCTACAACACTGATGTGAAAAACACTGTGCCACAACAATCAGTTAAAAATAATCTTTAATCCACAAATTAATATTTACTGTAGTAACACTAAACCTACCCACTGAATACATTAATTAACAATTAACCAATTAACAATTAGTACCCAATTAACACTCATTTTAGGCAGTTGATTTTTCTGATGAACCTGAAACAAGTGTGTTTCTTCTTATTTAACAAGTTTTCTTTTAAAATGTAATGACTTTTTTTTTTTTTTTAAATCACAATTAATTCATTTAGACGTCTTTTTCTAAAAATTTAGTTTTTTTTCTAATAATATAGTTTTGCTTTTATTATTTCTCTTCTGTAGAATAAATAATAAAATATTATTAAATAAATTTTAATTGTTCAGATGGATTGAATAATACAAAAAAAAGGGCATGTGAAGAAAACACAATAAATAATAAGAATAAATAATATAAAAAAGGGTACTTGTCCAGATGGGGTGATCATGAATGTGTCATACTTACTGTGGCTGGTCCCAGTGTGAGACCTCAGGCAGCTGCATCACATGACCCATGTTAACCAGGTGTTGAACTAGTTCCTCTTTGGTTTCACTCTTCTCCTGACAGCAGTAGCATCGGCACTGGTGAAGCTCTCGCCGGATGTAATTCACCAGTTTCACTTGCTGGTAGAACTTTAGGCCTGGACAAATAACACACATGACATGAACGACCCTCTGTGCGCTCAAGACTGCTCCTCGACAACATTTCTGCAGTACTCACTTAAGTCCGTTTTTAATTTGTGCAGGTCGAACTCATGAGCTTCCTGGATGAAAACAAATGATGTTATTAATGATACTGATGAGAAAATGCACAAAAATGAAAAAGAAAAAAAAACAACACTTGTTCAGCAGCATCATATACCTCCATGTGTGTGTAAATTTTCTCCATCGTTTCTGCTTGCTGCTCACAAAACAGACACACGGCACACACGGGATGAGCCTGCCAATCTGACCAGTCACTGCAGAGAGGGCAGACTATCAGGAAGGAGAAAACCAAAAATGTGATCATCAGAGTCAAAATATAAAGGCCTTACTCATCTTCATCCTCAAGGAGCTCCCTGTCATCTTCAGACTGCACCTCCTCCCAAGTCTTCCCCAACTCCTGCGACATTATAACAAAGTGATTTCGTGTTCATGTTGATATTTATTTCATATCAGCTGAGCAAACATGGTCATACCAGGTAATTGATGACATAGAAGCGATCATAGTCGTTGTTTCTGGCGTTTATTCGTCGATGCTGCTTTTTCCTCATGTGATCTTTCAAGGTGGTTTTGTCCCTGAATGTTTTCTCACAGTACAGGCACTGCATGCTATATAAAAATAATAATACAGTGATAATAGTTTTAGTCATTAAAAATAATCAACATTTCCTGAAAAATACTAGTGCTGTCAAACTATTAATAACAGTTTTTGTTTACATAACATATGTAGTGTAGTGTGTATATTTATTGTGTTTCTATAAATACAAACACATGCATATATATATATATATATATATATATATATATATGTGAAAAATGTATGTTTTTAAAAATATGTTTTTAAATAGTTTTTTTTATCTAGTAATAATGAATGAACAAATGAAGGAATAAATGGACATTTTCAGTGAGTAGAACAACTATAAATATAATATATACATATACACAGTGTAAAATAACTTTATTCTTTCATCTTCTATTTATTTGTTACTGACCTTAACACTCACCCTTCTTGGTGATTTTGGATTCATGCAATGACTGCAAGCACCAAGAGGGGGCGTTTAAACCTTCTCCATGTCCGTTTTACATTATTTTAATTTGTAATAGTGGTTAAATATACTCTGTAGTGTACGAATAGGGATAAGGTTTTAACTGTATTACTACTTTTAGCGATACCACTTATCGATCTTGTACTGCTAGCATAAGTAATTATGAATGTTTTCTTAAGCAAGATTTTTATTTTAAAGGACGTGCATGATAGCCGTTCTATGTATATAGTTAGAGTCAAAATCCGGCACAACACATGGGTTTTGGTACCCATCCCTATGTATGAGTGTGTAAGACTACATGCAGCGTTGTGGTAAAATCTCACTTCTCCAGTTTCCCCTCCAGAGTGTCGAGGAACTCGTTGCAGTAGACGATGTTGTCAGGCAGACCGATGCTGAAAGAGTGTTCTTTAGCCATGTGATTCAGCAGAGAAGACCTGCAGTGAGACAAATACATCATGTTACATAAACATGGAGTGCTGTTTGCTACAATTAATTAAATAATAAACTAGATAAGCATCAGTGTGAAGGGCTGAAGATGGGTGGCTTGTGACATCACTATACAATAAAAGTGAATATATATACTCTCACATTAGTGATGTCTCCCCAATTACTCGCATCCCAAAAATGTTTGTATATATGTACATAATATATGTGGGTATACTGTATATATTGATTTTGTATATATAAATAAATGCACACATATTTCTATATTTAAGAAAAATTAATATTTGTAGATTAAGTATATTAAAATATAAGGAGAATTATGTAAATATAAATATATATGTAAATATTTTAAATATATACTATACATCACTAAAATGTGTGTGTACAAATTGTATACATTATTATTACTATTATTTATTTATTTATTTAATTTTTTTATACATTTTTATACAATAGTAATATATAATATCAAATACCATATTTTTTATATGATTTATAAAACATTTCTATACTACTAATATATAAATAATTACTATTAAAAATATATAATAAATATTAAATAATTCAGAGATCAGGTCTGTTGTAGAGCTCATGTACGAGATGTCAAAAAGCAATTGAAAAAAAAAAGCAACAATTTCATATTTCAAAATATGATTTAAAGTTAAATATCCTGATTTAAGAATTAAGAGAAATTAATCAGGAATGAGTTTTTAGTGCAATCGACAGTTGTGGGTCACCTGTTTCCAGTAAACTCTTCATTGCAGAACATACATATGCGATGAAACGTCCTGTCATCTCTCTCTTTTTGCTGCTGATCCAGAACTTCCTCCTATTGAAATATATCAAACTTTTTTTACAGACTTATAAGCATTATAAGACATTCCCCTAGTGCGCATTATAAATATGGTTACGTAATTGTTGTGAGCCTATAAACAATATTTATAATTGGTATGAATCTCATTGTGGCGTGTTTTTAGCATTCTGCGTTTCTTTGAAACCCGCTGTTCGATTGCCATAATCATCAATAATGATCCCAGACGCAATCTGCGAATGATTTGTGTTTAATAAACAGTGCTAATCCTCTCAGCTCGAGTTGCATCGGCGTGCAGCGTGTCACCTAATGATTGAGAAAGGTCACAGCTGCACTGTTCAACAGCTGGTCGCCACACTGCAGAGCCCACTGCAGAGGTGCTGAGAACGCTGGTTGCCTAGTAACCACAATCGCAGATTTTTGCCTGAGATGAAATGTGTGTGAGATGATTATGTTGACTCATAATATCTCTGCAAAAACAATCTTGGTGTGTGTGGGGTGTATTGGCTTCTCATTGAACACTGTGTTAATTGTTTTCTCAGTATTTTTAGGCACACAACCATCGTGGGATTTCGGGCAACCCAATATCTGGCAACCCATTTTATTTGTTTTGTTTTACATTTTTACAGCTACAGTATTTCAGCTGTATTATTTTTTTAATTACAGACAACAAAATGGTTTATAAAAATGAAAATGATTTACAGTTACATATTCAACGTTATATACATATTCAAAACAAAAAATGTTTACTATAAAATGACACTCTCCATCTGACATAATAGGATTTGTGGGTAAATATATATTGTCAATAATTATTAACCAAAAATTACATTCTACTGTCATTACATTCTTATTATTTCAATATTAGGACAAAAAAACAAAAAAAAACTTGTTTTAAAACAACGACAATAATAATAATTTTAAAATGATTTTTTTTTTAATTGACAATTTTGGTTAAAGAAAGAAAATACTATTTTTTTTAAAAGTATGAACATCTTTTATGATGGTTTTACTCATGCTCCAGGTTTCTACATATTAATTTGATTGTAATTTGTGCTGATGTTTTAAGTATCAGTTTTGAATACTTATAACAGAGTATCACACGGGATGGGGGCTGATCCCAGAGCAGTACTCCTAACCTGACAGTCGCAGGTCCTGGTCTTTTTATAGACACTCACCAATCGTCTCTGTTGTAGCTGCTCCCTAAGGATCCTGTCCTCTGGCAGAGCATCACACAATAGGAAGTAGTGCTCTTGTTGTTCTGAAATGACACAAAGCAGCTTTCTGGTAATTAGAGACTAAAAAACAACATAATCAAAATCATAGATTTTGTCCATTTCTCAAACGGAAGGCTGCATACGTCATCAAGCATAGTTGTTTCATTTAATTGAGCATGAGTCATAAGAATAATATAACAATCTACACTTAATTAAGAATAATGGTCAAATTTATAACATATACTTATTACATATAAGTTAAAGAGTTATTACCCAAATATTTTAGTATTATTTACATGCTATTACAGTATTTATTCATATTTTGAATTAGCTTTTATTTTATTAGTATACATTTCTTTCTTTTACATATTTCCATTCGGCGCATTCAGATTATTTGTATATCCGTTTTACTTTTTGTATTTCAGTCGGTAAAGCAATATTTCAACAAATTTAAAAAAATACATATATATTTTATGATCTTTAAAATGTAGCTTCATTTCAATAAACATTATAGATTCAGTTAATAAACTGTGACCTAGAATCTAGAAACTAATAGTAGATATAGTACCAATATGCCACTTTTAGACCAGGTCACAGCAAGCACTTCATTTCTTATTTTCAATTCATTTTATAGGAGGTTTCCACTTTTGGAATGTTGTTACTTAAAGTTTTCATGCACACATACAGATGAAAAAAGTCTGCTTTGGTAACCGAAAAAAATATAAAATTGATTAAAATAATAAACTAAAAATACAACAACAGATTTTTAAGGTTTGTAAGAGTTGCATTTTTGTTCTAAATTAAACTATTTGTTTGAAAAACAAAGGGAAAGGTAAAATGTGGGACAATTATAAATATGTTTAAGGTTAAATATTAATAAACACATTTTGATATTCTTATATTTTATTCATATAATCTGCAGTATATGTTAGATATAATACTTTGTTCATTAAAACTAGTCAATTAAAGATTTAGAAAATATCATTTTAAATGCTGATTTAGACAACAAAATCACAATTTTAAGGGGTGGATAATGATGTTCTATGTCAGATGAACATATTCAGTTTACAACAAAAGAATTGCATTTTAAAATATTTAACAAATAATTTTAGCATAGTATTGTATTAACCAACTATATGAAATGTAAATACATGTAAATACAAGGTTTTTCAGATATTTTACGGTGACCTTGTTTCAGTGTTATTATATATTTAAGTACTGAGTAATATCAATTAACTGAATATACTTGTACATGTATGGTTAGGGTTAGGATTAGAGTCACTTACATGTAATTGTGCCTGATAATTTGTTATTATAATAGTAAGAGCAAATAATATGTGTAACAAGGACACCTTAAAATAAAGTGTTACAATGTCTTACCTACAGGACCTTCAGAGTTGGTCTTGATAACACTGCAGAAGTCTGTGATGGGCTGTTCTGTAAACCGTTTCTTCCAGTATAACATGTACCTGCAACATCATTTTGTATTGTGCTCAATGAATAACTCAATGAATGCTGACATATGGAGGTTACAGATCCGATGAATTCTCACCGAGGAAAGTCAGCGACGAGTTTGACATCAGCGATAACCAGTTTGTGATCCAACACCATGTGCTTGAGAAGCTGCTCTTTTCCGGAGGCAGGAAAAGAGTCTGAACAGAGCGCACAGGTCACTGGACGGCCATCGCTGGAGGAGGTGAGAGAAGCGGTAGCACACAGGTCCTCGGGGAAACAAAGTGGCTCAAGAATACAATCCTGCTTAGCTAACAATGAGAGAAAACACAATATTCATAGATTTAATAAAATATGATCTTTGTGTAAATCTATTCTGGGTCATTAATTCAGTCTCGAGCTAGTGAGAAACCCTTGTCTCATACATCCCACGACCTTTCAAGATGTGCAGCATTCACACAAACAAGCAGCTGATTCACACAAAATGACGGTGTGACTCATATAAACAGCTTATTCTCTAAAAATCTGATACATTTGTGCTCCTAAGTGCACTTTACGAGTTGTTTCGCCTTTCCCAAATGAGCTTTTGCAGTGACAGATTAAAGGGTCGCTTATCATCCATTAGAAGATCCATGTCAACAAACCACCCACCCCTTGCTGAGAAAAACAACTTGTATGGTCTGCTGGTTTTTAAGAGTTTGGCTTCTTTTCAACTATAAGACCAGGTAGATCAGCTGAAAACCGGCTTTGAAGGGCTGAGAGACACGTTTAAACCAGTTTGACCATAAGAGTCCAGACAAACTTGCATTACTGTAATCATTTTTAAGCAGACTTACTGTTATAACTAGCCATAACTTTAACTTTGCAATAGCTAGTTCCCGTAGTTTACGGTCACATTCAGAAAAATAAACATATAACTTGCTAGATGTTTAAAAATGAGATGTAGACGCAAATAAAGCAATATAATATAAATATCCGAAAATATTAATAATTCCGTAAATCAACCTGTCAAACTAGTGCTGTGCATCTGAGCGGCCATGTTTTTTTCCCCAAATCACGTGACCTGGCGAATGACGCAGTGACCAATCAAAGTTGAACCGCCGCTGTGCACGCGGTTACTGGGTGTTGTAGTTCTCCATCCGATCTTTCCCATTCATTTCCTACATCTCCCATGAGGCGCTGGTGTTTTTCTTCAGGGCTGAGAAGTGAGGTGTATGTGGGATGCTGCTGCTGTGGCTCTGCCCTCAGAACAATACAGTGCAACCCCGTGTAACAACAATATGGATAGTATCCGCCGTAATTGCCCTGTTTTATAGCACACTTTCTTTTACTTGACGCGGGAAAAATGTGGATACCGACTGAACATGAAAAATATGGCGTTGGTAAGTAATATATTTACATTATATTGCCGCATCGTTAATAAAAACGCAAGTTAGATCGCTGCAGGTGCGATAATGAGCCGTGACATCTACAATCTGACGGCAGATGAAATGTCACATCATTTTCCGCTGATTTAAAACCTTGAAGGCAAGTGACAGAATAATGAATATCGAGGGTGCTTTATTATTTTTTCATTATTTAATTATCCGACTGGAATTATTTATGTTGTGTTCTTTCATTAATTTCAATGGTCATCTTGAATAGCCCTTATTTGTAGCAATAAGAAGAAATAGCCGCAGTAAAGGCTGATCTTTTGTTTTCCCTTATATAGACGCTCTAATGCATTTACTGAGCAAATGATTTTACGTCTAAAACCGGAGCAAATCTGTTTTTGTTTTTTTTAGACATAGCATATTCATTATCTGTTCTATCTCTTATTACATCAACAGCAAACAATAACGTATTCATTATTTGTTTTTATTTATATAAAATAAATGTTTTTATTTATATATCAATATATATATACATTTTTTACATATTAATAAATGTTTACATCTATCTAACATTCCGTGACATGTCTTTTTCTCAGTTTTCACACACACACACACACACACACACACAGAGACCCTTTATGTACATATTGTTAACTGATTAATTATCCACTATATTGTTTAAAATAGTGCTTGTATTCAATGCCATCAAGTTTTCAGGGGGAAATGATAACCACCTCAGTGATAATATTTGTACTTGTTATTTTTTTGTAAGTTTGTTGTGACAGCAGCTGACAGTTTGTAGGATGATTTTTGGCAGATGAGCAGTCTGGAATCTGCTCATCTCTTGTTGGCTGACGGGCAGCGATGGACATAAAGTCAGTTGAACGGGGTTGAGGAGTCCAGCAGTACAGTGGAGTTCACATGGGCTTCAGGTCTCCTGTGATCTTGTTCAATACAGCTTTACTCAAATAAACAGCATGACATTTGGTCATTTCTTCACTTAGAAGGAGAGAAGGTCAGAGCAAAGAAGAAAGGTAGTTTGAGTTGGCAGGGAAGGGGGGGCAACAAACAAATCTTCTTTTTCTTCTTTTCTTAATGTTATCCACAAACCACATCTGCAGCATATTGCAGTGGAATATGGCAAAATGGCTGAATATTACAGTTCTTCTCTTTGGAAAGTGTACACAGCTACCGAAACCTTTATCAGTCATAAAATATGGATGGAGTCCAGCCAGGATGGCGCACATACACACACATAAATGCATGCATACACAGTTACACACAGGCGTGCACTGTAATCTTGGCCTCTCAGCCCTTTTGGTTGCAAATTCAGCTTAATGAACCATCTGCTATTTACAGCAAATGTATCATTAAATTCAAGGCCATTTCAAACAAGAATGTGTCTGTTGATCATCTACCCACACCTGGCTTTTCCTCTTAAAGGTGCCATAGAATGGAAACTGAATTTACTTTGGCATGGTTGAATAATAACAGTTCAGTACATGGACATAACATACTGTGAGTCTCAAACACC
>JAUCMU010000053.1:10030255-10043429 GCA_032275025.1 Enteromius treurensis | reverse complement strand
GCACCATGATCTCTCAGCTCAGCACGTCAGCGAGCGCACTAAAAAAAAAAAAAATGTCAGGAAGCGGGTCGGGTACAATATTTTCTCTTTTTTTTTGTGGTCCGAGTTGTGGGCGGGTTAGTTGACAACGTCGGTCGGGTTCGGGTTGTTTACACATTGACCCGTGCATCACTGGCCTCTACCACCGGGTGGGGGGCCACGTACAACGGGCATGCTGTGTCAGGGGTGTGGACGGAACCCCATATGCATTGACACATCAATTGCCTCGAGCTGTTAGCTGTACTAGCTCTGGGTCGTCTCAAGGAACACCTACAGGGCTGTCATGTGCTGGTCCTCACGGACAACCCATCGGCCGTTGCGTACATCAACCTCCTTTGGAGTCCGAAGCATCTGAGGTCGCTTTGTGCCATTCACATTCCAGGTGTTTACAACCAGACAGCCGAAGAGCTGTTTCGAGCAGCGCTCTCTGGCCAATGGAGACTCCATTCCTTGATGGTTCAGCTGATATGGGAGGAGTTCGGAGCCGCACAGGTAGACCTGTTCGCCTCCCCAGGAACCTCTCATTGCCAATTGTTTTATGCTCTGACCGAGGGAACCTTAGGTAGAGACACCCTGGCGCACAGCTGACCACAGGAGCCTACGCAAGTATGCGTTTCCCTCAGTGAGCCTTCTAGCCCAGTTCCTGTGCAAGGTCAGGGAGGACGAGGAGCAGGTCATGCTGGTAGCCCCCTATTGGCCCACCAGCACCTGGTTCCCCGAACTCATACTCCTCATGACAGCCCCTCCTTGGCTGATTCCTCTGAGGAAGGATCTACTGACTCCGAGACGGGGCACCCTGTGGCACCAGTGCCCAGATCTGTGGAAACTCCACTTCTGGCCCCTGGATGGGACGCGGAGGTTCTAAGTGACCTACCCCATGGGGTAGTTGACACAATTTCTTCTGCGAGAGCACCTTCCACAAGAGCTGCTTACGCATTGAAATGGAACCTGTTCGTCAAGTGGTGTTCCTCTCAACGAGAGAAACCCCGGAGATGCCCGATCAGAGTTGTGCTTTTCTTCTTGCAGCAAGGGTTGGAGCGAAGGCTGTCTATGTGGCTGCCATCACTGCAAACCACGACCTTGTTGATGGCAGGTCTGTGGGTAAGCACGACCTGGTCTTTAGGTTCCTCAGGGGGGCCAGAAAGTTAAATCCTCCTCGTCCACCTACTCTACCCTCTTGGGCCTCTCTCTCTCTCGCGTGCTAAGAGCATTGAGAGAGGGTCCCTTTGAGCCTTTGCCAGCAGTTGAGTTAAAGTTTCTCTCACTGAAAACTATTCTCCTGCTCTTTTTCGGTCAACGATTCATGCCTAAAGTTCGGGCTCAAGGATTCCCAGGTAACACTGAGGCCTCGGCCCGGCTACGTGCCCAAGGTTCCTACTACTCCTTTCAGAGATCGGGTAGTGAACCTCCAAGCGCTGCCCCCGGAGGAGGCAGACCCAACCCTACTGTTGCTATTTCCCGTCCGAGCACTCAGATGCTACGTAGACCGGACACGGAGCTTCAGGACCTCAGACCAGCTCTTTGTCTGTCACGGTGGACGGCAGAAGGGGAATGCAAGTCTCCAAGCAGAGGATGGCTCACTGGATATTGGATGCCATCACCCTGGCCTATCAAGCACAGGGTGTGCCCTGCCCCCTCAGTGTATGGGCTCACTCAACAAGAAGTGTAGCTTCGTCCTGGGCGTTAAGACGCGGCACCTCACTGGCAGACATCTGTAGAGCTGCGGGTTGGGCGACCCTAAACACGTTCGCTAGGTTCTATAGCCATCGTGTTGAATCCTCCCGAGTTCTCACTTTAAACAGAGCTGAAGAGCCGGAGTAGGTACTGTTTGGTCGGCTTGGCAACGAAATATCTCCAGAGTGTCCTTATCAGTAGACCCTGTCGAGTTCCTCCGTTCCCCTCGGCAGCCAGATGTTGCGGAGCATCTGTTCCCCAGCAGTATTGCTTCCATGAGGGTTCAATCACCTCCTATACTCCATATGCTTGAAAACCATGTTATTGTGTCTGTTACACCTCCTATGGGAAGGCAGACTTCCGCAGGTCTTCTCACACGTCCCAGTGGTCCAGTTACTTAGGTAGTGCAGGTGCTGGTATCCTGTGGTTCGAGTCCCCGCCTAGAGAACAAACTCCCACATGACACTGTAAGGGGCAGCTTCCATGACGTTTTCCATAGGGTTCCCTATTCGTCGGTCACCGACGTGACTCAGAGTGACCGACTGAAAGGGAATGTCCCAGTTACGTATTGTAACCCTCGTTCCATGAAGAAAGGAACGGAGACGTCACGTCCCGTCGCCATGGATCTGTATCGCAGCTAGGGGGGCGTGTACACCGGCTTGGCTCCATACCAAAAAACTAATGAATGCTTAATTCGCTGACCTACTTATACTCGCTACTATTAGGTGCAGCTGGATTTTAATCAGCATATGTCAATTTCATTGGCGTGTTTGTATACAGGCAGAGTTGATTTGGCATCTCAAAGCGAGATTCCTATTCGACGGTCACTGACGTGACGTCTCCGTTCCCTTCTTCAGAGAACGAGGGTTACAATACGTAACCGAGACATTCTCTTTTGATCATGTAAACAGAGCGACGAGCCTGGAAATATATATCCCATAAATACTGTTTTTGTTCTGGTGAATGTCTATTTCTGAGATCAACTAAATGCTGTCAAGCAATATCTTACAGCAAACACTTTGATGAAGACGTTGACACTCCAAGCCGCTAGCACCACCCGCTGGTTAAGACGTCTAACAGCAGATGGCTTTTTGGTAATATATTGCTTTTCCTGCAGTTCCTGGATGTGCGCGCTGTTGTATTTGAACCACTGAATTTTTCAGAAGCGAATTTGTAAAGTGAAATAAAAATATCTGAAAGTTGCCTGACAAATATTATTGCTGAAATTATTAAACAAAATGAATTTTAACAATGAAAATGTTTGTGAAATTTTTCCGTTTGAAATATTCACTATGTAAATATACAACCATGCTAACATGGAGCGCATACAATGCAAGTCATGAAAATACAATGCATTCAAATGCAAGCACTGTTAATAGCAATGCTTTTTTTCCCCCCGATTTTTGGAATTCAACAAGCTTTTTATTTCAAATACTTTAGGCAGGATTTTTGTTCCATAGTCCTACCTTTTATTTTGGTTACTTTGATTTGATTAAAAAGTCCTCAGCATTTACATTTGTGTTGGTTATTTTTATACCCTTATTGTTTATGATTTCTTTTGTTGATTGTTTTGGCCTTTGGCCATCCTGAAAATATGGCTTCTAAACATTTAAACAATTGAAATATGAATAACATTTGATTATATTTTTATGTGTTTTGTTAACTTTTGTCTGTCATTTTTCGAAATTATTGTGCCCCTAAACGCCAAATGGGATGTAATTATGGAAAAGGGAATAATGAAAAAATGGACTGACATTAAGTTATTTATGGCAATTATTAGTATGCATTTCTATATTTGATAAGCTGTTTTCTCCTGTCTTCCCCTATACATTAACACAATAACTATTGAAAAATGTAAGGTGGAAAAAAAAATCCTCATCATTTGATAATATGTCTAACAATGTATAATCATACATTTTGCTCCCAACACATTCCTTGGATAGATCAATCATTATGTTGGGCTTCATATTTTTTCTGTGTGTCATATTGATTGATTTGCTGTGCCATATTTCATTTCAGCTTGGCTGTAATGAATGAGTGTGTGTACCTAATGCTGTGCATGAATGCACCTGGATAATTACTATTCCCTGATCATGCTCCTCATGGCAGCATCCCACTAATGATCAATCACCAGACGAGCTTGCATTGCCTTTAAAGCATTATGTCCTTTTATTGTGTACAAATGCTTGTTTAGCCACACAATGTGGACACACATAATGAGGAGAAGGGCATGTTTAGAGGCTGCTGGATATTCAAATCTTACAATTTATGCATGGCGATACATATTTATTGGGATAGAGTGTGTTGGATGACGCTGAAGAGAGTGCAGCTTGGGGGGGTACAAATATTAATTTTGTAAATGAGGCATACCGTGAGCAAAGGAAACTTAATGTTCTATTGTTTTGCTATTGTTTTGGTAGTCATTCATTGTCTAAAGCACTTGTCCGACCTACTGTAGGTTTGCAGGGATGCTTAAACCTTTTCCAGCAAAATTCATTCTATAGATGTTTAAGTGAATGTTCAATACTCTCTCTGATGAAAGAATGAAGAGTGCTTAGCTTGTGAACTAAGCTTAAGATTGAGCTCACCTATTGTGTTTCACGAAATCTATAACTAACTGCTAAGCATTGCTATAGATCAATACTGTATCAGTGCTATTGAGTTTAGTGCATCAGAAAAAAATACTAAGTTGATTATGTGATGCATGTTTATTTTGGTGTGTTTTGAGGTTATAAGGGACTGTGAGAAAAGTCAATAAGTGAATAATCAATAAGTTGCAATTTTGTAATCATAATTGATGTATAAAAGGAATAACAGTTAGCATTATTTTCAATCATACGTTTCAGCTGCTTTGAATTAAATGTGTAGGTACATTTTAGAAAGTGTCAGTAGAGTCACATTTTTGCCAATGAGGCTGTGTTGCCACATTCGTTTAGCTCATGAAGAGAGAATTACTGAGCTAATGCCACATGTCTGGGCATCTAATTGTATCACTGAAATATGAATTTGTTTTCATTTTGTGTTAACTCAAAAGCATCATCCAGGTCACAACCCTTATTAAGTGGCTATTGCATAGTTTTCAGTAAATTAACTAAATGACATAGCCAATGTTACAACCTAATAGTGAAGAAAAGCCAGAAGCTCCTCCAGTTCTTGAGATAATTTGATTAATATATGGCAAAAAAAGTGATGTACAGGCTGTCACAGGAAATTGTCAAAGGTCAAATGCACATGCATCAGACACAGAGAGCGTTTTAACCATTTAACCGTGGAATTCAAGTCTAGATTTCTTCCTCTCAGCATGTTGCTGCAGATTTACTTGACTTGTGATGGATGTCTTAGCAAAAAGGCATTAAATGTATTTTATGTATGGCAGTGTCACGTCTGCAACTGCTACTGATCCCAGGTCAGACTAATTTCTGTGATCTCAGTCTCCTGAGTATTAATAGTCAACACCTGATGGCTAATTATACTTACCTTCAGAGATGGGCATAAATACATATAAATGTATTTAAAATAAAAATACAAAATACTGTGAGGAAAAATGTATTTAAATACAAATACAGTAGTTTGTATTTTGAAAATACAAAATTCATGTGAAATTGTCCATCAAGTGCAGGCATCCCTATTAGGCTGAATATATCTGGACATATTCTAAATGCAAAACAAAAACATTTAAATCTGTACTAATGATTATGAATTATTATGACTACTGAATATCTTCCCTTCCCCTGTCCTGCAGGGAAAACAAATAAAAAGTTTTGGCTAGTATACAAGGTGAGTATTCAAGGCAGGTACAGTATATTGTGGTTTTGGTAGCATCATGTCGATTCCAAGGATCAAGGTGCTCGGTGCAGGTAAGTCTTTAGTGCAGTCAGCCATCCAAATCTTAAGAACCTAGAAATGCCATTAGATAACACAAGGTTGTATGAGCACTGTTACCTCGAGCTCAGCCGTCAACTGACAAGCATGATAGACTCTTAACCAGTGCAGGTGATTAGTGTCAGGTGTTTAGGGTTAATCATAATTGGTGACTGAGAATGTGTGCTGGTTACTGCACTGGGATCAGCGCACAGAGACAGAGATGGTGTGACATCTCCCCCTCCCGGAAGGTGCGTCCTCGCACCTAGAGAAATTCAAAAGGGTAGGGGGTGGGTGCCTTGAAGGCCATAGGGGATCAGGGGCCCTCGCGGGCCATGGCGGATCTGGAGTCGCCTGTGACAGTGGCGGAACAGGGGCTGCCTGCGGCAGTGGTAGATCAGGAGTGGCCTGCGGCAGTGGCTGGACGGGATAGCCTTCCTAGCTGTAAATTAGGAACGGGACTCAGGACCGGCTCTCCTGGCTATACATCAGGAACAGAACTTGGGACCAGCTCTCCTGGCCATAAATCAGGACCTGGATTTGGGATCTGCCCTACTGGCCGTGATTCAGGGACTGGGTTCAGGAAAGGCACTCCTGGCCGTGATTAAGGAAATGGAATCAGGATCGGGTCTCCTGGCCGAGACACTGGAACTGGGATCGGGATCAGCTCTCCAGGACGAGGCTCTGGAACTGGATTCAGTAACGACTCTCCTGGCTGTACATCCGGAACTGGCCTTGGGTTTGGCTCTACTGGCTGCAATTTTGGGACTAGGGTTAGGATTAACCCTACTGGCCAGGATGCATGGCAGGGTCGATAATTTTAGTTCCCAAGTTGTTGGGTTGGGGAACTGACACTCCTGGCCGGGACTCTGGAAGTAGATTCGGGAACGGTTCTACTGGATGCGGGTTTGGAGAAGAGCCAGATCCATTTGCGGTTGATCGCTTCTAACTCCATCCAGTGCTACAGACTCAGGCTAGTATACAAGGTGAGTATTCAAGGCAGGTATATTGCGGTTCGCTTACATTATGTCAAATCCAAGGATCAAGGGGTTCGGTGCAGATAAGTCTTTAGTGCAGTCAGCCATCTAGATCTTAAGAACTCAGAAATGGCAGTAGGTAACACAGGACACAAGGTAGTATGAGCACTCGAGCTCAGCCGTCAACTGACTAGTGTGAGAGTCTTTTAACCAGTGCAGGTGATTACTCTCAGGTGTTTCAGGTTAATCATAATTGGTGACTGAGAATGTGTGTTAGTTACTGTGCTGGGATCAGCGCACAGAGACAGAGACGGCGTGACACTGCCTAAGATATATAAAGTTCTGTCATATAACCCAGATCTAACATGCAGTAATGTTTTAAACACATTTGACTAGCTAGTTGATAGATTATATATATATATATATATATATATATATATATTAGGGATGCAATGGTACATTGAGCCCACGGTTCGGTTTGTATCACGTTTTCTGGCCATGGTAACGGTTCGGTTAACTCTTTCAAAAACGGACAATATAAAAAGTGCAGTATAAAGTGAAATATAAACATAAACATTATTCAAATCAATGTTGACAGCAACAAGAAAATCCTTACGTTTTCTAAATACACCATCTATCAGAACAAACAATAAAAACAAAATGTATCACTAAGTTGTGGCGCTTCCTGCTGAAATGTTAACCTATGCAGCCTGAGGCGGAAACAGAATTGATTTGTTCGTCTCTCGAGGCTTCGGGTTTTTGGAGTCGTTTGTTCATTACTTGACAGCCCCATAAGCTTAACCTATGCAGCCTGAACCATGCTTGACTGAACGAATCACTCCCACGAGACGACTCGTTCTTCCTGAGTCACATTAAAGATTCGTTCAAAATGAACGAATCTTTCAAGAACGACACATCACTAGTCTTGAGGATTTCTGACCATCGCCTGATCGTCTATGCGCTTAATACACAGAAAATGGCCATTTTAACTAAATGGAAAGTTTAATGCCTCAAATAAGTTACCAAAATATCGAACCGAACAGGGCGAACCGAACGGTTCGATAAAGAACCGAAAACCCTTGCATCCCTACTATTAATGTAAAACAAGCTTGTCTAATTGCTAATGATAAAAGTTCAATAATTTCAACAAATGTACCACCAATGCAAACGTCTGTTGTTTCTGCCCTATTTTCTCACTGACATCTAACTCAGAAACTTTGGTTAAAGCTAGGGTTGGCGTTTTTGGAGTTTGTCAAGTGATTAAAATGTTAATGCGGTCTCCCTTACTGTTTTTTCCCTGACACATTCATAATCATAATTCTTCTACCGGTACAAGCTTTATGTATTTACTTGAGCGCTTATTAGGCTATGCAGGCTATTAAAGGCTCAATATAATGATTTAAATGGTTTAATAATAAATTTGCAATTAGTCAACCAATGCTTTAAATGAAAAATCCTTTACTCAAACACAGACACTGCATCTATGGAAACGACAGCTCCAGTGCTGCCAAGTCTGAGATTGATTCACGTGAACAATGAATGCGGTTAACTTTCACGTGTAACAGCTTCACAGAGGTTTAATGTTCCTGTAGTTTCTGTGTCAAACAACAAAACACTAAACATGTGTATGATCTTTCCAACTTGCCTTGAATATCGGCTAGAGAGTGGGATTTAAACCTACATCGCCCTCATGAGCACCGTGACTCAACATGCCTGACATTTTTTTTTTATACTGAAAGCAAGTTGTCAAGTATTAATTCCCTCCTCAAAGCATTGATCAGATTGATGGCGCAAGGTGATAACGCGGTACTGAATTGTGTTACATGCTCTTGGCTTTCTCAGTCTGTCAAGTACAGTTTCTCTGTCTTCTCTAACATCAGAGAAAGTGACAGCCGAAGACAAACAATTCCCAAAAGTGAGTTTACTGTGTGTATTTCTCCGTTTCTTTCCCTCCGCCTGACTTCTTCTCTCTCTGGGCTTTCTAGTAATAACGGCCATCCTGTGTGTGCTCCACGGAGAATAGCTACAAGACATTCCCATCTGAGTGCCACGCTTCACTAATGAACAGACCATAGTTTGTTTTGTTTTTTTTGTCAGAAAATCATCTGAGAATGCTTTATTTTTTTTTTACATTTTGAAACTGTGTGAAGGAATATTATTGTTTCTTTATAGATTTATTCAATTAAAAAAATAATGACTCTTTGCAAACAGGTTTCCAGAACACTCATCCTGCCTGTCATTGGTCTAAATAACAGAAGACCACGCCCCCAACTCATGTGATTGGCTGAGCCACTGTTGCTATGTCAGGCTGGTCGGAATTCTTAAACAAATAGCACCTCAGCGCCTCATTTAATGCTTTTGTAGGGAAATAAATAGGTTTTACCATGGCAGGAACATCTTTTCGATGAAGGTCAGTTACTGTTATCAACGAGTCTTTCTTAAAAAGACCCTGACTGTTAGGAGAAAAGTCAAAGTCGAAAAGACCTCTTTTGTATTTTGTCTGAAAATCCTGCAGATTTGGTTTCAGACAGAATTGATTTGTTCTTTTAAATGTTTGTGCATCATAACGGCCTGCATTTATCTGAAGTGAGATGCCGTTATGGCGATGGCGTTTTGTTATGCTAGAACTACAATAGGACCTGCGCTGTTTTATATGCAAATAAAGTGTTAATATAGAAAGATGTTGCACTCTGGGACTGAACAGAACAAAGCAAAACATGTGAGAGATGTGATATCAAAACTAATATTCTCATTACGGCACACAAGGGCTGAGTCTGGGAATGATTACACATCAAATGAGAAAACCGCACTGCTGGTGTACCTCTGGTGCTTGATTTTTATTAAAGTTGTTTGTTTTAGAGACTTGCTGAGCCATTTTCGGGCAGGATATTGAACTTGTGTCTCTGCTAATGCTTGGTGTGTTTAAATGAACCCTAAGCTTTATCAGCACCTTGTATTCTAAGCTTAGAAAGCCTATAGTGTCATATTTGCTTTAATAATAAAAGGTTCAATTAATGTTTTATGTAAATATTTATTATAATTGTCGGAGAAACTATCCAGCCAATCCTGAACCGGTTCAATAGTTGTCTGATCCTAGCCTCACTCACTAACAGCTGACTCCAAGACGTACCCATAACAACATCCCTCACATTAGCAATCTAAGTGTTGTGTTGGTCCGTTCGCGCTCTCTGCCTTCGGCTGGTATTGTCCTCTCTAGAGGCTGACTCAATACAGCGTTACAGCTAGCGTCAAAAAGCAATATGAAGAGAGGTTAGTGAGCACGCCCATCCATCACCCTGACACGCAGACAGATATCAGCCCGCTCTGACTGTCTGCAGGGGATTCTGCTGTGCTTTAATGCCCTGACATCAGCCTTTTACTGTCTCTGCTAACGCTGATAAATGGCATTTGCAGTGAATATATTAGTACATGTAAAATATAGTAAGTAATGATGGTTGTAAAAACACAGAATAAGTGTTTTGTGGAAAGATTTGCAGCTGTTCTTTCTGTGTCTCGGGTCAGTTGTTGTACCTTCCATTGCTGAATCGGATCAGTTGCGTGTTTTGCAGGCTAACATACAGTAAATGAGGTCTTGTGAGTATGATAGTCATGGTAGCATGAAACTATTCAGTCTTATGCATCATGTGATTTGTATTCTGACAAAAGTGTGCATATAAATTCATACCTTCCATTCAAGTTATATTTCAGCTGTGCAATTTTCAGTTACTTTGGTACTTTTTTAAATGAGCTCTTATTAATAAAGTTTGTACCCTTTAGGCTCAAATATGTACACTTTAAGAACTAGTATGTATCTTTTGTATTAGATTGTTTTTTTTAGTTTTAGTTTTTTTTTGCAAATCAAAAATGTAGATTAACATTTGGACATAATATATTTATGTATGATTAGGTTATGAACATATATAAATATATTTATTTATATTTTATTTGTTATATTTGAAATATATGTTGATATTTTTGTTATGCAAATAAAATATTTAGAAAAATTAAAAAGATATGCTTAAAAATATAAAATAATGCAATTTTTGTAAAGTAGCCATGAAAAATCCTGTCAGATACTATTTTATGTTGTTATCAATAATATATGAAAATTGTTATGTTATGGTTGATAATCAATAAGTAATTGGTGGTTAAATGTTACGATTTTATCTAAATAAATAAAATAAAAAACTAAAGTTAATTAAAAAATACATAAATAAACAACAAATGAATGAATGAATGAATTAGTTACAAGTGAATTTAGGCTTCACAACATTTTAATGCACAGTATGAAAAACGAAATATTTTTATGATTATACTTGAGCATTTTAAAAAAAAATTAATATTTTTATAATTATTTTTATGCAAAAATAATATACAAAATAATAAATGAACAAACCCATTTGTTTAAGTGAATTTAGCTGTCATGTGCACTATGAAAAACTAATTTGTTTTTGAGATTATACTCAAGAGCATTTAAAAATTATTAGTGTTTTTAAATGTCTATTTAAGCGATCATAAGATGACAGCAGATGTAATATAAATTCAAATAAACACTCAAATTTACAGTATTGTTTGCTGGGTTAAAAAATCTGTAATATCAGTGATAACCCATAAATGACCACATTAACACTATGTGACTGATTATAAAGGGTTTTATCAATACGCAGGCTAGAAAGCTCTATTGTTCTAGCTTGAGGAAAACTGATTTCTGTGGGTAACCTTTGAGCACGGCAGAGAAAATGTGCCAACACATCAACCGGGATGATGCAACGAGCGGCCATGCACTCCATCACCACTCTTTTCCCAAACATACCCATTTCCAAAATGTGCAATGTGTGATATTCTTCATGTCCACAAAGATTTACTGGCTGAACATGCATGAAATTATGCAGTCTAAAAATGAATGCTACCTTAACCATTTCTAAATCGCTTCGATGTGTAATAGCAGCCCCGACTGAACCGTCCTGTGCTGTGAGTCACAGACTGAGCGTTATAGGGGTCCGGACGGCTCTTTGCACCTGGTAAGGGTTATGCGAGACGGGCCTCTGGCTGCTCTGTCTCTCTGCCAAGCAGCAGTGTGTGTCCACAGCGCTGACAGCAGGACCGTGGGAAAGCGTTTAGCACAAGTGCACAGTTCAGATGGGTTCGCCCGTCCTATCACAACAGAGCTTTTGTCACTCCTGTTGGCAATGGCTGAGGTTCAAATAGGTTTAAGCTGTAATAAAATGTCATATTTGACTCTGTGAGCATTTCCTGAAGACAATGTGACTGCTGTTTGCTCATATAAAATTCATTGCTGGGACGCTAAGATGTTGTGGGCGGTTGTCAGGGTGTTGCTATTTGGTCACTAAGTAAAGATCAATTAGTCGACTAATGTTTATTGCCTACGAAGCCTAAAAACTGCTCAAGCGGGCACATAAAGCTTGCCACGGTATACGTTATGATTATGTTTCAGGGAAAAACAGTAAGGAGACTGCGTTAACAATTGAATAATTCACTGATAAACTCGTGCTTTCTTTGTTTTTGGATGAAGAGATGACGTTAGCAACACTGACTCATCGTCTCCACAGCAGTGATGCGCCTTTATATTTCATATGGATTATATAATCAGAGAATATTTGTTTTCCGTTTGAATTTGGGAGTAGATATTTCACTCTCTATATATATTTTTAATGTCTGTAAAGTAAAGATGTACAGCGAGACGTCAGAAAGCACACCCTGTTTGCTTTTTATTATTTTACAAAAGCGCAATGTTGTTATTTTGAGTGCACACAAATAAATGAAAGATTATCTACTCTTATCTACAGTATATGATCAAAAATGAGGGAGAGGGAGTACTTTAAGGTCAAGTGAGTGCTCTTCACTTCGCTGACTTCGCCTTTTGTGCAGTTAAACAACTAATAAAATGTAGGTCGACTTTGGGAGCTGCCCTAGTAATCACACATGATTGTCATGAAAAATAATTCAGAAATCCATTTGTTTAATAAGATATTTATATCTGTGTCAATGACATGACACTTCTTTAATTAAGTTATTCAAAAATGTTCACCATTTGTATAATAGTCAAACATTTCAAGCCGAAACAGCTGCTACCAGAAGTAATAAAAGTAATATTATGCCAAATTACTATTTTCAATAATTCTTTTTTTTTCTTGATTATTATAAAACTATTTGAAAAATATTTGAAAAATTAGACATGTATCGGTACATCAATAAATTTGCAGTCAGTTGTTTTTCACTTTGATTTGTTTGACTTTAAACATTTGTTTACATTATACACTTCTCTGTATTGCTTTATCGTGATTAAATGTGCAGTTCGTTTTGTTAAGAAACCTATTATACTGTATTATTACAACACTTTTTAGCAACTTACTTCAATATGGCAATCCCAAATAAAAGTGATAAAAGCGTAAGTTTGTCGCAACTTGAAAATTTGAGGATTTCACGTGCGTCATAATATATATATATATATATATATATTAGGGCCGGGACTTAATTTAGCTGAATTAATTACACAAAAATAACGCGTAAAATATTTTTAACGCATTTTAATCGCACTTATTTTTGCACCGCGGAACGTTTCTCACTGGATGAGTTTCGGTGGACCGATTATACTGGAGCAC
>JAUCMU010000053.1:10006827-10018855 GCA_032275025.1 Enteromius treurensis | reverse complement strand
TGCCCCCCCCCCCCCCCCCCCCCTTGCCCCTCATGGCTCCAAGGGGGTAAATAAAGTCCTCCTGGAAAGAATCCATGCATTTCTATACGAAAAATATAATTTTTTTTAAACTTAATAAGCACTTTTCTCTCACATCTGCTTTCTGTGGAAACTGGAAGCAGTGCCAATTTTTATTATAACTCCGATTGAATTCGCCTGAAAGAAGAAAGTCACACACACCTAGGATGCTTCGAAGGTGAGTAAAAGACCTTTTTGGGTGAACCATCCCTTTAATAATAACTTTGAATAGAGTAGGTTTAGAGAATGTTTGCTGAATGGAATTTAGTAAATATTGCTCAATAAAACATTTGTCTTTTTTTAAGGATTTGGGAAGTAGCGATCTTCGCAAAGATGTGTATGTTGTAGCTCATATTTTTAGAATAGGTAAGAGCTGTTGGATACACATGAATTTTCTCGCCGTGTGACCTGTCATAATGCCTTAGTGACTCTATCATATGGATCTCACAACTTGATAGTGCACTGCTTGACAGTGCTTTAAGATTTTTCAGATGTATTCATCAATAGTAATGGCAGCATTATAAGGGCTGAATGACAGGCCACTTCAGGTCAGTTGTGACCAAGATGGTGTCTTTGTCTGTAAACATCACCTTTGTGTCTGTGTAGCAGTCGTCGCTACATGCATGGCCTGCACCAGTACAGATTCTGTGATGTTACAGTATAGATTAATGCTCATTTGCATGTATGTAATTCATGTCACTGTGGACTGGGAAGTGTTCGTTGTGTAACGTTACGTCTATTTTGTGTTTATAAGCGCCATTATTAAGAAATAAGTGTTAATCATTCTGCCATAAGAGCTACATAAAACTGACAAGTCAGCAAGAGTTTCTGGGTAGTTGTAAGTTGTGGTAAGTTGTGTCACATGACGCATTATGTCAAGCTTGTGACAGTGCTATGTGTTCTTTGAGGCAGAATAAGAAAATGTCAGTTACATCTTTTTGTGTTTGCTTATATACAGTATTTATTGTCATCAAAGCAGTGTGTGAGCTTCTATATGTGTGTCCGCAGGGCGAATGGTCGCAGGTGAGAAGAAGAGCGTGAGTAGCACGCAGTACAAGCGTCCATACGGTTGTGCCGTGATTAGCGTGGCTGACCTGTTAACTGCTGACTTCAAGGACGATCACTTGCTGAAGATTTACTCGTGAGTATGGCCCCCTAACTTTTTGTTTGAATTTATTTGTAAAAATAAAATCATTAAATCAATTGAATTAACTAGTTCCAATTTACAGCTTGGACCGATTTTTAAAAAAACACCTAATTGTTGCACAAACTCAGATTTTGTTCATATTGTAAACTATAGTATGCATTGTACGTAAATAGTGCTGTCAACAGATATATGAAATCCAAAATAAACGTTTTTGTTTATATTTTGTATATGTTTATTCTGTATATATAAAAGCGCACAGATACAATATATATTTAAAAAACTATTTACATGTTTATTTATTTAGAAAATTTAAATATAAAAATATTTAAGATTTTTCTTGAATAAATATGCATGAATGTGTTTGTATGTACATAGATTATATTATGTGAACAAAAACTTTTATTTTGGATTTAATCAAAATTAATCGTTTGACAGCACTAATTGTAAAATATATTTTGCCCATATATGTATTAATTAACCATTTAGTTTTATGTCTCAGTAATGTTTTTTATAACTTTGTTTACATCTGTTTACAGATGTAATGCAGAGAGTGAGTGGTACCAAATCCACGACAGTATCATCAGGAAGGTCAGCTCACGATACAGCCATATTGGCTCAAATACAGGTAAGATTTAATTTTACTTCTCCTCTTCTTCTCTAAAAGGTTAAACTCAATGTCATGTCAGTCCATACCAGTATGACCTTTTTTTTCTACCAATGGAGAAATTTTTGTACAACTTAAGAACAGAGGCTTAGTCTGTAACAGAAGACTTAGTTATAACGCCCCGTTATAATTTCCATTTTTGGGTGAATTTTCCCTTTAAAGACCATTTTGTCTGTCATAGCAACAGTGTTCTTCTGAAAAAATTGAACCAAGCGATTTATTTAATTAATTAATTAATTTATTTAAGTATTCAAATTGTACCAAATCATGCTGCAGAATTTCTTTTCTTCATGCTCTTTAGATATAAATAGCAGAACTCTTTACAGAGAAATGCCGGGGTCTCTCCTAGCAACAGGTTCTGAGCAGCAGCAGAAGCATGCAGTCAAAGCATACGCCAGTGTGAATTCGACAGAGAGACCGAGGAGAGCTGTTATTGGGACGCTTTTGTTTTTATGACGTCTGCATGACTCGAAGAGTCATGGCCACTTTAATAAGACCAGCATTTCAAGAAGACCTTTGCACCAAGCTTATTTTAGGGTTGGGCATTTGTCATAATAGAATGTATGTAAATTGCTACTTATTATCGTGTATTTTAAAAGTGGTGGTGTCTTTTACTTGCAGTGGATTCAAGGTGAAGCGTGTACAACTTTCTTTATACATTTTCTGAAGAAAATGGAATGGTGCTTACGTATGTCTAGTCTATTGTGGCTAGCTGCTAGGGCATTTCTGTACGGTTGCTAAGGTTTTCTGAGATGTTTCAAGCAAGGTGCTCAGAGCTCCTAAAATTACTAGCCCAATGTCCCAGGGCTATTGCGTTTTCAAGTCGGTCTACCTAAATGCACAAAGAGCTATGTTGAATAGTAAAATGAAATCTCTTCCTTAGGGTAATTTGTTTATTTGTTGGGATGGTTAAATTCATTCAAATTTGGGCTCCAGAAATGAGAAGAATGTCTGGCTAAATGGCTAACATGGATTTTTAAATTTTGCTTCTTTAATTTAAATTTGAATGTTGAATTTTATTTTTTATTTTATTTTATTTTATTTTATTTTATTTTATTTTATAGTACCATATTAAAATAATGTTTTTATTTTTATATTATATTTTATATATATATTTTCGTATTAATATTTTCTTTTTAGTTTAAAATTGTTTTGTATTGTTTTGTAATGTAAATTGGCTTTTTGGCTTTCTTTTAAATGTTTGTTTTTTATTTTTTGCTGCTTGTCTTTGTTTGATTAAAATTTTTTTAGCTTGGTTTTGTATTAATTTTTTGTTTAGATTTTTCCTTTTTAATTTGGCCATTTTGTTTCACTTGGCTTTGTTTTGTTGCTTTTGTTTTGCTTGACTTGGCTTTTTTTGTTTTATTTGTTTTTTTTTGGGGGGGGGGGGGGTGTTCTGCTTTGTTTGTTTGTTTTTTTTGCTTTGCATGGCTTTTATTGTTTGTTTGTTTTTTTATTTCATTTTTTGGGGGGGGCGGACTAATAGTTTGGCAGCGAGCTAAATGAGGTAGGATTTACGAACAACTTTAAACACAGAAGCCACAAACACAGACCTGTAATTCTTTTAATTCTTTTTAATCTCAATCAGCTTGTAAGTGCCATCCAGTCATCTGCAGTAATTCAGTTACGCTAAATGAATATCTTTTTAACCGATGACCATTAGTAGCTATTTATCAGTCACACTCATCGGCTATCAGTGTAAACTAGAACGCCATATCGATCTTGTGCACAAAGACCAGCTGGCCCTTTTCATGACATTGCTGTCATTCAATATGTTTTAATGGCCAGATCGCCAGCTCTTATAGCAAATCGCTTGGATAAAAGCCAAATTACTGTTATTGATTTTGTTGCAGGGTTAAAAAAACTAACAGAGATAAAGAAACAGCAATGTTGGTTTTACGTTTAAAAAGGCAAACAGATGAAGTAGGGGTCTGTGAGTGCATGGTGTTGTGTTGTTGATGCCATCTTTTGTGGAGGTGGTGGAGTAGTAGTTATGTAATCTTGGTGTGCATCATCTCGCAAGTGGTTTCAAAATGAATGGACTGCTGATGATTTCACTCATGTGGGCAGCTTACTCTGAATATATTATGAAACCATAATGAAGCAGTGGCTTTATAGATGCTTCCACAGCTTATAAACCTCATCAAACCTCATCTGTGCAACCCGAAACCGAAGAATGTACCTGCAATGTTTGTTTATTGCGAAGAATGAGACAGTTTTCCTGCAGAACGAAGGAGTCAAAGACCCTGAGGAAGACATCGGAGGCTTAAGCTTGAAGAAAAGGGCCAGTTAAAAAAATGGTGGGAGTCAAAAAAGCCGATCAAGCAGGAAGGAGATTATGCAGTTTCTCTCATGTCAATCTAAACCGCAGACTGTGTCCCTCAGCAGATGTACAGCAGGGTTATACTTCAGATGAAAGTCATTTAGACAAATGAAGCAGTGGGAACGGGTGAAATTTCCATCTGTAAGAACTCAAACTCTTGCTGGGCTTTGTGATGAAATTACTCGAGAAACAAAGTGTTTCTTCAAAGAGACTCAGTACTTTAAAGTGTAAATCTAGTGCACGGATGTCAGAATCATTGGCTTTCATCAGTTGGATAAATAAGCGAGGAAGAGAAATGCTTGTTATTAAGTGTGCTGGAACACAATAAGATCTATTACTGATTCGATGGAGAGGTTATGGTAAAAGGCACAAATGTTACAAAAGGGGATTAAGGCACCGGGTTACCCATAAGTTAATTAAATCAAGAAGCAGTTGGGTCATTCCTGTTATGCAAGACGTTTTTAAACTCTCACTTAATAAATGTAATTATTTCTGTGTTTTGTGTTTTTACTTAGTTGCAAATAAACAGGGTGGAAATAAAACACAAATTTAGCTGTTTAGAGGGTTTCAAGTTATATTTTGACTTTTGCACAGTACTTTATATACATTATAATATACACACATATATTATGTAAACAAAAACTTGTTTTTTCGATGCGATTAACTGCAATTAATTTAGGAAGTTTGACAGCACTAGTATTTAATAATGAATTTTTCCAATATTTTACTATTAGTGAGTGAGCAGTGAGACTGAATGATACATATTCTTTTAGGATTATGTTCTCCTCCAGTCTTTCTGTACATACAGTACAGGAACGGCAATTCAGCTGTTCTTACTGGCACACGCTTATGGTTGCTATCTGTTGACATATGGTAAAACACTGTCAGATTGTAGCGTAAAGATTCAATGAAATGCATTTGTGTGTATTTCGTAGGCCTGAATGTCTCTCTCCAGCTCCTGCACGGGGATATGGAGCAGATTCGCAAGGATTACATGCGTCTTTTCACCCGCAACGTCTCTATTACTAAGAGGCTCGGTTTCTCCGATATCATCATTCCAGGTGGGATAATCGTGTTTTGTTGCTTTTATTCATCCCATTCCCATTGAATTTATGTTTTGCAGTGTTATGCAAATGAAATCTGTAGCTTTACCATATCTTTTGTCATTCAGTCGTATCTTATGGTAATGTGGCCGCTCTGTGCCATTCGTAGTAATGCTTTAATCATGTCATTATCCAGTTAATTAATTGCATAGCAGAATAAATACATTCTTAACAGGAATAAAACGCTAGTTTTATTGAGTTACTTTTAGAGATATCACTGTCATATACATATCATCATTTAACAGACACATCTAACAAAGAAAGCACAGTCAATTATGTACGAAATAGGATTGATTTCGTTCTAGGATTGGTTCTTACCCTTTGTTTGGCTGGAACATAAAATGGCTTGTATTTTGTCCTTTTATTACACACAATGCACTGGTGTGCCCGTATAGTTTTTTAAAATTTGCTTTCACACTCTCTGTTGGCGATGAGGCACCTTTGAGCCACATGTGTTGACAGAGTAATTAGAAATGTTTTGTGGCGTTTCTAACATTTCTGAGGATCTTTGACAGTTAGTGTTGAAATCTATTCACATTTTTCTTTTTTTGTGTGTATTGTAGGATTGTGCCTCGTATGAAAATACATACAACAATATCTTTTGAAGTATATTGTTAGCAAGGTTTTCATGGTCCGTTATCGGTGTATCTGCACACAATAGAAAAACCCACTCCATTTTCAGCTACTTCTTCTGATAAGCTGATTTCAACACCCGATAACTGACTGGAAGTGCTGTGAGATATGGTTATCTTCCTCCTGCAGGTGAAATAAGGAACGACCTGTATGTGACCCTTGAGAGGGGTGAGTTTGAGAAAGGTGGAAAAAGCGTGGCGCGTAATGTTGAAGTCACCGTCTATCTGCTGGGAGGTGATGGGCAGCTTCTGAAGGTGAGAACCGGCATCATGTGTTTTCTGTTACCGTGTCATGTCTAAATGAACAGATGTTTCTTTTTCTCATTCTGTTCATCCAGTTTATTAACGTAATATGTATTCAACTTTTTGTCATTTTCCTTTTTTATATTTCTCTTGAAGTCTTGAAGTGGAAGTATTAAAAAAATTAATGAAAAATTAAATGATAGGATTTTCATTTAGTTTAATTTATTTACGAAAATAACTAAAACTGAAATGAAAATAAGTTAAAATGATATAGACATTAAAAAAGTTAAATTTTGTAATAATTTCAAACACAATAGTACTAAAACATGAACTAAAATTAAAATGAGAAGTATCAAATAAATGAAATATTATAAATGTTACAAATTTAATTTAATTTAATTTAATTTAATTTAATTTAATTTTTTACAATCAATAAAAATTATATAGAAAAAAAAATATATATAAATGTTTTAGTACTAAATAGTAAAAATGAAAAATAGTATCATACAAAATTTTGTGTAACATAATATAATATAATATAAAAATGTTTATAAAACAATTTTATTAAAAAAATAATTTGTATGATCCAGTTTTTAAATAAATACTCATCATTTGTGTACATATTGTTCACACATCCAGTTTATGTCAGTAAATAATTAAATGCAAACAGTTTCTTTATCAAAAAAATATTTGAGCATGGTTGTGATTTCAAGTTACCAGTTTTTATTATTTGTTTATTTATTTATTTGAAAGGAAGTTAAAGAGCATTTTTTGTTCCAAAATGTATAAAATCTTTGATAATTTATGCTTCATGACTTCTTCAAAACAACATGCACTGCTGACTGGTTCGCAGTACGACTGTCAATAATTATTAAAAATGATATTGGGGTCAATTAGGTGTGCTCCGTTTCTCACTCAGGGTCTGGTCTGTTGCGGCTCCGGGGAGCCAGGAGTGGATGAGCAGCGCTCTTTTGTCCTGTATCACAGTAACAGCCCTCGCTGGGCCGAACAGATCAAACTGCCCATTCCTCTGGAGATGTTTCACGGCACACACTTACGCTTCGAGCTCAGGCACTGCTCCAGTAAGACTCCACTAAAAATTTATTTTACGTCTGCTTGCTATTCCACCTTCTGAGATTTTAGACTTTTCAATTATTGACTAATTTCACATAACTATCGTTGCCTCTATTCATGCAGCAAAGGAAAAGGGTGAGAAGAAGCTTTTCGGCTTCTCTTTTGTCCCACTGATGCAGGACGACGGGAGACCATTGCCTGATGGGACGCATGAGCTCATTGTCCACAAGGTACGGTCTCTTTGTGTATCAGTCTGTTTGTATGAATTGAATCTTATTATATATATAGACTTTGTGTCTTACAGTGTGAAGAGACAACTGATCTCCAGGATCCCGCTCGGTACCTCAAACTGCCATTTTCCAAAGCCAGCCTCCAGCCGAGCAACAACCAGACAGTAAAGAACAGCAAAGAGTCTTTCTGGATCCAGTCGTCTCTTTGCTCTACTAAACTCACTCAGAATGGTGAGACGATGTTCCTCCTTACAATATGCCAAAAAACTAAATTAAGTTAGAGATTAAGTTAAACATGATCTGGCATAAACACCTTAAGAAAAAATTAGGGGTGGGCAATATGAGCAAAATGATGTGTAGTGTCCAAGTTCATGCAGAAATTTTCCGTTTCAGCTGCAGTTCTTAAAAACACATGCAAACGATATATTTTTCGTGACCTCGTAGCAACATCACGTGAGCGTATAACTGCGAATTTCTACCCTTTGACATATTTATACCAGTTAATAGTGTCTACCAGTATATCACCCACCCCTAAAAGAAAACAGTCAAGTCAAGATCTCAGTCAAGATCTCAGATCTATGCCATCCAGTCTGATGTTTGTTAGAGAGCGGTGATTTCAGAAATACTTTCAGAAATCTGTGCCATATGGCCCCAAATGCATCATGACCTTGATATGGTGATATATTGATCTGAGCCCTTCAGCAGGTGAATGTCATGGTAACAGTGGCAGAAAACAGAGAGGTCTGCGTTTGGAGCGGAGATCACAGCGGGCTGAGCCCACACCTGCCTCTGTTGACCTTGGAGCTTCGCCCAGTGTCTCTGCGGCTCTGCTGTGCCTTCGCCCAACTGCACACATATCAACGGCCATCTGGCTGTTATTTAACTGAAGGCACTGAACCCAACTTAGAGATTGCGTTTATATTGCATACTCAGTCTCAAGCTTCAAAGTTTAGCTGTTTATATTGAGCTTGATCTTTGAGCTATATCGTAATGTATGATCTATAGACAAAACCGCTTTTGTCATGTTTAAGTATTTAGTTAATGTCTCTGTTATTCTTGCATATGTAGCTATATTTAGGTTCACCGGTGATTGATATAACGATGGTTGATTCACATACAGCTGACTTTTCAGTGGTTGACTCACTAGTATTGGCAATTGATTCACCTATTCACCTGTCTGCATTCAGTACCAATTGATTCACCAGCGGTAGGTTAATGTAGACTAATGGTGATGGTTGATTCGCCTATATTTGGTTCAACATTGATTGATTCAATAACAGTTGTTGCAATTGGTGATTTTTGATTCATCTGTCATTGATTTGGTACCAATGGATCCATCACCTACAGTAGTTGATTCAGCAACATTTGATTCAGCAGCAGTTGAATTGCCAGTGTTGGATTAATCAACAATTGAATTGGCAACAAAATGATTCATCAACAGTTTACATGTGCAGACAGCTGAGTTGGTAATTGTTAATTCTTCGATGTTTGATTCAGCTTTAGATTTGTTAGTTGCTATTTCGCCAGTGGTTGATTCATTAAAGTTTATTCCGCCCCTACATTTAACAGATCTGCCAAAAGACTGATTTAGCCACTTTATCATTAATTCAATTTAAATATGTTCTATTCAAACGTTCATGTTTGTTATATTGTTTTCAGGCGACATGTTGGACCTGCTGAAATGGAGAGTCCATCCGGACAGAATCGTTGACTGCCTCTCCAAACTGAAGGACATTGACGGCACTGAAATCGTTAAGGTACAGCATACAGCAACTTGCTTTTACCACTGAAACTGCAGAAATAGAATAGAAAATTCCCCCAAAATAACTTTATTGTCTCTATCGCTCTAACAAATGATTGTCTTTGTATAGTTTTTACAGGACACTCTGGACACCTTGTTTGGGATTTTAGACGAGAGTCCCCAGCGGTACGGACTAAAAGTGTTTGACTGCCTGGTGAGCGATGCCCTGTTCAAACCTTATGAATGTGAATGTATGTGCTGTAGACACTGCTGTAGACTTTCCACAGATACTCTACATATTTTGACTGCGTACTGGTACAGATTCATCCATCTCTTCCACAAGGAGATATTTTCTTGCCGTTAATGAGTACAAGATGCTTTCCTCATCCCTCCTGCACTGTGTTTCCACGGTTACATGCCAAATATGGCAACTCATAAAATCCATCTTAGACTTCTCTTGCTATAATCCAACTCCTGTCCTCGCATCCTCTTTATTTCAGGCAGAACAAAGCACTTCTAGATCAGAAAGCAGATTTTAAATAAACTCTGCATGATTGAGCGTTCTTTAGGGCTGTGTGGGAAGTGTTTTGTGACACGGTTCTCTGTAATAACTGCTTCTGATTGGTCAGTTGCTGCATTCTTCGGTCTGTATGTGCTTTATTTCTCTGCTTTTGATTTGCTGGTCAGTAATGCAAAATAAACTCTGCTAAAGGAATTCATTTATTGGCTCAAATTATGTTGATAATTTTGCTATGGATATGCTTATAGCTTTATTAAAGTGATGAATTTCATTGTCTTCTCAGGTACATGTTATAAATTTGCTGCAGGACAGCAAATTCCAGCTCTTCAAACCTGTAATGGACAACTACATCGAGAACCACTTTGCTGGTGCCCTTTCTTACAGGTAAACACCCTTTTTTTTTAAAAATAAGTAGCTAAAATTCAAAGCATTGGAAGATTTTTTAAGCCTTACATTTATAATTACACTTTTTTTGTAGTAGAATATTAAGTATGTAAACATAAATCAACATTCTGAACATTGAGAGCCAATATATATATATATGTGTGTGTGTATATATATATGTATATGTATATATATATATATATAGATATACTTTGCATTATACTTCTATATACAGTACTCCACATCTATTTCAATAGAAATGAAAACGACAGCTAGATGTATATAATCAGCAGGTCTAGCAATTCCCAGCTATATGTAAAAAAAGCATCAGAGAATTGTATGAGTTTCGAAATGTTTAAAAAAAAAAAAGTTATCTGAAAGTGCATGTCATGCTTTCGGTAGAGTTGTGTTTGGTATTGTAGAACGATAAAAGGTGTTTTATGTTGAGCTCCAGGCGCTGTATACTGTATCCCGTGGAGTTTCAGTGAGTTTCTAGGTCCTGACAGTGCTGAGGGAGATACAAAACACAGCATAGTCTTGCTTTCATCTGTCAGAACCTGTTTGAGTTCACTGATAATGTCGTTTTCGCACTGTATGTGTGGTCAGGAAGGTAAAGTGTGTTGTCAAATAGTGTTTCAGATCCCAGGTATAATTCGATAGGTCTCTTCAAAAGTCCTCTTTTGACTTTTTGTTTTTCTTTGTCTTTCTTTTCCTCCTAATATTGGTTTTAACCTGTGCTCTCTCTTTTTCATCTGAACCTTCTGCTTTCTGTCTCTCTCTTTCCCTGTCATGTTTGGCTGTGTGTGTGTGGGGTGTTCTGGCCGTGCTGTCTGTCAGTAATGAGACGTGTGTTTGTGTTGTTGTGTGTGTGGGCAGTGATGTGGTTTCTCTTCTGTAACGCATTGAGGTGTGGAGCATCATGTCCGAGTTGAGCAAAATACTCACTCTCGCGCTGTTCCCGTCACCAAGTCCCTTAACGCTGTCCCATGTTTGTGTCTCACCATGTCTTGGTCTGTCTCTGTCTCTATTCTTGTTCCCTCTTTCTCTTTTACACCTGTGTTTTATTTTATTTTTATTTTATTTGGCTTCAACATTTTTAATGGTGCTGTGATTGCTAAATTCACATTATTTTATTCTTATTTTTTTGCATTAATTTTTTATGATGTTCTGATGCCTAAATTCATACATTATTTTGTAAATTTACTTTTTTATGTATATATTTTTTATTTTATTTTATTTTTATTTTATTTGAATACATTTTATTTTTTAATAACCTTTTTTATTATGTCGCAATGTATGTTTACATATTACTTCAAACTATTGTGTTTTTAAAAAGCCAAGAAAATCCTGGTCCCTATGGATTCCAGACAGTGTTTTTTCACAGCCTATTTTCAGTTTAATGTTATTGGCTTTGTAACCATTCACACACACATACAAACACATCTTCACACAGTGCTGTTTTTCCCAGCATGCTCAAAGACACACTAAGGTTAATCTGCAGTCAGAATGGATACTGTGGTGATGAGGGCCTGTTTTTCTCAGGGTAGTGAAAAAAACTGAGCCGCTGGGTTCATTCTGTGTGTCATTATTCCTAAAGCCTCTGAAGTGAATGTAGCTTGTAATGTTGTCAGAGTGTTTTCTGCTACCATCACTAGTGAATAAACAGTTATGGTCACACAGTTGTATTTACATCTGCAGCACTACTATCTAAACATATTTGAATTAATAGAACAGAACATATGTGACCCTGGACCACAAAACCAGTCTTAAGTCGCTGGAGTATATTTGTACAGTAGCAATAGCCAAAAATACACTGTATGGGTCCAAATTATTGATTTTTCTTTTTTGCCAAAAATCCTTAGGATAGTAAGTAAAGATCATGTTCCATGAAGGTATTTAGTCAATTTCTT
>JAUCMU010000053.1:9969445-9991646 GCA_032275025.1 Enteromius treurensis | reverse complement strand
TAAAGGTGAAAGTCACCATAGCTTGTAGTATAGACTCCAACCCAACTTTGAGAATAGATTAACAGCGATATTTTTTTATCGTGCGATAAGAGTCTCGCTGTGTTAACGCAGAAAACGGCCCGCCACTAAAAAATATACTAATGAAGTAAATATTAAATTATTATTTTATTAACTATTATAAGCATTATTTTGTAAAATTATTCTATAGTAGTGTGAGTGTAACTCATGTAAAATGTAGGAAATCTTATTTTTATTTCAAATAAAATAAGTCATTTAAAAAAAAAGTCAATGTTTTAGGTTTATCCAGGTTAGTAGCAGTGAGAAAATTGTTTTCATGTTGACAAAATAAATATAGAAAATGACAAATCTTTGAACTCTTTTGATCCAAATGACTTGACTTTATTGTTGTCTCATGATCTTGGTTTTGAGCCGCAAATAAAAAAGTATTGTATTTTCTTTTATTGCAGAGAGTGCAGTATTTATCTATTAATGTATATCAGAAAAAAACAATCTAAATATTATATTGTATTATTTAGCAAAGTTATTATATAATAATATGCCAGTATATAATTTCAGTAAAATTGGAAATCTGTGATTTATTTATTTATTTTTAATCATATTTTTTTTAGTAAACTATTAGTTAAAATTTGTGGCAGTGCTGCTGTTATTTACTCCCCAATATTAGTTGAATACAAATGCAAAATGTTATTTTGTGTTCAATCACTTCAATAAGTTTTTGATGTTATTTCTAAAAAAAATGGCGCGAGGCAGTCAGAATCTTAAAAGCTTTGAACTGTTGTGATCGAAATGTTTTGACTTGTCTTGATGTCTCGTAGCCTTGACAACATAAATTGTCTGTAAAGTTATTTATTGGTCTGAGCGCACTAACTCTAGTTTCACCTTCATCCTTTAGCGAGATGAAAGACCGGTTTCTAGCTGTTGTTTTTAGCGTAACCCCCAAATAGCATTCGCTGGATGTTTAATGACTAGCCCACATCCTCACACTTTCATAGGATCGTTTGCTGCGCGTATCTCTGACAGTTGCCAGGCAACAGCATGTTGGGCACTGGCCTTTTGTGAGCGTGAGCTTCAGCTAACTCTATTAAAAGGGAAGAGCTAACGGCAGGGGTCCTCCCGAATCCCAGCATGCACCTCTCTGCACAGATGATGAGTTTACCACCGAGCACTGGGCTCCAGGTCTAGTCACTGGGCTATGAATGCTGGATCAAAATATCACTTATTTATGACAGTTAGCATGATGAGAGTTGTGGAAATGTTCCCCAAGCGTCTGTGTGATGTTGCATCATAGTT
This sequence comes from Enteromius treurensis, assembly GCA_032275025.1. NCBI lineage: Eukaryota > Metazoa > Chordata > Actinopteri > Cypriniformes > Cyprinidae > Enteromius > Enteromius treurensis. The sequence continues at coordinate 9,990,335 of JAUCMU010000053.1, read as the reverse complement.
TCTGAGAAATGAGTAGGAGTGCAGGTTAGTTTACAGCTTTGAAATGCCTGTGAGACATGCACTGGATTTATTTACTCTTCTTTTTTAAAACAGTACACTGAATACAAATGATTCATGCGTCTCTTTATGTACTTTTTCACGCAGGCATTCTTTGCAAAAGATTACATCGCAAGTCATCCAGAAGATGGAGAGAAAATTACTCGTCTTAGGGAACTGATGTTTGAACAGGTACAAAAACAATAATTATCCGGGTCAGTGATGTGATGTGTTTATTTAAAATACATTTTTTAAATATCATATATATTTTAAATATATTTTAAAAATGCTATTCACATAATGACTTACATTTGATAATGTGTCTATAAAATATAATATTTGTGTATTAACAATTCATTATATTATTTGTTAAAAACTTTTACTTTGAAAAATGTTTAAACTTTTAAAAAACAAGTTTTTGGTGACATAATGTATGAGTGTGTGCTGTGTTTATTTATTATTTATACATAGTTACACTTGCATGTATATTTAGGAAACACGCTTTGTTTATTTGTTAAATATATTTATATAAAATACAACAATATAAATACATAAATGTATCTGCATGTAAATCTTTACAAAATATATACTGTATTTATATATACATACTAAATATGCACACTACACATACATATATTATGTAAACAAAAACTTTTATTTTTGGATGATTAATCATAGGACAGCGCTATTTTAAAGCTACTAAATATAAAAATGTCTTTTATACATAACATTTATACAAAAAGTACATTTCTAGACATCTTCCTCTTTTATACTGTTTAGATAAATATTTAGTTAGTTTTAAGTATAATACAATTTTCTTTCTGACTTTTCCCAGGCGCATATTCTGGAATTTGGTTTAGCCGTGCACGAGAAGTTCGTCCCACAGGATATGAGGCCGTTACATAAAAAACTTGTCGACCAGTTTCATGTGATGCGCTCCAGTCTGGGGATTCAAGTATGTTTACTTTTACACACATACATACATATTCACTCGTCTTATAGTGGAATTGTGTAAATTTTTAGACGTTAAAATGCATATCCCAAAATGAAATAATATGAAAATTAATATGAAACTTGAAAGGAAAAGTTCATCCAAAAATGAAAATAACCCCCTGATTTACTTTCAAGGCATCCTCGGTATAAATGACTTTCTTCTTTCAGACAAAAACATTTGGAGATATATATAGAGATGCAATTAGACATACTGCGGCGTGTTAACCAATCAGGAGCTTGCTCTAGTAGTGAGGTGAATACTATCAAGCGGAGGCAGAATTCCCTACTATGGAGGACAAAATCATTGTGGCTTTATGTGGAGGAGCTGTGCGACACATCTTCGTACTTTAATAGAAACAGGAATGAAAAGGAAATAAATACTGGATTCATTAAACCAAAGTTTGCCTTTTAGATATACACAAAACAAATTTTACCTCATGTCTAACCACCACAGCGACTGAGAGCGCCTGGCTGAAGCCCCTCGCATGACGCAAATTTTACACGCGAATGAAGCGAGTAAACTCAAAATGTTCAAGCGTCCAACTATGCGCTAATAGCGCGATTTATTCACGCAATTCGCGTCCGATGTGAACGTACCTTAAGCTTTATAATGGCAGTAAATGGTGGCCAAGAATTTGAAGTCCAATAAAGCGCATCCATCCATCATACAAAGTGCTCCACATGGCTTAATAAAGACCTTATAAAGTAAAGCGCCGCTATCAGAAATCCTGACCAGTTGGCCGTAGCAACACTGACTCAACCAGTGACGTGAGTTTGGGGCGGGGCCACTGAGTTTGTCTGACCAATAGCATATGAATGTTTGAGAGACCTGTTTAAAAAGTTACATACAATACGTGACCTTTATGAATTTTATCAAACAAAATGATGAAACACTTTCTATAACAGTTAATATTTTTTGTTCAGCCACAAGAGTTTCCCGCTTACATGCGAGTTAGTCCTCTGCATTTTGCAAATGGCAGCCCGCGCACCTGCAGGACCCCTGTACCTAACGCCATTAGCCCAGAGGGAGGCCGAATCGTGGCGAGACGCAGGTTTGTCATCTTAACGCCACGTTACATACGTTTCTTGTGTGCGTTCTTGAAATACAAGCTGAAATGTTTTAAGGTCAGAGATAAAAAAGAAAAAAAAAAGTTTTGTAGTATAAAAAGTTGACGTAGATTGAAATCTCTGCCAAGCAGATGCTATTTAGAGATGCTCATGTTTTGGATCAGATTGCTACGCACACGTTTGCTAAATTTATCCTGTCTTTCAATTCCTTTTCAGTCCTCTCAGCTATCCAGCTGTCAACAGATATTCCTCATCTTCACTGTCATCACAGGCCTCAAACGAAGTGAGCAACATCACCGGCCAATCAGAGAGCTCGGATGAGGTCTTCAACATGCAAGTGAGAAATTATAGTCTTAGTGTAAAGGAAGCTAAAAAGTTACTAAAGGTAACACTATTAACTGTGAGATTTAAAGACCCATTCCATTAATTGAATTAATTCATTTTATTTAGGAACAATTTGTGTGTTCAATTCTGTACCTGTCACCTTAGTTTAAATTAAAAAGTGCAAAATGTATTCTTTTGCGCCAGAAAATGCAGCACAGAATAAATAATATTATATAAGTAATATAATATAAATGATAAAATTCATGACATCAAACAGTTTTCAGATTATATATTAATATATGTACAGTATGTAATATTTGTAATTATGTGTAATAAATTAATGGCATATTTAATAAATACAAATTTTAATGATAATTTATACAGTGTATATATTGTAACTTTTAAAATGTTTTTTTGTTTTCTTGAAAGTGTGTGTACACAATAAAAAAAAGTTAATGAACACATAAATATCATCATGTTTATGTGGTGGGACAACATTACGTTTTATTTTGAATATTTATTTAAATAAATTAGTAGAAAAAAACTTCTTTTAATAAATTGTATAGTTAAATATGAATTTGTTCACAATTATATATTAGAATTATGTATACAATTAACACTTTTTATTTACATCATGGTCATTTGTATGGTCAGTTTTTTAATTGATCATAGCTTATATATACAAATGTACAAATCTTATCTGTTGTGTATTTCTAGCCCAGTCCGTCTACCTCAAGTCTGAGCTCAAATCACTCTGGCTCACACAATGTGAACAGCTCTGCGCCCTCCAGCAACAGAGGTGAGTGAATTCAATAGACTATAAGCAACCCGGCTCTTGAAAGCAAGCAGTACTTACAACGCCCCGCAACATAATTGGCATCATTTTGCAGCATTGCCTCATTTCCTCTGTTATTTCCTATCTTTTCAACTCTCGCTACATGCCTTTATTCCTCCTCATTAGCTTCTCCACTGCCGTCTGACAAGCACAAGCACTCCAGGGACAACGCCTGCCTCTCTCCACGCGACAGACTCTGCAGCGGCATGTTCCCCAGCCCACTGGACCCCTCACAGGTCAGAGCGGCACTCTACAACAAATACACGTCAGACTCGATATTCACTGTGAATAGTAGGGTGGGGCCTTGTTTTTATCCACCAGGAATTGATTATCATATTTCAAATTCCCAATAACATATATTGAATGGAGGGTCCCAAGTCACATTTAAAGACCATAATATTTTTTTTTGTTAGGTAAGTAAATAATCTCCCAGAACACCTTAGTAACCACCTAGCAACAACTCGTATACTGTATTGTTTAGAAACAATTTTTTCATATATTTTTTTCAAAATATGTTCATGTACACCACTTTTCAAAGTTTGTGGTGGTTAAGCAAAAATGTTTAAAATGTTATTTTTTTCCACTGTGATGGCAAAGCATCATTGCTCCAGTCTACAGTGTCACATGATCCTTCAGAAATTATTATAATGTACTGATTTGCTGCAGCATTTCTTATTATTATCAACTTTGAAAATAGATGCTACTTAATATTTTTGTGGAAAATGTTCTACATTATTTTCTCAGGATTCTGTGTAAATAGAAAATTCTAAAGAATAGCTTTTATTTTGAAATCTTTCTCAATCTTTCTGATCGGTTTAACACGTCGTTAACATTATTACTGAATAATAGTAATTTCTTTACAAAAAAAACCCTGCTTCCCTCAAACATTTGGTGTGGTGGTACATACACTATATTTAATAATATTTATAAAATATGTATTTTAAATGATGCTTGCATTACACCGGCAGAAATAAATACTGAAAATATATTTTTTAAATAATAGCTTTCATTACTATTAATCAACATTTGAAGTGGATCAAAAAAGATAATCAAAGCATATTGGTTTTATGAAAGGTTTTGATCCACTTCAAATGTTTACTAATTTACGGTACGTATGTAAACAGTTTTGATAATTGAGTTAATAATGAAAATATAAATATTGAGTATTTAAAAAACACAATAATAAATTCTCCATAAATTAAATTAAATTAAAAAAAGAATAAAAAATAAATAAAATAAAATAAAATTCTTTATAATGTGCACTGATGAATCTGTGATAATAATGAACAAAAAAGTATCTTAAACGTATATCTAACAGTAATTAGTATAGCAGGAGGAGCAGATTAAATGTTATTTCTATCTTGTTTTTCAGAGGATGATACCGTTCCAGATACCAGTGGATTCAGCATTACCACGCTGTGAACCCAATCTGCCTACACCTGAGACAGGTACTCTTAGATAACAGCCGTTACCCTTCAGTCGCTTATGTACAGCTCAATGACAGGTCCTTTTGTTCCTGTGTGTGTGTGTTGAACAGGATCTCTGTGCAAGAACGTGAGGTCACTGTCTCCCATGCCATCCGCCCGTTCCCCTCAGAAGGTGACTGGTTTAAATGACTCTGTGTTAATAGTTGCTTATAAGTTGGTGTATATCTAATGAAGCTTTACTCTGCAGTCAATGGTCCCGCCCCTGACGCCCTCCCCAACAGATGGCTTGCCGATGGGGAGCCTGGCGTCTCACTCCCCTGCCCGCTCCGGGAGCTACAGCAGCGGGATCTCGTCCCTCAGCCGCTGCAGCGTCTCTGAAACGTGTGGGATCGACCTCCCGCCGCCAGACTCTCCTCTACCCCCTGCCGTCCCCTCAGACGTGCCCATTCGGCGGGGCAGCAAGACGCCTCCACCCTACAGCGTCTATGAGCGGAACAATCCCCGGCGAGCGACTCCGCTGCCTCACAGTCTGTCAGTGCCGCCCAGTACCGATAACCCCAGCCTGAGCGGCAAACCCCAACTGAACCGCGTGCAGCGCATTAATTCAGAGCCCCGGCACCGGCCCACGCCCAGGAAGGTCTCTCAGCTGTAGCGAGGCAGCAGTAACTTGGACTACGTTGCATTTTTTGCAGCCAGCTGTAAAATAACTGTAGGTTATGTATCATAATTGGCAACGTTTTCAAGCGCAATGAGGTGCATTTTTGTGGAGGATTGGGAGTGGCATATAAGTAAATCATTCAAATTTTGCTAAATTAGTAGTATATGTCAATAAATAAATCATTATATGTCAAAGTCAAAAGCAAACAAGCAAAAATTTATTTCAAAGTCATTTATTAAAATTTTGTGCTTTATTTGTTCTGTATATAAATAACTAAAACCGTCAAAAATGTCAAGTAAATAAATAAATGTTAATACATACGTTACAAAACAATATTTTAAAAATTATTTATATATATATACTAGCGCTGTCAAAATGATTCATCGTGATTAATTGCATCCAAAATAAAAGTTTTTGTTTACACAATATATGTGCGTGTACTGTGTATATATTATTAATTATATATAAACACACACAGATGCATCATATATTTCGGAAGTATTTACATGTATTTATATATTATATCAAATATAAATATATATTAAATATATATATGTAACATTTTTCTTAAACATATACATGCATTTGTGTTTATTTATAGATACAGTACACTTTTATTTTGGAAGCCATTCATCATTTTACAGAACTTCATTTATTTGTTCAAATTTTATGTATAATATTTGATTATTTTATGTAGTTATTAAATAGGCAAATTAATTTATAAATGTAATTGTTTTAATTTATTAAATAATGTTAATACATGAGTACATTTATTGGACATTGAACTATATATTTATTGACATATACATTTAAAAAAAAAAATGTTTTTGTTTTTAATAATTGACAAAAGATTTATTTACCATTATATGCCACTCTCAGTCCTCCATACGTTTTGATTTATTAATTTAGCATTTAGAATTGAAGGTGAAACGGAATGCTCCCATGATGAATGTTTTCCTTTTTCTGTTCGTTGATATTAAGTAGATCATCTTAATTTAATTTAAAGCTGCATATTTGATGGTTTAGTGACTACTTACCGGATGGGCTCTTTAGACGCAGTCTGAAGCGCAGCTCAGCATTGTTCTTCATCTCGGCGCAGTGCTTCTTGATATGCAGTCACGGCTAGAAATGAAATGTACTAGTAAAGCCATGAAGAGATTATGTACGCTTTGAAATGGCATGTAATTTACAGCGAAATCTGAAGATCTGGCAGGTCCATATCCCATTTAGAGTGCTCTGAAACATATTGCTAGCAAGGTATTTTTGATAGAAGTACAAAATCAGTGTTGTACAGTTTTTCTTTCCACACTACAGCAGTTTTTTGTTTTGGTCTCACACAAACCGAGGCGTACAGCTAGACCTGCGTCCCGTTTTAACCGCTTTGTACTTTCTGGAATGGCTAAAAGGTGCTACATATTTCTTAGTGTTTGGTTTTTTTTCTAATGTAGCCTCGTATCTACCGAAACTGCCTGACCGTTTAAATGTGCCAATGTGATGAAATTGTGTGGTCTCCGAGTATTGTGCCAAAGATGCAAACAGTATTAACTTCTTTGTCAGTGAGAGTAGTTAGGAAAGCTTAACTGAAGTTAGCGTGACCGCTAGTGCTCAACGATGTGCTTCTTAAACCGTGTGCAGAGGCGTAGATCAAGACTGCATGGGGCATGAGCAGTACAAAGCAATATAACCATTGTAGTTTGCAGAGAGCGATAAAAACAAACGTCATCTAGTACAGAGATGACTTTTCCCAGCAGCCTGATCCCAGATCAGCTTGTGTCGCCGCAGTCACAGTATTGGCTAGATCAAATCTGTTTTTCCTTCTCCTTTAAATGTTAAAACTTTTTGCATTACGGTGAGAAATTCAATTTGGGATCTTATTTGGACTCTAGGTTGTAGAACATAAACAGTTTAGGAAATGCTGTGTGGAATCGACGTTCATTTTTATTGTTTTACCTTTTGTAATCTTTTAGTATTTGTTGTCTTCTAAAAAAAAAAAATTTGCATTTCCATAAAAAGTGAAACCATGCAACGTACTAACAACATTAAAGGGTTAGTTAGTTCACCCAAAATGAATCATTTCATTGAAACATTGTTTCAAACCCATAAGACCTTCGTTCATCTTCAGAACGCAAATGAAGATATTTTTGATGATATCAGAGAGCCGCCTGACCCTCCATAGACAGCAACACAACTGAAATGATCCCAGATCCAGAAACATAGTAAAAACATTGGTAAAACATCTATGTGACATCAGTGGCTCAACTTCAGTTTTGAGATACGAGAATACTTTTTTGCACAAATAAAACAAAAATAACATAATTTAGTCTTTTCCCATGACTTACGTCTTCCTCCATGATCAACGCCCCCGTAAACGCAAGCTTTAATGTTTTTGCCGTAATCAGCCTTGTTTACATCAGCACGCGCATATGTGTAATCTGCGGCTGTTTACACATAGAAGAAAGCGTACGCTTACGCAGTATTATTCTCTAAAGCGGCAGAAGATGTAAGTCACAGGAGAAGAATGGTTGAGTACATGATGTTATTTTGATTTTCTTCGCGCAGTAAAGAGAATTCTTGCAGCGTCGCAGAACTGAAGTTGATCCACTGATGTCACATGGACTTTTTTTACCGATGTTTTTAACGTGTTTCTGGATCTGGGATCATTTCAGTCGCGTTACTGTCTATGGAGGGACAGATGGCTCTCTGATAATATCTTAATTTGTGTTATGAAGATAAACGAAGGTCTTCTGGGTCTGCAACGACACAAGGGTGAGTAATTAATGACAGAATTTTCATTCATTCAGTTTCTCTTTCTTACAATGCCAACGTGGTCAAGTGTTCGACCAAATTGATTTCAGACATTTGTGAATTTTCGGTAAAAAAAAAATAAAAGCCAATCTGATCTCACATGAAAACGTAACTATATTACAAAGTGGCGGTTTTGCTTAAATTCGTACGATGCGAATCTTATGAAATTGTATGTTTTTCGTAAAAAGTAAGCATGAAGGTCCAAGCCTGAACATATATATTTTTTTTCGTAAAAATAAGCATGAAGGTCCACGCCTGAACTGAGTGTAAGCAAATTTGTACGAATTCATACCAATTAGTCAAAATGTAAATTAGTTACGAATTGTCACGTGAGTGTGTTGCTCCACCCCTTCCTACGAAATTACAAATTCCACATATTGATGTAAAATTGATAGTAACAAACAGCTTTTTCACTGCCAGCTTAAAGCCCCGCAATTCTTTTAATAAATATCGGATAATAAATATTTGACAGTCGTTAAAATGATACTTCAAAACAGTTTACATTATCGATCATGTATAGACAATTGATAGGGTCTGTACTTGATAAAAATTGTTCTTGGCGAAAATATCCCCTGTGATTTTATTCTATTATTGCATTTTTGTAGATAAATACAAAGTTCAAAGTGCTGTATTTTTTTGGCAACCTAACAAAATATTTGAAGTGTGAAGAATCGACCTGATGTCGATTATAATGAATGATTATAAATCACTTTGAGATGGGCGCCGTAACTGATTTGTTTGTTATCTATTTTATTAACGGCTTTGCTACGTTCTCATATTGCCATGTTATGAGAATCGCTCATTTTTCGGCAATCACGTTTTGTAATTTCGATAGATTGCCAATGGTCAAGTCGTAGGACTTCAACTCTAGTCACGCCTGTATTTCTCCTGTCCTGTTCTCTCCTTTCACCCTCCTTTTTATGGATTATACTCTTTCTGTTCAATTTTTTGAACTTGTAAAGTTGTACTTTATATCATACGATGGAATGAAAGTATTCCATATAGCCTGTGTTACAGATTTTGTACAAAAGGTGTTTATATGAAAATGTAACCAGTTCATAGCTTTGAATGTTGCAACTAAAGTTTTTATTTGTAAATGTTGAATATTAACCATCAAAACAAATAAAGGTTGATTGATGTAAACTGTGATGTTATGTTTATATATATATATACAGTATATGAACATATATACAACATTTACCAGAGCTTCTTTAACTGTTTGACAGAGTTCCCTTTTTCATTCATGAATAATTCGTATTTTGATGGAAACTTCATTTAATTTTACAGGACCAAAATGTACATCTACTGTATTAAAAACAGTACTGTTATACTACTATAGTGATACCATGTTTTATAGATGCCATTTTTTATATTTGCGATTATAAACTATGCTCTGTGTGTCTAAATATTTTTAATTGTATTATTTATTAATATAGTGGTTATGAATATATTTCAATTGTTGCATAACTTTTCAAATAAACCTCTAGTGTCAAAATGAATTAAATTCATTATGAAAATTACATATAACAACCTTTTGATCAGACATCTACCTCACAGCTTCATTTTCGTCAAATTTAAATATGAATGAAATTATGTATATTTTTCTATCCTAAACAATATTTTTTATAAACTTTTTTTACTAAGATCTCACATAATTAATTAAAATAATTATGATTATGATTATAATTATATTTTATTATTGTAGCATATTTATATAAGTTTACTAATGTAAAACGAATATTTATTAACATCTATTTTATTCAGGTTTTCAAATATATCCCTATTGTACTATTACATGTAAGATATAATTTATACAGTATACTTGTCTAAACATGCCTATAGCGTACTGTAAACTAGTCGACTCTAATGTTATGAATGAAAGGGGAGGGCTTTAGGACCCGGAAGCAGCGAGCGTGGTGTCGCAGTGAACGGAGCGACGTACAGCACGTACATAAAGACGTTAGGTGAGTGTATAGACATGCGTCTGATATCATTGATACTCGGCGTTTAGTCCGCATTATTGCTGAGGGGTTTATGCTTCACTTCAGCTTTTGTATTATAATTGTCTGCACAGTTATGAAGTTCATCACATGTCCACTGTTCGTCCTTGTTTATAGTAACGTCATGACCTGTCAGTGCAGCGTGGTCGCCATAAACGCTGAACTACAGGAGGATTTACTGATGTATAGTGAATTAGTGTCGCAGTTTTTTGCACTTAATACACCACAAGACGACGACATTTCGTGCATTTGCTTATGTAGTAACGTTAGCTGTGTTATTTGTACAGTCGGTTTGTTAGAGCTCAGGCTGTCTCTCAAAATATGTCATTCTTTACTTGTACCTAAACTACTACAAATAACGTTAGTAGTATAAAACACAGAAAACTGCATCTCAGTCCAGACTGTTGAAACGTGTGATTCTGACAAGTTCTAAGACATTCTTTACACAAATTGATTGGGAAATCATATTTTTATATCTGGAAGGTTAACTGCTAACTAGATCAAACATGCAATGTAAAAAGGTCAAAGAAGGTATAGTAGCTGCTGTAATAATGTGTATATACATGTGCTTTCTTCAAAGTTGCAGAACTGACCGTAGTGTTCAAAACAGGCCTGTGATGTCCAGATATGTTGATTGTTGAACACTTGGTGGGCAGCTCAATATGTTTTGAGACATAGCCGTTGCTTGTTGGATGCCCAGCACACAGTCACTCAGTTCAGTTGTGAAGATTCTCATGTAAAGGTACTTGAGGACACTGATATAAAAAGAGGTCATTCTCCCATATGAGTGCTGGCTGAATTTAGTTTCTAGGTTAATTAGTTAACGAAGTTGCTCTTGCAAAGCTGCCCTTATAGATAAGATTATTTCGCATTTCTGGGGCCTGTTTCATAAAACAAGTTTACCAAATAAGTCAGGCTTATGGCAGATAGTCTGACTTATTTTAAACCAAATTAACTGGCAACAAGTTAACAAACTGAAGTAAACCTGGCTTATTTGGTAAACTTGTTTTATGAAACAGGCCCCTGTTCAGTTACTCATGAAAACATCTCTTTGTATTGGCTTTGAGGTTTAAAATTTTTATTTTAGTTTTTTTCCATTAAAATTATTAATTCATTAAATTATTAGATTTAGTATTAAATGTAACCAATCATATATTATAAATTATTAAATACATAAAGTGAATATTAATGTTACGTATAAGGAATAAATAATGCTACACTATTTCGTTTTGCAAAATGAAAACATAAATAAAAAACGTAAAAACGATTTCATATTGGAATCATCATTTTTATTTTATTTTATTTTTTTTTATAAAAATATTTTAAAATAATTTAATTTAAATAATTTTATAAATATATTTATTAAACATTATTAGTGCTGTCAAACATTTATCCCATTCAAAATAAAAGTTTTTATTTTAATGTGTATATTTATTATGTATTTATATATACATACACAGTGTATATTTAAAAAATATTTACATGTATATATTTATATTCATAATTTTTTTTGTATATATTTAAAATTAAACAACTTATTTTTAAATATATGTTATAAACAACTTAAAATATAAACATATATAAAATATATAAATTAATGTGTGTTAAATATATATAAAAAGAGAGAGAGAGAGTCATGTCTGTACATATACAAATATACACATACAGTTACACACACACATATATATATAAATATAGAAAGAGAGTCATGTGTTTACATTTATATACACATAATATACACAGTACACACACATTATGTAAACAAAAACTTTTTGGATGAAATTATTTGTTTGACAGCACTAAAAAACATTAGTAAAATAATAAAAATCTCTCAGTTCACGATGTGAAGTTCTCATACAATGAAAGATATTCCATAAATCCTGTCATTGAGATTTTGTACAAAATGTGTTTATCTGAAAACAGTGTCATTTCTTTCTTATTTAAAAATATGTACAAATAATCTAAATCTAAAGATGGAATAGCTAAAATGTGTATAAATAAAAAATAATAATACATGTGTGTGCGTATCCAATATGTAGACTGTGTAAGAGCAACCAGTTGCGTGTGAACCTTTGACCTTTGCATGTAAACAGCTTTAAAAAGTTTTACCATAGGATACCGTGAGTCATCCGGGTTCATTTTTGTCTGCCAGTCTAAAGCTGTCTGCAGCACATCATTAATCTCCCCACGGCTGCTGTGAAGCAGACTAATGGTCAAGCATTCCAGCTGAAATCATACTTACAGGTGCAAGATATTGAGATCATTTAATCAGATTCGATCTGTCAGTGCCGTATTGTGAAATACACGGTTAAAATAGGCCCATGCATCTAACTGAAAATTGCCTTGTCGAGGCTGGAAATCTGTCATTGCGCTTTCAAATTACCCTAAAGCAGCAAGTTCACTATGCATTTCTGGACACATTTGATGACTGGCGCAATTAAAATGGTTACGCTCAGGTATGCATAAACAAAGCTACCAGGCTACAGTTTTACATTATGCAGGTGGCATATTTGACAGTATAACTCGCAGGATAAATGGGTTAGAACGTATAAACGCATATGATAAATCGATCCCGCTGGCATGAGACCACCGTGCTCCGTTCTGCAGCTGTGTGCAATGGTAACCTAATATTACCCAGACATTTGCTTTTAACTCCAGAAACACATCTTTAATTGGACACGGCCAAAAAAAAAAAAACATCTACGTTGCACACCTGCTGTGCCAACCTTTGGTTTTTATCGCACACGTTTTTTATTTCTGCTCCCAGCACATGGAAAATGGTGGAAAATGTTCTCGACTCGGAATCTGAAAGCGGCCTTTGATGAAAAATGAACTCGACGCTTTCTTTTGATCACCGCGCACCAGTCCTAGATTCTCCCATCTGCCCGTTTTTAAGAATAAACTATTAGATGCTCCACTTTACACACCTTTGAGATCCTCGTGGCGTGTGCCAACCTCTCCGTGTGTAGCCTGAGGTAAAAATATAGGCTTGTGGCTCAGTGGAGGGACGAGCAAAAATAGACGTCTTTGGGGAAAAAAGGCCGTTGTGTGCGTGATTGGTAGTCTCTCACTGTATGTGCTGGCGAGGGATTGTTGTCAGAGGAACCTGACAGCTGGCACTTGGCAGGTCTGCCCAGAACACCATGGATAATTTAGCCACTCGTTGTCATAATAGTTCATTAGTCGCACTCTTGCGTTAGACGCAGCTCTTCACCAGCGAAATACTTAACACTAGAAGTTTCAGAGCAGGGTCAGACACATGAGAGATGAAGATGAGGTCAAATCAAAATGCTTCAGCCCTTATTGTGTTTAATTAAAATTTGATGTTTATTTATACAGTACAATTTAAAAGCTTGTTTGAAGGGAATGAATACCTTTATTCAGCAAGAACACAGTCATTCGGTTGATCAGAAGTGACAGTAAAGACTTTTTTTCAACAGTGTTAATAAAAATCAATGGTTCATGAGCGGCAGCAAGTCAGCAAATTAGGACTGAAGTAAGGATGCTGAAAATTCAGCTTTTTCAACAGGGGAATAAATAACATTTTTTAAACAATTATGTAAAATGTTAATAATTTTTCACAATATTGCAGTGTTTACTGAGTTGTTTTAAAAAAAAATCAAATTCATGTTCAAGAACTTTAAAATATAACTTTTTTTTTAATATACAGTGCGAACATTTGAACAGAAGTGTAAAAAAATACTAAGTTATTTTTCATAAAATAATAAATAATTTATTAGTTTTCAATAATAATATTTAAGAGGTTTTGGGCATTTTTATAATATTTACTATATAAATTAATTTAGCTTTAAAAATTTATTATTTAGTCCATATATAAAGTGCTCAAAACAGCTTTCTTTACAGAAAATATATAAAATTATTTGCAAAAACAGATAACACGCTTTTTTTTTTTTTTTTATCATGTTTTTATTATGTTTTATTTAGTGAGTTTGCTGTAATTTTTTTTTATTTTTTAACTAAATCAAAAGAAACCAAATGCAGTTTCAGCTTAATTGGAATGCACAATGAAAATGAAAAACAATTTTTTTTTAATGGTTAAAAAATGAGTTGTCTTAATTAACTGAGCAAATTAACTCTTTGTATATATACACACATTTTATATACAGTACTCACATTTTGTTGTAAAGGGGTCATATAATGCCATTTCAAGTTTTTCTTTCTCTTTAGAGTGTGACAGACTGTTAGTTAATAGATAAGATCACTAAAGTATCAAAACCAAAGACATATTCTTTTATAAAAGTTAAGATTTGTCCACACCCTCCCAAAACAGCTCGTTTAAACACGCCCCCACTTTTCTTAGTCACAGAGTGGGTTTATTTTTAAACACCGCCCTAAGAATCACGAATGCAGACATGTTATGTTTATGTGGCGTGATTCAGTGTGACGCGTAAAAAGACAGTATACATCATGATAATCAATAATTATGTCTTCACTGGATGCAACAAACGCCTTGTTTGTATGGTGTTTTATTGTTTTGGTGCCATGTCGCACGTTATGGTAAAGGGCGTAACATTTCCTTCAAATGCTTGCGGCATTCGGACAATCACATCGCACTGGATAGCTGATCTATCAGAGCACTCTTCGCTTTTTTTTAGAACAATGAGCTTTGTACAAGTCGACACGGATGTACACTATGCAGAAAATAATTTGGTTTTTGAACCTTAAACAGCATAAACACATTGCATAACACCAAATAAATAAAATAATCTTTTTAGCAACATCATACCTGTATGACCCCTTTAACCACAGGTGTCAATAGACTAGAAGAAATGTAGAAATGTTGTCATTTCAGTTTACTTCTTTTTTTACACAATTTAACTTCACGACGTGATTCTTTTATGCTTTATTATGCAATTATTTTGAACTTTTTTGTCCGCTTTTCAGTTGGGAGGGTGTCTCATTACACTAGTAAAGTGGTTCACAAATGCTGTTTCATGGAAAATTGAAATAATCAGTGTTTGTATTATGTTAATAGTGTTACCTCGGGTAGCCTACATACGCAGTAGAGAGTCAGGAAGGTGTCTCTTTGCGACCATAAAAGATGTTTTTGTAATTTTCCCAGCTTGAGTCGTATCTGGCTCACAGCAGTGCAACCTTGACAAATCCTGCACTGCTTTATGATTCGCTCAGCACTTTTTTTTTTTTACCCCATATCTCCCAGATCCTCTGCTAAGTTGTTGTTGTCTCAGATTTTTGAGCCTCTTGAATGCCCTCCTGTGAGCTAATGGCTTCTAGATTTTCTTTAAGTGCTCACCAGTAAGCCTGCCCCAGACCTTGAGGGCTTTTTTAAGGAAAATAGTGTGAGCCGTTTTTGTTTACTGTGGTGAACTCTGTCAAATGAATGAGACTCCATTGCATACCGTGTACCTGCAAATCAAGCATCGCACTAGCAATTAATGCTATTAGAGCGAGCATGCTCTTGTCAGATTCAATTTCAATGCCTCGTGGGTTTTTCTGCCCTAATGCGTTGGGTGTACAGAGTTTTGTCATTGCGAATATGCTCCACAGATGGCCACATATAGGTACAATTACTATATTCGTTATTAAATTGGCTGCTTTTTGACCTCACTAGTTCCTTGCAATTTGATTCAAAACAAGATGGTTCGTGCTTAGAGGTGTATAGTTCAGCTTTTAATACTTTTGTTCTCTTTGTGAGTTTAGATCCTTTCAATTTCCTTGAAACATGTATTTTTCCTGTGCAGACATCCATCCATCTTGTTAAATGTTTGAATTATTTCTTCATGTTACCAGACCAGAAAAAAACCAAGGTCATTTCTCTTTTCATTCTCTGTCTTCAGGCGATGGCGCAGAGGGTCTTTAGGCGAAGATACTTCAAAGCTTTTGTTAGTGGCTTCCTTGTAGCCGTTCCTGTGACGGTGACTGTTTTAGACCGTCTTGCCTATGTGGCGCGTGTGGAAGGTGCCTCGATGCAGGTGGGATGTCCTTTATACTATTTATCAAACTTAGTAATGTTGTTTTAATGTTTAGTCTAGTTTTGCTGAAAGTTAGCAAAAATGTGCATTTGTCTTTAAATAGCACAAGTTGGAGCTGTGGCACAGTGGTTCACGCTCATATGGTTGAGGCTATCCTTTCTAATATTTATCTCACTATATATATTTGTATATGTGTGTGTATGTATATATATATATATATATATATATATATTAGGGCCGGGACTTTAACGCGTTAATTTAGATTAATTAATTACACAAAAATAATGCGTACAAATTTTTTAAGGCATTTTAATCACACTTATTTTTGCCCGGCGGAACGTTTCTCACTGGATGAGTTTCGGCGGGCCGATTATACTGGAGCACCACCTAGCGTTTCTAATGTTCTGAATGTACTTGAAAGTAGGGATGAACCGATCCAGATCGGCCGATATATGTTTGCGCGTTTTGTCAATAAAGCCGGTCATGTGATCAGCGGTAAATGCCATCAGGTGCGTGATTTGACATTGAGCCGTATACACTACACACAGCCGTTGTTCACTGACGAGCTGATAATGAACATGGCTTTGTGCAGCTCATCAGTGAACAACAGCTGTGTGGAGTATATACGGCTCAATTAGAAATCAATATTGGTCTGTTGGACTTGGTTGAACAAAAATAAACAATATTTTGTTGCTTAAGCTTATATATTCAGTCATTATTCAATGGTATACTAAAAATCCACATGAAAAACTTGCAATTAAAAAGCAATTAATTTTGATTAATTAATTACAAAGCCTCTAATTAATTAAATTATTTTTTTTAATCGAGTCCCGGCCCTAATTAATATTTTTGTTAGCCGTAATACATTCTTCAAAAAATAGAAAGTTCAAAAGAAGAATGTTTATGCGATAGAAAATATCTGTAACAATGTAAAGAACTTTACTGTCACTTTAGATCAAACTAATGTATTTAAAGCATTAATTTAAGCATTCTTGAGCTACGCAAAGGCATCATATAAATAAACATATTGTTATTAATTTTGAATGGTAATGTGTAAAATGCTCGTAATTTCAGATTCCATTATTACCAAACTGCACATAACAGCACATCATTATGCGATGTTAGTTAATCAGCTTCTGTTTGGCCTGTACATATCGAGATGACATTTTGCTCAAAATCAGTGTTGTCCACTTTTCAGCTGATTAAAGTACCCCATTATGACAGGCACTTTACCCAGGTTGTGAGTTCAGCACACTTCCTGATCCAAATCTCTGAAAAGAATGTGTTCATCTCGACTAATTAATGCAGGCATACATTAATTAATAATTTGACTGAATGAAACGTGCATGCTGACATTTGAATGCAGACGCAGCCGAATGAACCTAGTGGCCTTGGTGCAGGGCGATCTGTTGACAGGAACACATACTCATCCAAATAATGACTGTGTAAACAGGCACTTTACAGATCCAGGTGGTTTTGTGCTTATTTATTGGCCTGTTTGTTTGTTCTAGCAGGAGGAGAATAGAGAGGTGGCCAGTAATCCCCCAGAGAGTTCCTTCCAGAAATTGGCCCCCAGTGAGACGCGCTACACCATCCTCAGGGACCGGGACGAGCTGTGATGTCACAACCGCATCGAGACCCAACCCAGAACCCAGCAGTTAGCTGGTGCCCACCCGGCACTGCCGCTGCCTGCGCAACGTCTATTTTCATAATTTTTATTTTAGATAAAAAAAAGTGAGAAGGTGTACCCCCTGAGCTTTTTTGGGGTGGGGAATGAAGAGGAGCGTTTTTACTTTTGTTTTTGGAGCTTGTAAATATGTTTGTGCTCTGTGGGTCTTGTCTAAATTAAAAATCAGAACTTTTTTTTTTTTTCGCCCCTGTTTTGTCTCCCCAATTCCCTTTTTTGTAGAAAAAACATTGGTACATTGATGGTCCTCTTTGTTGGAAAGCAAATTGAGTTTATTATGGATCTTATGTGCGAGCATGTGGAATCAGGGGGGGAAAAAGAGCAAACCTGCAGTCAACCTGTGGTGTTTCACTCCAGTACTCAACAGAGCGTGCCCTGTGTGTGTGTGTGAGGAAGAGTGAGTGAGTGAGAGAGTGTGTGTGTGTGCATGCACATGTATGTTACATGTGCTTATTAGTCTGTATTCATGTACTGTACCGTTCCAGACTTGTTTAAATTCACGCTCGCTAAGATCCAGACTCGCTAGTCTCATATCATCCCATTCCACCAGGGGGAGTGGTCAGGGGCGGGGTAATGTGGGGGTCGGGTTTAGAGGGGTGGGGATTATTTGTAAATCTGTCATCTTGGAGGGGACAAGGAAACCAAAAAAAGTAAAGTAAATTAAAAAAACATTTTACAAGATTCTATGTTGTCTGTCTTTCATTAAACGTGTTTCATTGTATTGATTTGCACTTACTAGGTTACTTACTACACATGTAGTTAATAGCAATCTTCAGCAAATTTGAAAAGATAATCTCAATCAAAATCATGTTAAGTATACAAGGTTCTTTCTATGTTACGTTATTCTAAATAAAATGAGCATCACCTCACAGACAAGGACAGTCCTCTGAAAAAAAGTCACCATCATGCTCTTCCAAGGATGTATGATAAAAAAAAGCTCTGCGTTTTAATCAAAATGTCCTGTTCTAATGATCTAACATTGCTCCCCAATGTCACAAAGACAAATATTTTGCCTTGAGCACTTCATACCCCATCTGCCCACCAACACTGGGCTACCCCTTTAACTGTGGCAGACTCGGATGACTAAACTGAGATTAAAATAAAGGTTTTTAGATTTCAGATAACATCAAAAAAGGTTGCACAAAGGATGCAATTGCTCAAAAAGGCCTGATTTAATCAGTTGTGTTTTCTTTAAATTTGTCAGTAGTCATTTGATCTTACAATGTAACAAAACTTAGCATGTCCCAAAGTCAACAGGTGGTGTAAACAGACATGCAAAGTACATGTACAGTAAATATCATACATTAAGACAGCTTCAGATTATCACTTGGGCAGTGTGCTTAAAGGTACATCGTTTTACCTTCCTGTACCAACAACAAGAGAAAGGAACAATTTTGTTTTATTTCTTAGTTGTGGGGCAGCTGCATCCTTCAGATATCACTGACAGACCTCGCAGACCTTTCTAAACAGTGCATGCAGCAACATCTGCTACTTTAATCATAAGCAATGAGTTTCAAAGACTTATTGCCATTCATAAGTGGTAAATAAAGTGATTACATTTCTTGGATGAAATTATTGAAAATGACCTACAGTATTCTATTGTTACTGTTAACCAAAACTATTAAAATAATTTTTTTTAGCACAAAACTGAATTACTTAAAATAAACCTCAAATATGAATAAAAACTAGTATATAAATAGTACTAAAATAAAAACTGTTGTTTATTAAAAATGCTGTTAAATTCAGTTTTTTAGAGACCCAAGCCAATCAACCACTACTAGCAAAAGCAGGTTTGTAACATTTTTAAAATTAAAAAATCTAAATGATTCCATTATTTAGCTGAAGCATCTTTATAGCCTTAAGTCTTTTTTGTTTGATTTGCAATTTGCCAATTATCAGCTTTGATGGGGGGCAGATGCGCAAGCTCAGGTTTGTCCAGAAATATCAAGGACATTCACAGAGTTGTTTATAAGTCACGCTCGCTGTGTGCTTAGGGTCATTGTCCTGTCGGAAGGTGAAACTTATGCCCAGTCCGAATTTCTGAATGCACTGAGTGTTGCTTCTACTCTAACTTCAGTCTCTGCTGCTGAAAAACAGCCCCACAACATGAGGCTGCTACCAGCACACTTTACTTTTAGGATGGTACTCTTCAGATGATGAACAGAGCTGGTTTCCTTCAAACACGATGGATAGATTAGAGGTTGATTAGACCATATAATCTTGTTTCTCAGAGTCTGAGGGTCCTTGTTTTAACTAAAAAAAGTTGATTGAGTTTTGCCACACCACCATAAAGCATAAACTGATAAAGTGTTGCAGTGATGTTTGTCCTTCTGTAGATTTTTGTTTTATCTCCACATATGATCATGGTGCTCAACTAGAGTGACCATCAGGTTCTTGGTCACCACAGTAACTAAAGCCCTTCTCCTTTGGCCAGGAGACTAGATTTAGGAAGAGTCCTGGTTCTTCCACTAAGGTTAACAAAGACTACATGCTTCTGTGGACCTTTAATGAAGCAGCATTTTTTTCACAGATGTGTGGCTTGGCACAAACCTGTTTCTCAGCTCTTGAGGTAGTTCCTTTCGACTTCAGTGCATGCTTTTGCTCTGTTATGCATTATCAGCTGCTAGACATTATATTAAGATGTGTGTGCCTTTCCAAATCATACCCATGCAATTGAATTTGCCCCAGGTTCACTTCACCTCAAGTGTAGTAACATCTACAAGCAATATGAATGCTCCTGACTTTCAACTATCCCAGATTAAGGTTATGAATAATTATTCAATGGAATCATTTTAGTTTTTAGTTTTAATAAATTTGCAAAGATGTTACAAACCTGTTTTTTTTGGCGTGTTTTTGTTGTTTTTAGTGTAGATTGATGTGGGGAAACAAGTAATTTAAAGCAGCAACATAGGAAAATGCGAAAGAATTAAGGGGTATGGATACTTTCGCAAGCCACTCTCTCTCTCTCTCTCTCTCCATATATATATATATATATATACCTTTTTTTTTTTAAATCAAACGACAAAAAGAGTTTAAAGTATTGTCTTGTTTGATTGACACAAAGACAGTCACACAGAATGACACGGGTGAGACATGATGAAGA
>JAUCMU010000053.1:9940132-9961700 GCA_032275025.1 Enteromius treurensis | reverse complement strand
CCCGGGGAGCAGTTGGGGGAACGGTGCCTTGCTCAAGGGTCTCACCTCAGTCGTGGTATCGAAGGTGGAGACAGCGCAGGTTATTCACTAACCCCACCAACAATCCCTGACGGACCTGGGAATCGAACCTGCGACCTTTGGGTTACAAACCCCAACTCCTTATCCCTTAGGCCACGACTGCCCCCTTTAAGGATTAGTTAGATTAAAATGTAATTTTGAGCAATAAAAATGAATGAAAAAAGTAGTAAAAAAGTTATTTATTGATTACAATTTTTATTCTATTTAGTATTTTTCTTTATTTTGATAAATTACGTTTTCTGTAATATATATTTTATATCTGGATTTTAATAGTTTAGATTAAACTGGTAACTTTTAAGTTCTCAATTCAGTTTTATACAAATAACATTTTTTATTTTATTTATATTTAGATTTTGTATAATTATTTAGATTAAATGTAATTTTGAGTAACAAAAATGATAGGCCTGCAGTATTTATTGTTTGCGTTCTTTTTATATTTTGTATTTTTACTTTATTTTGATATTTATGTTTTAATTCAAATTAATTATTTTACGTAATTAAATTAATTTTGATTAATAAAAATTGTATTATTACATTTTTATGTAGACTATTTTTGTTCTATTTTATTATTGTGAGTCTAAATCCACCCAATGTTTTAATTCGACTGACTTTTCTGGTGTAATTATCTATGTGTTGCTGTGGAGACGCTCCACCTCTGCAGCTGTTTTTACATCTGAGAGCTTCTCTTAACAATATAGAGACTTCTGCAGTGCCCTATTTAATGTGATTTATTATATAATTTTTAATCTCAACCGAAAACTACATTAGCCACACTCATGTAAATATATCTGTAGTTGCAAACATAACTGTTAGTGGTCTGTCATCATGCCTTGTGGATATTTAGTCTGTGATTGGAGCAGATATCTCTTTCTGGACAAACATTCCCTGGCACTCACCGCCAATAGCATGTGTCCTCTAAAATGAATTAGCGCTGGCATTGTATGTTCCCCTCGTCTCCTGCATGAACTGTGCTCTGCCCACATCAGTGGGAGCTGTTAGTTTCTTGACATATTCAGGACATAATAAAGCTGCAAGATCTGGATGTAGCAGATGTCAAGGGGTATCGAACAGCTCACTTACTCTTAATACCATTTTTCTTTGCTTTTTTGATACATATACATTACATTTATATTATTATATATTACATATGTTATTGTTTTATATTTTACATTTGTATTAAATTGTTTTATATTATATTGTATGCTACACAAAATTTGCTTTAAATTTGTTTTTTTTAGAAATATATAATAAATACAGTAAAAATAAGTCCTATTTAGTAATCGAATATACTTTTTATTAATGACATTAAGATGAAAATATATTTGAATTTCATTTTAATTAAAGAATTAAAATGTTCATACATTTTTATTACATTTAAGTGTTTTTATTTACTTTGATATTTAAGTTAGCTTAATATTTATTTTAATTTAGAATTTAATAATTAAAGTTAAAATAAAACAGCGAAATACTGTTATTCTATTTGGCTACTAGTTTGTCTTTATTTTGATATTTAAGTTTAAATTTTTATTTTTAATTATCAAATTAATAAAATAATAATAATATAATAAATAATATTTATATATTTATATATAAAATTAATAATAATAAAATAATTAAATTGAATAAAACAGTTCATTTTTTTAGATGTAAGTTTTTTTTTCTATTTTTTAATTTTGATATTTAAGTTTATCTTAATATGTATTCTTATTATTAAATCAAATTAAAGTGAAAATATTTGTAATTTTAATTAATTGTGTTGAATAAAACTGTTTAGTTTTTATTTACAGGAAAAAAACTTTTTATTCTATTTAGTGTTTTTGTTTATTTTGTTCTTTATCAATTTAATTTATTCATCTTTATATCAAAATTGTAATTAAATTAAATAAAGTGTTCAATTTTTATGAAATTAGAAAAATACATTTCTTTCAAATTTGATTATAACTTAACATTTATTCCCATTAGATTTGTAATAATCTAATTTGATTAAAATGTCAGTGTAATTTTAACTAGTGCTGACAGATGATTAATTACATCTATAATAAATAAATAAATATATATGTATATGTAATATATAAACAATTTTTAAAAAAAATGTATGTGTGTGTGTTATTTATGCATACATAATAAATCTAAATTAATTTAATTACAATTAATCGTTTCATAACCCTAATTTTAATAATAGAAACTATACATACTAATTACATTTAATTAAACTTCAGTTTCTATATAGATTTGGGGGGAAAATCAATTCTATTTAGGTTTTTTTCTTTCATTTATTTTAATATATATATTCTTATTAGATTTGTAATAATCCAATTTGGATTAAAATTTACATAAATGTACAGTATTTGAATCTAAATTAAATAGAATTGTTCAAATTTTTGAATAGCTTTTTAAAAACTTTTTTTAGGCTGCACAAAACATACATCCTGGGTTATTTTCAGATTCGTTCTGCTCTCAAAGCCGGGCGGAATAAGCGCGAGCCGCTGCCGAGTAAGTGCTCTGGTAAAAGAGTCGCGCGAGTCACGTTTGCTTCGGAGCATAAACCGCTATGTCATCACAATGCAGCGCAGCTGTCACCATGGCAGCAACATATTTCTGTCCCTCAGCAGTTGGAGAAGACTCATTACAGTCAGGTCACAACCATTCACTCGGCACCAGCCGTTTGCGCTCCTCTGCTCACCTACTGTTCACTTTATTATCAGTATCAGGAGTGTTACAATTCATTTCCCCAATGGCGGCTGGTATTAAATTCCCTGTCACACTCGGGAGGTCAGCGCTTCAGAGGAGCCATGCTAATGAGCGCGAGGGAGCCGCGAGCCGGCCGTGGCAGATTAAGACAACGTGTCAACATGCTAAGCTTCTAATAAGAAAGATATTCTTTAGGGGAATTACCGGCTGCTCTTAGACGGCCACAATAGAGGTTAAGGCCGAGAGATAGCGGGGATTTTAATGAATTCCCAAATTCATTTCCGGGCTTTTCAGACCTTTTGGTTTGGAAAATTTGGGTCGTTTAGAGACAATTCATATTTTCATAAGCTCTGAGATTAATACAGAGGAAGAAGAACGGGGGCTGTCCAGTGTGACACAATGTGACCCTCGCCCCGTCTCACAATCAGTCATCATGCTTTTTTTTTTTTTAGTAAAAAAACATTTTAGTTAAGGATAGTGTAGATCTGACTGAAAGCGAAGCGGGAGAGAGATGAGGGGCAGGATCGGGAAAGGTCCTCAAGCTGGGATTCAAACTCGGGACATTGTGATGTGATACTAATAACAATCAGTTAAAAATACTTATTCTTAAAAATACACATTAATATTTACAATAGATTTACTGTCGTAACACTAAATATACCCAATTAATACATTATTATTAAAGACTCGCTTTTCACAAAAGATAGAAATAACTGACTTAAAACCATGTTTTGTTGGTGAAAATACCAGTGGCCTAAGACTTTGGCACAGTACTGTACAATCTACTGACTATAAGTAACTTTGCAAGTGCATTTGCATGAAACTTAACTTAGTCTTTAACTCTACCAATCTACTAGCCTGGCTTCTGCGACTATAAAGTTCATAGGAGCTTAGAGCCTGTCCACACGGAGACGCGTTTCGCTGTATACGTATACATTTTTTATCGTATTGGCTTAACCTGCGTCAATCAGATGCCTCTGTATACTACTAGACGAATCTACAACCAATCAGACCACTCATTCCGATGACGTATGTGTAGCGACGGAACCTGAAGCCACCGTAACCAAAGGTAGCTAGCTTCAATAAAGCAGTAGGAAAATGTCTTTACTTACTTTAATTACTTCTGCTCCGTCGTGAAAATTTCTCAAAACAGCTGCAACAGCAGAGTCGAACGATTGTCGGGGGGAGCTCATTTCATATTGATTCCCATGTTGTGTGACACCAGTTCCCTTTAGATTTTTTTGGACACTTTTTCCCATCGGACACTTTATTGTTTAATTATTTATTGATTAAAAGCCTCTCCAAAACCTGACGCCACTCACACTGTGTCTGTCATTGGCTCCTCCCGTCACAATATACTTATATATATCATATATTATATTTTTTCTATTGCATTTAAAATATTTGAGTTTTTATCTCTCTCTCTTTCTCATGGTTGTGGAGACAGTGAAAATATTGATAGACTGTAGGTATAAAATGACATTTTGGTCTATTGGCTTGACTGAACCAGCAGAAAAGTATCAGACCCTGAAGAAAGACTTTGCTCACTGGTGTAGTTTGAAACATTTTTGTTCATTTTGACCTTCATAAGGCATTCAGCTTCTAAGCAAAAAAGTGTTAATCTCAGAAGTCCAGCCATTGAGTGCTTGCCATTGAGTCTTTCTTGTGCATCAGCAGCCTTTCTATCTGTGTGAGTTTGCACCCTCTTCTTCTGTCATTACCTCACAGCTATCTCAGAAAAAAAAAACACTTCCTACCCAGAGACTCGGATAAAGATTGATCTTTCTTTTACTCCCAAAGACATTTTTCTCTGCTCTCAAATATAGCTTAGAGCCTTTTTCCAGTCCTGCCCTGACTGAAACGACCGTGTGTGAGAGAGAAATGAACTATACAACTCTCAATCCGTCTTAAGAATGCAGAATGCTCTCCTGTCATCTAGACCCAGATATTTATAAAGCATTATTAGCCGACACTCACCTGTGGGCTCTGGCTTTCTTTATGTCTATAGTGGCTAATGCCAGTGGCAGGTGTCATTTCTGGGCACCGGTGTTTCTCCATGCTAAAGACGTGTTGTGTCAGCGGCTCGTGGCGCTCAGGCTGTTGTTTGCAGTGCTGAAGATCCCCATGGAAACAAATGAAGCCACAGAATCCACCTGCTCTATTATGCAATAATGACCGGAATCCAATCCACAAGTGCTGCAGAACGTTTAGCCAACTTGCCGTCCTAATTTGGATGCCTGAAGCGGTGACAATGGCCCCCCAGGTTGAGTTAACCCATTTCCATATTTAGCTCAAGTCTGGGAGTAGAGGCAAAATTTGGAAAGTTAAATGAGGGATCATGCATTTTTAGCAGACATGATGATTTCCATCATAGTCCTTATGACAGTGGGCTCCAAAAATGTGTTGTGCAGACGCCATATAAATAAATGCTTTTTCTGTGCATTGACATGTGGCCCTGAACCAGAAAACCACTCTTAAGTCACCGTATTTGGACACAGAAAAAATAATAATAATTCAATTTGTGGGTGAAACTCACATGTTATTGTTCACAATTACGTCTTTAAAAAAAAGGCAGAAGTAAATAAATAAAATGAACCAGGTGTTAAAATATATAAAATAAAGTCACTTTGATTCACATAGCGCTTTATACAATAGTAACCGTGTCAACGCAGCTTTACAGAGTCAAACAGCAAAATAGTTAGGCGTGAGGACATTAACAAGTCGTTTTTCCAGTTAAAATCAGTTCATTGATGATTTAGTGTTGACATCATGCAGTTTAGCTCTTTTCCTAAAACGTCTGTGCAATCACCCAAGCGTTCCCAGATAAGCAAGGCAAAGGTGACAGTGGCAGGGACAAGGGGCAGTTCTTCTCTGGCCAGATGAAACCAGTACGGTGTGGTTTAATTCCAGGCTGAAGCACAGGTCAGACTGAGCACAGGACTTGTCTGGTTCTTGTGGTCTTCAGAAGCGATCTGTCTCTGGAGCTCTTCTAGCTGACATGGTCTCCGCTGACATTCAGGGCAGTAGAGGTCATCTCTAGGCGCTGATCCACCATCTGATCTGCATACAGACTGGATCTGGGTGGCTACATTCACCTCGGAATAAGAAGGAAACAGACTAAAATTAGCATAGATGCCCCTATTCAAACGGTTGTATCTTGGTCAAATATTATCCTATACCAACAAACCATGGATCAATGTGAAGATTACTAAATTCAGCTTTCAGATGATGTGTAAATCTAAATGTTAAAAATTTGATGCAGCACTCTAGTCTATCTTGCTGAAATTTCATTGCAGCAGCTCAATGGTACTCAGTACTTTGTATGTCCTCACGTGTGTGTGTGTGTGTGTACTGTATGTGTGCAAGCTTCCACCTCAAATCTTTCAGTGAAAACTGAATCGATAGAGCTGTGCTCCACACGTGATGTTTGGACTTTTCTAATGTATCATTAGTGTTGTATTTGTCAGGCCTGAGTGCATTTATACTCTCTTCATTCAGCCGTCTGAATCTCGTTGTTGCCGGGGGTAACCTGTTGAGGGAAGGTCTGTTCCGCAATGTGTGTCTTGATTTCTAGTCAATATGCAAAACTTATTTAATGGTGGGTAATTTATTTATTGCCCTTTTTCTTCTGCTGGGACTCCTTGTCTTCCTTGGCAATGAAATTATCTTAAATGGTTATTACTTTGCATGCATTGAATTTAATTAGTGCATTATCTTTGTGGACAGAATGTCTCTAAATTGCGTTTTAGGAGAAATTAAAGTTGCTCACTGCCTCAGTTTCTTGTTTTTGGAGTGAAAAGCTAATGCTCGGGCATCTCTGCTGCGTTACCACTTTTTCGACGCGCTGAAAGATTTGATGAGATTTCTCCTCCTCTTTGTTTGATGTAGGTTATACAGTATAAGTGGTATGTAACGTTTTTAAAATGGAATATGAGCTTTAACAGTGCATCTGTATCCATCATCTGCTGGGTTTCCATTAGCCTTCAAATTGAGCACATAAAAATATGCCCTGATGGAATGACGTCAGTGATTCCGCCAACAAAAGACGTCAACTCCCATATATCACCAAAACGTTTTTTTACGCTTGCGTGAGGTGGTTTTTCAATTTGCAATTCGCTAAATAAATACATTGCAATGTATTTCAATGGAAATGTAAAATTCACATGACCATTCTTTAAAGTGCCCCTATTACGGGTTCATAGAGTCAACAACAGGTTGATATGCATGCAAGGTCAAAAACAATTTCATTGCATTTATTTTTACCTCACTTGCTCAACGACTCCCAAACAATTCACTCAACGATTCATTTTTCCAAATCCCTCCTTTGAGTGATAATAATCTGCAGAGTTTGATCTAACTGGTCTCATTTTCATTTCATCAACGCCTTATTTACATTGCATTATGGCGCCGACAAATTGTATTTGACTGACAAAATGCATTCTGAAGCTGCAAACTTTGTGCTCTCTGGCTATATTTCCACTTAATGTTGCAATTATTGTATATGTTTATTGTATATATTGTGACCACAAAGACTCTTCACATGTATACAGTGTGTACATAAACTGTATAAATACAGAAACAGAGATAGATTGCATCATCCCAAATATACATACAGTGGATTGATTTAGATAACTGTTATGTGCACCAAACGTACATTGCTGTAGGAGTATACAAGTATCGGATTGGGACTCGGTATGGGCAGATACTCAATATTCAGTGACTCGGATCGGATCGAGACATCCCTAACATAAACCTCGGTCGCCATGAAGTCTCCATGACATCACAAGAGGAATGAATTATGTTTTAATCACTTAACATTAGTTAGTTGAAATGTCATAATTTTGCTATATTTTTAAAGGGTTTTTTGGATACTAAATTGGAAAGCCATTATATAATGTAAAACATATTCTTTTATACACATTTTCAATTATTTATATTTAAAATGGTTCAATTAAAAGTAGAAATTATGTAACATTTTAAAATGAATTTTAATTATTTATAAAATAAAATAATACAATATTATTTATATTAAGTGATAGTTTGGATGACTGACAGATGTCAACTCTGTGAAACTGATAAATAATACATTTCATCCTAAAATGTTTATAATTTGATGCATCTAAAAAGTCAAAATGCATCTCTAACAAATTTCAGTGTCCATATTTTTTTACATTGAATAATATATAATATAATATATTTATATATATAATACAAATATGATATATTTTATATTACCTACAAAATAAATCACAACATTTTTTAAACACATTTTTTATAAATATATCAATATAATATAATATGTTGTAATATCATGGATGTTTCATCCCCAAAATGTAAGGATTTGCTCAATTTGAAAAGTCAAAATTAACAAACAACAAAACAGTTATCATATCATGAAGAAAAAACGGTTTTTTAAATGACTGCAGTATGCACAGCATGATTTTCTCAAGTAAAGAGGCACCTGAGAAGTAGTTTACTCTGCTGCAGTTATTCCCAACCACCTTTGACGTTCAACACAGTTACAGTTTCAAACACATCCAGGCCGACCTCCCTCTCTAATTAACTAATTGATTTGCGCTCGTTCATCCGTTCCTTTTCCTAAAGAAGACTGCTGTTGAGGCCAAGGTGAAATATGGGCTAACGTGACTTTGACTAATAGCTTGGAGGAAGAAAGATGGCCTTGGCGCTCCTGACTCCGCAGATCTGCTGGAGGTCAGTTCTGGAATGGGGCTGATTAGAAACTTTCCAACTGCAAAGCAGTCACAGCACATTCCTGAAGAGGCCGGAATGGGCCGAAAACATGGCTGTAATGAGCTCAATAATAGTTAATGCCACAAGGCCACGCAAGGCAGCCGTTCTCACGGCCAGGTTATTGGAAAAAGACACTTAATGTATTTTTTTGTAATTAAATCTCCAGTTTCACCTCAGAAATCAATATGAAGTGCCGTCATAAACCACAGCTATTGAGCAGGACGCCGACTGCAAAGCCTCTAAAGCTTAATGTCATAGAGTAAGCGCTACACCGTAAAATGGATTAGTAAGTATTAGTGTAAAGGCGAAGACATTTCCAGGCTCTGCGTACCGTTGTTTGCGAGAGGTTTCTCATAAAGTGGCATAAACATTAAAGTTAGTAGACCTTTATATGTTAGCGGTGGTGGCGCTTGTAAACCACGTTTTACTGAAAAGGTCAATTTACTCTTTCACAGCTCAGTGTGTGACTTACTGCAGAAAAATGATGATTTAGACCGTCGGGATATTACTCATAAAGATTTGTTGCTAAAAAGTTTTAGTTTTGTTTAGTTTTAAATTGGATCTTGTTAAGATTAACGCAAACATCTCTCTTATTGTTGTGCATATTTAGGTTTATGGATGTGATACAGACATGAATGATACCTTAAATTATGTGGGTTGTTGAGAAGTGTGCTTTTGATGAGACCTTTGATCTTCCAGGCAACAAAACAAAGTAAAAAAAAAAATAAAATAGATTAAATTGCAACCATGCAGCAATGTCCCACACAAATGTTTAAGTTAAAGTATGAAGCAAAAAATGGTTAAAATTCAATATTATTTTATCTAAAGAAATTAAAAAATTTGAAACATTGTGTGTTATGTCTGATAACGTGAACAATATTAAAATTATATATATATTTAAAAAAATTATCAATAAATATTATGGCTTATTCAAAAAAATAACGATAGTAAAGTTCTATAATATATATTTTTTATGAATAATATAAATATAAAACCTTTTGGTCGATGAATTAACTAATTAATATTAATGTTATTTAGCTATTTTCCGAAATATGTTAGTAAATATAAAATGATATTATTAAGAGATGAACAATAAATATTTTAATATATGATATATTTAATATTATATTTAATATAAATATTTTTTATTAAAAAATATTATTTAATGATATTTAATCCTGTACTCTTTATTTTCTCTACATAAAATAAATATAAATGCAAAGGCCTATAACCCAACAAATAAACAATATTAAAGTTCTATACTATTTTTTTTTCTAAATAAAATAAATATAATATGTTAATATGTATAGCCTGACAAATGAATGATATTAAAGTTCTGTACAAATTATTTCTGAATAAGCATAAATATAAAATATTATGGCTGATAACTTGACATTTTTTTCTTCTGATTAAAAATAATAAAAAAATATTATAGCCAATAGCCTAGCAAATGGAAAATATTGCAGTTCTACACTGTTTACTTCAAAAAAAAAAAGAAAGTTTTATAGAATTTTTTCTTAGTAAAATAAATATTTAAAAAGTCTAGCTTGACAAATAAATGATTTTCAAAAAAAAAAAAAAAAAAAAAAAAAATTCTAAATCAATTCTAAAAATAAAATGCTATTGTTGAGAACCTGACAAATGGATGTACTGTATTACAATCATGAAAAAAAATAAATAAGGAAATGAAAAGCTAAAATAAGAGATTTTAAATGCTACAAGTTAATGATGATATGCTGCATGAAAATGGATATTCATTTTGAGGTTTGCTATAAAAAATCTAAAATTAAGAAACTGTATGAAAGCACATAAAAATAAAAAAATAAAAATCTGGTCTGTAAATCTCTGCTTGGCTTGTGTCTCATTAGTCTTTTGTGGCTCTCAGTAATATTATGCTAGTGGGAAGGCAGCAGAGGATTATAACTCCATTAAAGCATGCATTGTACATCATCCAGTCTATTGTCTGCATGCTGAAAATGGTGATGAATGTTATCCAGACTGCAGTGTAGTGTGACAGGAAGAGAAATCAGAAGTCACTGGTAACTATTATCTCTTCTCACTCCAGCACATGCAGTGTTATATTTAAGCACACATGCCTCCTCAGTGCTTTATTATATGCCATCTTATTTGGCCCCACCGCAGAGAGCTCATCAGGGCCAGACAGCGGGAGCTGAGAGGAATACTGCTCTCAGGCAGCAGTGTTGTAGAGGCGGCTCTGTTGGGGGGGTGACGTGTGTCATATGGTTTCTGATTATGTACGGGGGCAGGAGTTTGTACTCAATCAATTTTTCCTGCTGTCTATGTATCTATTAGTCTAATATTAATGTTATGGGGTCTTAAAGCGACTGTTGTTATGTTGTTAGATGCATTGTATGCCATGTGATCTGTGGCATAATGTTGATTAGCACAAAATAAATTTTCATATCAGTCAGTTTTTTAAAAGAAGAAAGATTGAGGCCGAAGTGAAAAACTGACTGTGGATGTGAATAGGGCCAATGGTTAAACATAAAATACTCACTCGTTCAAGAATATACCAGGGTTGTACTAAAACCTTTAAAAAAATTACTTGAAATATAATAAACCGGACCTGAGATTAAAAACGTAATCACTTTTTTCATTATATAACCACCAGGGTTATCAAGGATAACTAAATCTAAAGCTATAAAAAAAAAATACTTTAGCTGAAATAAAATAAAATGTTAAAAAATGTAAAAAAAAAAAAAATTCCGTTAGTATAATCGTGGTTATTAAAGTAATAGTATCACCATTAAATATGAAATAAAATAAAATGTTATCTTTAAACATATAATAATCACTTTTTCAGTTTTATAATTCTTATCAAAATGAACTAAATCTTAAAACATCAAAATATTTCTTGAAACAAAATAAGTGTTAGCTAAAATAAAATGTAAAATCTTTAAAAATGTAAACATAAAATACTAAACAATAAAATAAATAAAACTGAAGAAAGAGAAAAAATGACAAAAAATGATGCAAAACACAGAATTGCTAAAACCTTAACAAACATAAACAATAACTGAAATAAAATATTAAAGATTTATTAAAGAACTTGTACTAAAATAAGTGAAAATTAAATCTAATTAACAACAAAAGTATTAAAACGTAATTAAAATGAAAAAGAAGAAATATCAAAATATAACATGATTCAAAATATTGATAACTCTAAAATGATCTCAGTAATACTGCACAAGAGACGAACAAAATGTGTGGTAATGTTATTTTAGTGCTTACTAACCTTTCTTGTATATGAATTTTACTTTGCTGTCATGACACTCTAATGCCATAAATACTAAAACAGCTGTTAAAATGATCATTTAAACAGCTTTACAGAAAAATGATTGTAAAGGCTTTCATATAATACACTTCACTTCAGTTGTACAACAAGTGCCTAACTATGACTTCTTTTTTTAATTTAAAGAAAGCATTTTTAACTCATTTTTATAACTTTGTCTTTATGCTGCATCATGTTGTTTCAGAGTCTGATTATAACCAGAATTATAGCTTAAAAACACCCCGTCAACATAAGCCATAGCTAAATAGTAATCCCATCTGTTAAAAACAGCATGAAAAAACCAATGATGGTAGGATTCTCAACCTTTGATACGGCAACAGATGCTCTCTCCTGAGAGGAAGAGACTGCCCCAGAAAAGCAGTCTTCCTCCTCTTTAGTTTCCTCTTCTACCGGTCCGGCTCCGTTTGATAGTTATTCAATGTCTCGCTTGTTTGCACCACATCTGCCTCCTGCCACCCCCTCAAAATCAATAGTAAGAAACTGTGTCTTGCAGATGATTACAGCGAGTTGCAGACTGCAGATATGTCATACAGTCAATACAGTTGCACAGTGTTTTCTTGATTAATTGCTTGTCAGAAAATGTCGATTGGCGTCATTATTTGCCATTATTACGTTCATCAGCTTTTCACATCAGGAGCTTATTTAAACCGTCCACAAGACACACTGGGACCTGAATTAAAAAAGAGAGAAGTTCAATCTTTGGCATGATATGGAAAATTAATTGTGATGAATTACATTTTTTATATTTTATTTCAATAAATATTTTTATGATTTAAGAATTAGTTATCTTTGATTTTTGAAGACAACATCAAAAGGCATTCGCAACTTTGTTGAGAGTTGAAAGAAATTCCAAAAGAAAATAATTGTTTACAAATAAAAACTCCAGGTAAATAATTACATCACTGTTCCACATGCTACAATATTTTATACAAAATGTAATTTTTTGCAGCATTAGCTTAGCAACTTGCCCACATCAAACTGCTGTTAAATCAATTGTTTTCCTTTGCTGGTCCTTTACTGGTTTAATCTGGGGCCGGTTGCACCAGCTGGACGTACGCCTGGTCGTAAAACTAGTCTGGACGTAAAATGCACTTTAAGCCAAGCGTAGAGTTTATTAGTTTTTAAGATTCATGTCTGTTTGGTAATTATTACAGCAGACAATCACGAAGCTCTGTGTTGGCTCCATCTCCAAAACCATTATTTTTCAGGAAATAAAAAAACTGCATATTTTTGAGTTATTAAACATTGTAGGGTGAAAGTTATAAGGTACCTTATATCTCTATCATATGCTGCTGTGAACCAACAGTCACACAACATTTCCCCAAAATCATGTTTTATCGGAGGATAGCCTACAAGATGTATAACTTTGGGAGCAGGGAGATTACGCTCTCATTGATATGAACGGTACGGATACAGACGTTGCTGCTAGCAGCAGTGTTCAAGTCTGCGGTCGCCATGAGCCTTTTGACAAGAGAAAAGGCTTTACGAGGTAATCAAAGCTAATGATTGCAGTTCCATACATCTTCCTAACCTCTATTTTAAACGTTAAAGCTATAAGTGATGCAATACCGGAATAAAACGATAAGACACTGTCTATAGGCGGACATTAATCTGCACGCAAAGAAAATAAAATTAAAATAGTTCAGTTTTGTGTTCAATGTCAAAATTAATATATTTCGTTTCGTTTTTTTTATTAAGTTAATTTTGATAAATGTTTGGAGTATTTTTTTGTTTGTTAAATATAAGTTTTAGTTTTTTTAAAGTAGGCCATCAGCAGCAGTGAGCTGATCATAAACTATGTTTGATCACTTTAGCCTTCTCAAACCACCATGACTTGTCTAAAATAAAACTATAGATATACCTACTAAAACAGTTCAAGCCTATAACAATGTTAAGATGTTAATAATGCACTATAATAATAAATGTGGGATAGGTCTGTGCGGAGAGGCTGAAGTGCGCTGAGCAGGACGCAGAGGCAATAGCGCAATCACTTGCATTTTTTCAGAAACAAACTAGCTCAAAGAAAAAATCTGTTTAAATGTCCATCATTAAATACATCATTCGGAACTGTAAAGAGTCAACAAAACATTATGATTTTATAGGCTAAATTTAAAAAAAAAAGTTTTTTCTTAACCTGCTGTCTTCATTTTTAATGTTTCTTTGAAGAAATCTGTCATGGAACGTATCAGATAGAAAAACGGGCTTGGTAGTAATTGTTTCCTCAATGAAATCATGGCACCTTGACTTCACTTGAAGCACGAGCTCGTCTCAGCTGTATCTATAACTGCGAGAGAACGTGTCAGCGAGGACGCACATCGTCTACGTCAGGCGTAGCTGCACCTGGTCGTAGTTTTTGATGGTGCAACTGGTGTAAATACTGAACGGAAAGCTGGACGTCCAGCTGGTGCAACCGGCCCCTGGTCTTGCACGGCTTTTGTGTGAGAAATGTGTGAAATTCCACTTGTATTGTTTAACCATAATGGCCTGCTAAGTTAAAATAAGTGAAAGCAAAAGTAAGACTCGCAAGCTACTGAGAGAGCCAAATGTTTGGGGGTGTATGATCCCTTTTAGATGTGCAGTTTAGAGTTTATAGGACAGGTACTCACACTTGAGTCTTAAAATCCTGGGTAGGGTCACTGGGTGCCTCATTGAAGATTTTGTCGATGTTGGAAACGTATCTGAGTATCAACGAGAGTGAGCAGAAACAAGATGTATTTTAAACTATTTTTGAAGTTGAAAGAGTTCTAATTTAGTCATAAAAATATACAAAACATCTGTATCTAATACATACACCATTATTCAAACGTGGGGTCAGTAAGATATTTTTTAATGTTTTTGAAAGAAGCCTCTTATGCCCACCAAGGCTGCATTTTTCTCCGAATAAAGTATTTTTATTGTATTTTCTACTTTTATATATTTTTAATAATTAAACATTAAATAATTTAACCATTTAAAAGTTTGATTTGAGTTTTAAGCATCCATTACTCCATAGTTAATCATATTTTTCCTTCCCTTTTAATGAATAAAAAGAAATACATTATTTATTTGAAGCAGAAATCTGTAATAATGTCTCTTCTGTATTCAAATGTTTTTGTGTTTCAAAAACAAAAAACACCTTACTGACCTCAAAATATTGAACTGTAGTGATTATGGATATGTTTAGTAAATTCATGTCTTAAATATTACTGCAACAACATGACAAAAACACTACTTCCACAATTAGTCTGACAAACATTGTTAGAGGCACTGACTTGGTCTGGAAGTCTGGGATGGTGAAGAGCACTTGCATGACAGAGTTGAGGTAGCAGCTGTTTCCCAGGTTCTTCATACCAGTGAGACCTGGGCCCCACAGGGGCCTCAGAGTGGTACCCGACTCTTGAATCACCTCCCACTCTCCCACACGCTGGTTCACCGCGATCTCCAGCTCAGTCATGGTTCTTTCCGTCTAACAAGAGAGAGGGAGCACTAAACAAAACAGCTTCCTCAGCGGTTTAAGAAGAGATTTTGTAAAAGACCGTACCTTTTCCATAGTCATCATATCGATGCCAAAGTGAGAAAGGTGTTCGGGAAGCTTAGGGTCTAATACCATATCATCTTCATCATATGAATAGACATCTGCAGAGACAAATATGTCACACAATGTCATCATAAATATAGCCCTAGTGAACAGTAAAGCACTTAAAACTTTACTGGTTTGGAATATCCAATGTCAACATGATTTAACTGGATTTTATGCAACGATCTCACCTGCTCCGTCAGGTGTTATTGTGCCGAGTTTGACAGCCAATGGGTATCCAGTCTGCTGGTAGTGCAGGAGGGCATGGTTATTTCCCCCAGAGCCATCAAAATATCTCCTCCCACACAGGACCTTCCCGTCTGTCAGATTCATCCACAGGTTTTCCTGTAGGTCACAGAACTCACACCTCCAGCCGCTGAAAGAAAGATGGAAATATGTAAACGTAAAGAATCACTTGCTCTAATTTCCTCCTGAGCTTAGCTGTGCATATCAACATGCGTTAAAAACATTCACATGCATGCACCTCGGAGGGATTTTGAGCCCATTGTCGAGTTGTTTAAGTTCAGCTGCGTGTTTTGATTCCTGTCGCACTTCTCCGTCCCACTGCTGCACCTGCAAAGCATGTGACACAGAGTCTGCTGCCTGCAGCCCCGCCATCGACAGAGACACCTGCAAACGAGAATGGCACCAACATATATAAAATATAAACTTACATCACTTACTTATGACTATATGTTTTACATAGTAAACAATAATTCTATGAATAAAACAATCATGTACCCGTTCACGAACAACATCTGGCATAGAAGCTAGATCCTCTGATGTCACTTCCTGTCGGTCTGGAAACAGAACCACCTTGACCTCTTCCTCATACTGCTCCTGCTCAACATCAAACCCTCCCTCAATCCCTGCAAGAAACACAAGCAAACTTTTCAGCCTGTCACATGTTCGAAAACAAAAACTGAGAAACTGAGAAAAATAAAATGTACAAAAATATGAAGCAAAGACTGGGTTAAAGTATGCAGGTGTTTACCAATGGCTAGCCTTGTGGGCTTCTTTTTAGGAGGGTCACCTGATCCAGAATTGTTCTCATCCTCCTTCTGAAACACAGACATGGTTAATCTATATTGGTTTTCATGAATCAGCATATGAAATGCAGTGATATTACTTGAAGACATAATATTTGTTTTAATATATGTAACATTTCTTCTAAGATTCAAGAATTTTCTTTTATATGCAAAGACAGAAATAATATTGTAATACACCAGAGTGTTTAGACCAAAAGACACAAGTTCAAGATCTTAGATTCTATCCATAAGTTACTTTTTGGAAAGTAATGTGGGTGTTATACTCAAAAGTGAAGACCGATGAGCGTGAGCTTGCAAGACTAAATGATTAGAGAAGTCCTACACATGACACCAAAGACAAGTCTGTCAGGGTCTAAGAACAAAACATAGGCATGGACTAACTCAGTTAGGTCCTCTGCAGTGTTTTATGGAAGTGGGTGTGCACTCTTTTGGGATGTTTTACTGAACTGGTCGAGATTTATTTGGAGAATAATGGGTACTCTCATTTTTAACTAGGAATTCCAATCTTAAAGATGTTAAGTTTCAAAACATCAGTTGAAATAGTCTGAACGGATGGCTTCAACAAAAGCAGATATCATTGATTAATGACCTCGCTGCTCACAGATGGTCAGACTTTAGGTCAGGTTTATTATTTGTCTTTAAAAAAGAACCCCCCTGTGGAGAAAATACATGGGATTTAACTTCTAGAATCCAACTGTGGAACTTGCATAAACCCAACCTGATACAGCAAAACTGGTTGAACCAATGGTGTGAGTTTAGGGGCTGGGTTGTCTGTTTGCCGGGCCAATGAAAGAGAGAAGCAGTCTGATGCCCATCATTTTTACTGTTTGGACACTTGATATATTTAAGAACGTTTACTCAAACCATGCATGATTTTATCCAAATGCACCGAATGATGAGTCACGTGTTTCTGTGCTTACCTGTGTTTTCCGGGTCCGGGTGATGTGCAGGTACGCTCTCTGACCGGTTTTGGCGTGGTGTCTTTCTACATACTTGCTTCCAAAGCCGAGAAAGCTGTTCATGCAGACATACAAGCCTCCCTCACTCTCCTGAAACAAAACGAAAGAATTGTTTGAGCGAAATCGTGTTGGTCAGCACCACGCGTTCAGTCAGTGAGGCTAGGGCTGTCTCGCGCTCATGATAACAGTTCTTGAAGCCCATAGACTCATCCTGGGCTGCGTTTCCCAAAAGCATCGTACATCGTAGACCGATAGAGCTACGATCAACTTAGGCTTGCGATGCTTTTGGGAAACGCAGCCCAGAAAAGAAACTCTGCAGGTCACGTTGGCGCTTTAACTAGCTCACAACTAATATATATATATATATATATATGCGGATAATTAAAGGTTAAATTAAGGAAATTAAGTGCTTTAGATAAAGTGTGACCAAACAGTGCGGAGTCAACATTACGATAATGGTTCGCTTGATATAATAAAGGAAAACAAGTGCAAACTTGTGCACTCAATGAGCGCTAGCTAGCAAACATCACAGCTCCCGGCCAGACTAAAGCAAATCAGAAACCTTACGCAGATAAAAAACATACAAAATAAATCTCGAAAGTGCGCGATGACTGTGCAGCTGCTGCTGAACTCACCGGGCTGGCGAATGAGAAGGCGCACTCGTCTTTGTGAACACGATCTCCGGGCCTCGGAACCCTGATCGTAGACAGACCCGACATCAATATCTCGCTAACCTCCGTCATTATCTGGATAAACAAGTTTGGCCTTCACACGCTTGCCCGCCTGGGTTTTCTGGCCCCCGCTCCTGAAATACAGTCCTCTTGAAGTCTCTGACAGCCCCCTTCTTTCTCTCTGTTTCCCTTGAACGAAAAGCTGCTGCTGATCCAGTGTGTTTCATTCGAGGCCAGGGGCGCTGCACACACTCGCATTGCACGCATTACAGCAGCAAGTGTTTGACCGTAACGCGCCGAAAACGCGCGCATACGAGTTTAACAACGCCCGTTTAATTTAAACATAAAATACTGACATGGACATTAGCGTGATATCTTCTACCCACGAGTTAAATGTTCGTTTAATGCAGTACAGCAATCCTGGAATAACATTTACTTCCGTTAGCTGTTCACCACCACTTATTGTGAATTTCCATGTACTTTGGGTATTACGGTAAAATGGACGCCATGACAGTTGTCAAAATGAGAAAGCGGAAATTTTTACTGAGTGTAAATAACAATACTGGCCTCACGCGGCAGGGAGTGTAACTGCGCACAAAAAGTTTTTCGCCAGTTTGCAACTTGAAAAAAGTAGGCGATATTTTAAATATATACGGATGGTGTTGTTTTGGGGTAAAAGTGTAGACGATTACTGTTATCCTGTACAATATAAGCAAAACAATTAAAATAATAATTGGAGTATTCCTAGAAACACGTATGTTACTTACAATATAAATGAGGACATTACATTATGTTGTTTTACATAAAACTAATTATGATTACAACAAGCTAATAAAAACCCCGTTAATCTAAGTCTTGTTTGTTATTTAAAAGCCTGTCGCTTTAAATGCTCATGCTCTTTAAAGTCTGGGGGATTCTGGTTGGCTGTCAGTGTTTGTATCGTTCATGAGATGGAAACAAATCGCTCTAAAAATTACAACAATTATTCGTCTTTTATTCTCATAGAATCAAATCGATTACTGACACTGGTTATAGTTATTGTCCTTACTGTGAATGTATGTATTTATTTAAAATAATTTAAATATGAAAAGCACTATTTACTAATAAAAAAATTAAGTAAATGTTCACAAAAGACAATTTTTAAATCTGGTTATTTATACTTGCAATTATTTTAATATATTTATGAAAATAAATACATTAAAGCTATAGATTAAACCAAAGTCTCTAACCGTAATTATATATTAATTACATAAATAATATTAATTAAATATACTAAAACATATTAAGTAAATAAATATGTGATATGAAATAATAATGCACTAATATTAACTTGATTTTTATGAGCAGATCTGTCCTCAAAGAGACACATTAGTTTTCCTCTCTCGTGGTGTATATATTTTTGCTGCCAGGCACGTATTCCCTCATTCCACTGTGTGTGTGTGTGTGTGTGTGAGACCTCCTCCCTCTTCTCTTCTCCTCACATCCCCGCTAGAACAGTTCCTGCGTTATGGCGCTACGCTTAAACACAAACCCTGTGTACGTGGCGTTTCTCTTCCTTATCAACTATGTCTTTGTGACTGCAGGCAGTGGACTATCTTCAGACAGTTCATCCGGACTTTCAGCCCCGTACGACGAGCTCTATTACCGCGGGGTTCGGGCGTATTTTAAGGAGGATTGGGAGCGCGCAGCAGAGTTCCTGGAGAAATCCCTTTCCACGCGAAACAAACTCCTGCAGACCAGACGAAAATGTCACGACGAGTGTTTAACAGCAGGAGATACAAAAATCTCCAAACTAGGTAACTGCTAACTTTTTGTTGTGTGACTTTTTCAGTGATCTGGAGTAGCTCATTCATTTACAGTGATAG
The DNA here is from genome assembly GCA_032275025.1 of Enteromius treurensis. NCBI lineage: Eukaryota > Metazoa > Chordata > Actinopteri > Cypriniformes > Cyprinidae > Enteromius > Enteromius treurensis. Next base: position 9,941,767 of record JAUCMU010000053.1, on the reverse strand, counting down.
TACAGTACTTATCCAAATAGTTCAACAAAACATGCTTTGTAAACTAGAGACTGGAGTTTTCCCTTACTTATACAGTCCAGTGCATGTTAATAGACGTTGATGAATGTTAATGTGTTTGTTTGTGTGTGTGTGTGTGTGTGTGTGTGTGTGTGTGTGTGTGTGTGTGTGTAGACAAAGAGGACGTTACTCTCTGGGACCTGGGGATAGTAGACTGGATCCAGGTGCGGGCTGAGTGTGTGAGGTTCTGCATGGGTCGAAGCATCTCTCCTGCTGTTCTGCTCCCAGTGTCATCAGACATCGAGTATGAATTTGGCACTCGTAACCCTTACAACTACTTGCAAGTCACCTACTACAAGGTAAAATGACCAGTCATAGTGTTTAATCACACCTGGAAGAGTCTGGTTTGTTTTGTGAGTTTAAACTCCGTATTCCTCCTCCAGTTGGATAAAATGGCCAAAGCAGCTTCAGCTGCTCACACATTCTTCGTCGCCAATCCGAGTCACCTGGAGATGAGGAACAACATTGAGAAGTACAGGAGGCTGTTAGGAGTGAAAGAAGAATCTTTTCAGGACAGAGAGAGAGAACAGGAGCAACACTGGGTGAGTTCAACAGAAGGGAATCTGCAGATCAGCATTTTATTGTTAGCTGAAACAATCACAATAAAATAAAATACTACATAAATATTTGATCTAACATATAAACATAAATAAGCTTCAGCCTACACATTTTCAATTAATATTCAACATTACCTATTTATGTATGTATTGATTATGAGAAATTGTGTACGAGGATAAAAATAAATTATGATAAATTGTAAAGATGATACATAATGGCAAAAAAACACTGTTGCAACTGCTGCCGGTGTAATTGCATCGTTGTGAATCATAATAGTTATGTTGGTTTTTGGTGTGTTGTGCAGAGTGTTATTTTGGTGATTCTTCCCACACTGACTGAGCTTTGTTTTGTCTTTAAGTCAGATGCCTGGATAATGTCAACTTCTGTGAATTACATACTTGTACTACATCTCACAGTCCTCACTCGTCTCTTTTTCTCACTCCTTTTGAAATTAACCTCATTGGTTGTCCTGTATACCGATCTCAGTTACTCTGTCATCTACACATCATTCTGAAAAATTGTTTATCATTTTTTTAGGAGATGTATGATGCAGCCATTCTGGCTGAGAGCTCGTCTGATTGGGTGAAGGCAGTGAAGAGGTGGAAGGAGTGTGTGAACGAGACGCTCAAGCTGACAGAAGAGTGCAGAGCTCAGTGTGTGATGGCGTCCCGGGTCATTCCGGAGGAGCCAGACACCGTTCAGGGCGTTTATGAGAGAGCAGCAGGTGAAAAAGGATGTTATTTACCAAGTTATTGTAGCTTCTATTGGTAGTATAACATCAGATTATTTCAGGAAATAGTACAGTTCCAAGCGTATTGGCAAATAATTAATTTGTTTATAAACAGAATAATTTAAAGGTGCCATAGAATGTAAAACTGAATTTCTCTTGGCATGAACAGTTCAGTACATGGACATAACATACTGTGAGTCTCAAACACCATCATTTCCTACTTCTTATAGAAATCAAGTGTTTGCAAAAGACGACTGAAAAACGGTCAAATTCCAACACAACACAGACTG
>JAUCMU010000053.1:9916697-9933427 GCA_032275025.1 Enteromius treurensis | reverse complement strand
AATTCAATTCTGATTCTAATTCCAATTTGATTTGTTTTTATTCTGTATCATTCTGATTTAATTTAAATTATATTATGATTCACAACTTCTCAATTCAATTTTGATTCTAATTTAAATTTGATTTGTTTTTATTCTGTATCATTCTGATTTAATTTAAATTTTATTCTGTACATTTCAGGTTCTTATCAGGTTTTTTATATCTCAACTAATGCTTTTTTTATCTGATCAAGTTAGCTTTAATTTCTCTTTTCAAGCTCTTAATTCAAGCATGTTTCCAACTTGATTAAATTAAATTTTAACTTTGATTCAACTCTAAATAAAAAGTAAATTAGATTAGATTCATTTTCAGTTTACAAGCTCTAAATCTTATTTCTTTCCCATCCATATGCTCGTTTTTGAGTCCTATTTTAATTTGATATGCCTTTACTTGGAAATATTAATGGTTTAGGTCAGTTTTATATGAAAAAAACATATACAGTCAAAAGCTCAGACACCTTCAACAGTTCTCACAGTTTGTTCCCCATGCGTTAGCAAATGGTAATAAAATATGACAAGAACTCAGTTAAACTGCCAGTGTCAGAACAGATTTGTCTTGATAATGTCAGATAACAGATGTAATGAATTCAGTTGAATAGCTGTCAGCTGTTAAATTTAAGTACAGAGTAATCCAATACCAATTTTGGTATTTAACGCTTAATTGTGTTCAGTCTGTGGAATGAATACATTGCGTCAGCAATTTAAAAAAAACATTCAAACAAACCATGGTCAGTTCAAAGTGTCTGAATAATTTTGGTCCAACATTTTTTCAATTTACAGATTTTTTTGGGGAGTATAATATGTCACAGTTTACTTTATTTTTCTATCCTCACTTACATAAATGAGCTACTGTATAGTGTCCTGCACCCAATATCAAAAAATATATCTGGTGTTTATTATTTTTGGTTTGACTGTGTATTTAACTAAGGTTTTTTAAAATAATTCAGTTGCTTAAAATGATAAAACTGCACATTTGAAACAAGTGAAGTGTCTTCCCAAATCAACCTAAAGATCAGTTTTAGTGTACAGAGTCAATATTGTTCCCCCACCCTTAACTTAACTATCCAAACCTTGAAATGACCATGAAAATCCTGTGGAAAAACCTTAAGGCCAGTCAGTAAAAAAAGCATGTATGTATGTGCTTATGTATGAATGTCCTCACGGGTTTATTTGTTAAAGTGTGCTGGTTTATACAGTATGTATGAATGAAAATATAGAGCGCTTTCACCTGTGCACAGCTCTCCAAGCAACACCAAATGAACCCCGTATGCATTTGCATTCTTCTAACTCTCATTCGCTAAGCTATCCGTGCGAATGGACGAGCGCCATCATTACCGTATTGATTTTCACTGACAAAGAGCCGGCATTGGCTACAGGATGATTTTCGGTGCCAAGCAAAATGAAAAATCCCCAATTTATTTCAATTTGCTCACCACTTCAGGCTGGAGATGCGTGTGTGTGCGTCTGTGTAGATGCAGTTTAAGATGAAGTATTTACTCTGAGCCAGGACAGATTACACTGGGTCTAACAGACCTAAGGCTGTAATTAAACCCACTGAGAAATCAGGCCAAACACTAAGGCGACCTCTATTTCCCAGAGACAGAATGAAACGTCAATTTTTTTAAGGCCACAATAAAGGCTTAAGAACCTTTCCAAAACTCTAATCAGGCACAATAGTCGTTTTTTCCCTCCTATTTTTCACAAAGTAATAAAATTAAACTGGTTTTCACCTCAGAAAGTCCTCAAGGTTTGTCGTCAGATGCTAATGTATCAAATCAGCATATTAGAATAATTTCTGAGTCATGTGACACTGAAGACTGGAGTAATGATGCTTTGCATAACAGGAATTAATTGGGCTATAAAAAGCATTGTATTTAAAATATATTAAAATAATAGTACAATTGTTACTATTACATACTGTTCATTTTGGTAATATTTTAAAGTAATCATGTTTTTATATTTTTGATTAAATTAATACAATCTCAGGGATTAGAAGTTGTATAATAGAATTTATACTATACATGTGTATTTTCATTATTTTTATTGTGTGTGTGTGTGTGTGTGTGTGTGCGCATGCATGTATGTACTGTATGCATTTACGTATATATATATATACACACTTAAATAAAATAAAAAATTAATATAAATGTATAGTATGAAACTATACAAGCACAGTAATTCTGAAAAGTATATAAATATATAAAATATATAATCCGATATAAATAAAATCTGCAAACTATCTGTCAGCATAGACTTCATTGCATGATTATTATAATACATACAGTAATAGTTTAATTAAATAAAATACAGTCTAAATACTTTACTAGTGTAAGACTGGTATTGTTGCTTTTTTAATGTTGGTGTTAAGTTAAATCAAACATTTTTGATAATGCATTTGTCTGACACTGTTTTAACACCTGCTGGAATTGTTTAGCAGCTGAACAGTCCATAAAACATCCCATCCTCTGAATGCAAATACTGCAGAAGGTCCCTGTGCTGTATTTCAAGATGTTCAAAGAGATGCCTTGTTCTCTTTTAAAATCATGCACGTTTCCATGCCTAACTTGGTCTGAACAGGTGTCTTGAGTTCACTGAATATTTGAAAGCAGTCACTTTGCAGAGAGTTAAAGGATCCAGGTCATTCAAATTTGATGAAGCCGGTTTCAAATCTGCCAAAGGAACAGTCGGAGTAAATTTTGTTGGCTTTCTGCCATGTACCACATACTTTCACAGAAGCTGTGCGCTAATATACCATTTAAAAAATATTTTCCTGTATATGTTTTGAAGGAAATATGAAGATAAGTGACTGTATAGTGATCATAACTATTCAGTTCAGTTCATGATGTTTTTTTTTTTTAATACTAAAAGCCTACGCGGTTATGTTTTAATAGCGCGCAGTGTTTAATGAGACCTTAAGTTACACTGTTGTCTTGAAAAGTTAAAAATAGTCATGTTCTCTGATGGAGCCGGGCGGCGTGCGAATGCAGTAGGCTTACCAGGCTTTATGAACCGTCTAATTAAGTTCATAGAAGTTGACGTGAGTGGCTTATTTCTCCAGATGCTTCAGGAGTACAAGTATTTTGAAGCTGGATGATAAATCTGTAAGCTCTCTGCGGCGTTACCAAGGAACGAGTGGACCCCTTAGAGTCACCCGCAAGTCGAGAATGAATTAATCAGAGCACAACATGATGGAATAATGTGTGTGTGTGCGTTTGTGCATGTAACTGTGTTATACACATCATACCTGTAGCGTGGGCTGATGACTCTTTGATGCCCTTGCTTGAGCGTTCATCTCAGCAAGAGCTGCGATCAATGGAGATGTTTATCTGAGAAGAAGATGCCAAACTGGAAGGACGTTTGATTGTCATTAGAGATATGAGATTATAATCTTTACTCTCGTGTCAGTCAGTCAGTGTTACAGCTGTGCACCACCATACTCATTTACAGTTATCTTATAAGATATAATGATTTTGATTAGGAATTTAATGTAAAGTGTTATAATTTGAACTGTTTTTTTGTTTTTTTTTAACTGTGTGGCAGGAAAAAAAATTAACCAACTTTTTGCTAAAACGTAACTTTTTTTTTTTTTTTTTATATAAAAAGCAATATCATACTTTCATGTATGTACTTATAATAAATATTATGGTTGCTTTTTTATTATTATTATTATTCATGGTTTAATTTCAGATATTCGACTCAACTATTAAAATTAATTTATTTATTTTTAAAAACTGATTCTTTGCAAACTGTTGCATTACAACATTACATTACTAACAATTCATTACGTTACTTTATCTGCAAATATCTATCCTTTTATATTGAAAAAAACCCCCACAATATTCAAAGGGTATCTGCCCGATTTCATTAAAACATTGATCTAGCTTGTGTGATATTATTAAGGTTAGATTTTACAGCATTTCTTAATATATTAAATATACATCAGATATGGGTCTTACATGCATTATTGTTGTATGCGTTCGTCGGCGCCCATGGATTTCTTTCTGTGAGTGTGAATATGAAACAGCACCTGAATCAGTCTGTTTGAAATCACAGTGCTGAATTATTTTTCAAAGTTTTTATGTATGTAGGCGATCTGGGAACATTTAATGCAGTATTTATTTTCTATTTAAAATTAGAACGCTGGCATACAAGCTGCAGAGGAACAGATGGAAGCTAACAATTAACAATAGAAAAATGCACACTTGAATGCAAAGATGTGCAAGTTTTATAATGCTCTCAACAATAGGCAAAAATACTTTTAATATATACCGTATACATAAATACATGCACACACATAATTGACCAATTACCAACCCGGTCTCATAAAAATATGTACCTCTGTGCACTTTTTGTGCATCAGCGTTTTTGCGTGCCTTACTACACATTGCACTGCAGTTTCAAAGAGAGAACAAAAACACAGGTTAAATATTGGACTCTTGTATATTTTTATTACATTGATATAGGTACATATTGCGGTGGTTCCGAATTACTATTCATAAAAGCTATTGCTCTATCAAGTAAGAAATATGCCCTACACCAAATCCAACACTAAACCTACCCAATAGGGTCAACAAATTCAAAAGTGATATAAAAACACATTTGTTGATGCATCCATGTCATTCAACAATTACACAGATTTTGAAATTTTGTCAAACCGTAGTCTCAAATACATCTCTGTACTCTGAGCTACCGAACAAATCTACCATCTATGAAAACCCATAGATATGAAGCTAGATATGTTTGATGCTAACATTCAGAGGCGTCACTTTTCAAATTCCACTGCATATTGTATTGTTTTAAAGTCATAACATGATATTCTTCAAGTAATTTAATTATCAAAACTCTAGTGTTCTTTTTTTTTTTGGAAAATGCAGTAATATGTAGTTGTTGGTACGTATTTAATTTCTTGCTAAAATAGTGCACTAATGTACATTTATGCCATGGGACCAGGTAGGACATTACATACTGTATGAAATATACAGAGATGAACCAGAATTGAATCTGCATAATGTATTGTTACCCTGCCCTTATGAGTATGATGTTGCCCATACAGTATACAATACAAACAAATGAATATTTTAGTTTTGTGTAGAGATATTTCTAAACCGTCTTTTATTTTATGCATGACTCACATAGAAACACGTTCCTCTCCAGGTTACTATTAATTAATCTCTTGCCAGAAGACCTGACTTGTTCAGAAATGTTTTTCTGCCTTAGAATGAAAAACGTTTAAATCAGTTAAAATCAGTCAAGTGTTTATTCTAGCGACGCACCAGGTGATGTTTTTATATAACTTTCCTCCGCTGTTTCTCAGGTTGTGCTGTTGAAGTTGGCCCTCGCTGCTGAACTGAGACCAATTTTATTGTTGCTCCAGCAATGGTTGTGTTTAATTAATGGCTGAGGGGACGCGGCGCACTTGATGCAGTACCAGTAAAGGACCCTCACAGGGGTTAATTGAAGTTCCTCTTTGTTTCTCCAGGGAGAGAGAGAGTTTAACTACACCTTCTCCTCTCTGTTGTCTTCCAGTCAAGTCTGGGCCACATCTTTGTTCTCTGCAGAAATCTTTTGTTTATCTTTCATTACAGTGACTTCATTTTCCTTTCTGCTTTTCATCATCTTAACTGCGGCTCCGGAGGATGGACGGCTCTGGGAATGAGAAGGAATGAACTGAGAGCAGGGTATGTAATAGGACGGGGAGGTCTTGCCGCACAGTAGGATTAGGCGGTATAGATGTTCGTAAATAGTACATTGCGTCCTTGTCTGGAGTTAGAAACCCTAGAAAAAGCATATTCGCAATTAAACAGAGATGTGTATTTGGACTTCATTTGAATTAAGCTGTCTATCATTTGAAATTAGCTGCATGTGAAAAAAATATAGTAATTTATAGTAACTACTAGAGTGAACCATACTATAGTAAAGTACTTGAATTAATTTGTTGTGCTAATTCTAAAGTCACTGTGGCAATATAACAACGTTAGTTATATAAACAAATAACTTTACTCAATACTGTACTAACAATAGGGTTTTTTTATACTACAATAAAGTATACTACAGCATTTATTACAGTTTCTCAGTTCACTGTAGTAATAATACAGCATGCTTTAGGATTCATTAACAAATACTATAATATATGCATATAACACACTATAGTATGCTTCAAAAATACTAAAGTAATTACTATAAATTACTGTAGCAGTTTTTCTTGAGGGCTTGGGTGTCATAAACTTAAGAACTTTAAATATTACTCATATTGTGTGTGGCAAAAGCCTAAGTGAATTGAGAAAATGGCATTAAAATTAGACATTCTCCAGTTAACGCTACTGAATCACTTACTGTACAGCTAACCTTTAGCAAGTAGCGCATCGTAGCATGTTAAATGTCTAATGCTAAAAACAAATCTTGAGATGTTCTCAACGTCTTCAGAAACACATTATTATTTCGCTATTTACTCACCCCACGCAGAGTAAGGGAAAATGGGAACAGTGTTAGCTATACTTCGCTAATGCAATGCTACGCTACGCTAATTATTCACATATGCTGCGTCAGAAATCGCATAGTGCTTAAGTAGGTACTACATTTAAATCAGTGTGACAATTTAAACTTTCAATAAGTCATCCGTTTATTTAGATTGTGTTAAACAAGTGTAATTTAATCACAATAAACGTTTTTTCCTGAGGTACTTACACTTGAAATGAGCCGGGCATCAACTTTCTGCTGTTTTTCGAATATGTTTTTCGGAGCCTCATGGGATAGGAAAGTGTCCATGATATGCCTACTACAGAATTCGGGAGAAAGCAGTACTGTAGGTCATCCGGGTACTTCTCGCCTACTGAATTTCGAATGCTATGAATTCGGACATACTACTTTCCTCGCATGCTGTTTTTCGTGTACTATATAGTAGGGAAGTAAGCAGCAATAGTCTCAAAGCAAATCAGTTAAGCTGTTGAAAAACAAGTGAACGTATAAGTAATACACATCAAAGCAACGATTAACTGTACAATACAATTACATTTTAACTGAACTGTATTTACAGGACTAGCATATACATAATATAAGTCATACAGTTAGATGTGTGTTTGAATAAAGATACAGAAATGGTTTCATGAGTTGTCTGCATTTCATAATTATTTTACTATTTCAGCTTTTCTAAAAACCCAATGATAAGCTATTAAATGGTAAGTTCTGCTGTAACAGCTTTATAATAATGTATCACAATTTAACCGTGTGTTTAATGAGCCATTTTCCCCCTTTGGGCGATAAGAATTTTCAGTAGCTTTGGTTTTGCTTTTAATGTGAAGAAAATACACTAGTATACTGAGAAAAAAAGCCCACCTAGATTAAAATAAATGACATTATTTTTGTTAAATTTCATTTTAATATAGTCTGCTGAAAATTGTGAAACCACACATGGCCTTCCGCTGATGTCCCAAACTGCTGACTAAAGACCTAATGTGTACATAATTATCTCACGTTTGCAAGGCTCCGGCTTTTCAAACAGCGTGCTCAAAAGTGTTGAACGCACAATATTAGCACTGCTACCGTAAATGCAAAGATTATAGAATGGATTTGAGCATGAATGCAGTATTCAGTCCTCAGCAGATTTAGTAGAGCAGAGCAACATTAAAAACTAAAATAGTTTAACAAGATGTGCTAAAGAGCTAATATACAAGTCTATAATACAAAGTAGCTGTTTATTTGTTTTGGGGATGAAGTCGAAGATGGAATATAATTTGCCGTGATTTGTAGTTTTTGCTTTCGGTGATGTACAGGTGTACTTTTAATGGATCCTACTGAGTTGACATTTCCATATAACTGACTTGGCTTTTAAGTTCATTGCTTTGTTGGAATTTAAAATGCTGTCAAGTACCAGAAGAGCATAATTTAGCACTAACATCTGAGGATCCCTTGAGAGGTGCATTGAAAACACAGCACACACACACACGGCGTGATTTCTGTTTTCCTTTGAAGGGCCGTCATGAAGCGGTACGCCGGTAGTCACAGTTCAACATTGCGTGATATGCATGACTAAGCGCTAGTCAGAACTAGCATGACTCAACTAAAAGATGCTCTCTGTGGGAAACATCAAGGAATTTGTTGAAGGGAATGTGATGTAACGTGCGGAATGCACCGAATCCTTTGATTAATTTTTCAGTGCTTTACTTATGTTTCGAAGACGATGTGAGCATTTCGAAATATTAGCGGTATTAGCAGTAGTAATTAGTCGTTTAGCAGAGGCTGTGTTGGGAATTTATTAAAAGTCTGCTTCCACCCACTTCAGGTCTTCTTGCAGATTGTATTTTTTGCTTCTGTACTGTGGTCTGTTTGCTTCATCAAGGTAAACAGCACGGCGAGGACTAGCGCTAGCTGTAAATATGCGGTGACTCAGGGGAAAAGATGCCAGCTTCAGTCTTTTATTCCTGTATTTCTTCGGTTTTACTGGTAAAACTTAACAATGCCCTGTGGAAAACGCTTTAGAAAAGCTTTATATGTTGTCAAGTGACGTGTTTTTTCACGAGAGGCTGGTTTGCTGTCATACCAACTGAATACCAAAGTGTGTGGGTACATGCCAGACAATGGTTATCAAACCTGCTGTACTGAAAAATCGAATGCTAAAAAAGTTAGAATTGAACTAATATACTTGGGTTTGCATCAGGGCCCAGCTGCATAAAATGTTAAGACTAGTCTTAAAAGTTAGTCAGCTAAATGTTTCCTTAAGACTGGTCACAGTTTTTTATTTTGGTCACCGAAAATAAAGCGCATTACTCTTGGCTAAATGCTAGTTGGTCAGACCAGCTCTTAAGACATGGTCTTAACATGAAGGTTAAGTTTTTGCAACAGGCCCCAGTTGTGAAAGCAGACTTAAAGTCAGCTCACAAGCTGTTTATTTCACTATTTTGTGATGCACAGTATTAGAAGAGATATTGGTCTCGGTCAATATTGGATATTTAATTATTTTCAGTTCATGCTCATTTGTCCTATTATTATATTTAGATTACATGGGTATTGTTGTTGTAGTTATAAACAATAATATAAAATAATGATTAATGCTGTCAAACGATTTATCAACATTAATCATATCCCAAATAAATGTTTTTACATTTTCATAATATATGTATGTGTACTAATATTTATTATGTATATATAGACACATTTTTACATAAATATATTTATATTCATATAAATTATATTATATACAGTATAAATATATTTAATATATAAACATCATTATTTTTCTTGAGTATACATGCATGTGTGTATACACACACACTGAAAAAAATGTTATGTTGAATTTACTTAATTTTATTACGTCAAGGGGTTGCACGAAATTAATTTATCTAAATCCAGATATATTTATTAAGTTAAGTGAATTTATATTTTATAAATTGAGTTTATTAATCTCTTTCAGTAATTTCAGATTAATTATATTCACAATTTTAGCTAAACTATTTTGAGCAGAATTTACTCAAATTTATTGTGCAACCAGATCAATTTAATGGTTTAATTTCTACATATTTAAATGAATAAACATGCCTTAAATAACATTTTATTTCAAGATTTACTATCCTTATCCTGCCCTGTGCAATGCATGATGGGAAGAGGAAATCTACTTCCTACTTTCATACTTAAAATCATTTGTGTTCTTTTAAAATGAAATCATTTTTTTTTAATCAACTGAACAGTATTGGTGAACCTTTTTTTTTTTGAGTGTACCGAAAATGCAGAGCTGGATGCAGCATTCAAACGAGTGCATCACGTGCAATCCCCCCGCCTTGGCGCCTCCAGTAAAGGAAAATGTGTCTGCACATGCGCAGACCGGACAGTATATGGAAATTAAATGAAACATATTTTTTTCTAATTATTTTTAATTGAATGAAATTGACTTGTTTTAAACAAGGGCAGTGAATTTGAAAATTAATAATAAAAAATAACACATTAAAATCAGTGAAATTAAGCAGATAAAAACATGGAACATTTACAAGGGGTCAGAATCATTTTTTTCAGTGCAATAATAATTAAACAGAAGCAATAATAATATTTCAAATATATGATTAGATTGAAGGTCCCTTACCATAACATTTAAATTAAAACAACATTTTAATTTAAATTGAAAATAAAATCAATTTTAAAAATGCAAAACAGAAGCATTATTTTATTGTATATATTATTTTGAATCCCAAATTGACTTTTGTAACATGCATTTGTAACATTTATGAATTGCTACACTGGCCTGCAGAGTGCACAGTTAAGACATCCTGAGGTTTTATCCTATCTTTCTTAGGTTCATTTTGCCGACAAGTTCCCACCAATCACAAAACACAAGGCCCAGGACTATGTCAGGAGAGATTTGCAGGATTAAGTCAGCCTCTTTATTCTCCACGGCATCTAACGTCACCTGGGGCTAGAATGTTCCCAGAGCTGTAAGCCTGAACCCAGACAAAGATCAACTTCAAAAGAAAAATCTCTATTAAAACTACACTAGGCTTAAACTAGGCAAGAAACTAGGAACTTGCGTCTGTGAAGCTGAAGTTCCCAGTGAAAGTTTCAGATTTTACAAGTGTTTAGAGCGCAGACATACTGAGAACACGCAGACGTTACACAAGTGAACGCAAGCCAGCTCCCAATCTGGCCATAAATCTGGGCATTAATATTACAATATGATTTGAGCAAATTAATTATTGATGGAAATATAAACGGTGTCCACAAGCGCAGACTTTTCCTTTAGCAGTTTATGGTGAGTCAAGACGGTTTTATTCGCAACAATGTCACTGCAGGGAGTGGAGGACATTACTATGTTTTTTAATATGAGAAACTAGGGAGCACATTTATAGATACATTAACATAATACATCCACCATCGACATTTTCTGAAATCAACCCGTAAGGCATCATGGGACGATGTCCCATTACCAAAAGCCGTTTGCCTATTAACACAAAAAAATGAAATATACCAATAAGATGTTAAAGGTGTTGACAATTATAGCTGACAAGGTGACCTCTAAAAGTGTGTTAGCAGGCGAAAAAAAAGCACTTATACTGAGAAGGGCTGTATTGGAGAGTTTCTCAATGACAAATATGGTACACATGGTTTTACAAGAATCCAACGCTTTATTAAATCACACCATAAAACAATACTAACCAGTCCTATCTTAACTGTTCGGGCCCCCCAATTTAGTTTTTGGAGTTGCTCCGTTTTTTTTTTTTATTTAAGTATGTGGACTATTTGTGTGTTCAGATACTTTATGTAAAATATCCAAAGCGTTTGTAAGTATTATTATTCATTTTATTTTTTTTTATTGTAATTTTTCTCGTTTCAGCTGACTGTGTGTTCTCCAGTTTAATTATCTAACTACAAAATGTATGGCCTTCTTTCATGGAAAACGGCACATAAAAAGGCTTTGCAATGTCACAATTCATTCCAGGCATCATAAGAATAATGTCTGATCAAATTTGGCCACGTTATGAGCACATTTTACACATACGGTAAATCACACAGTTCACATGTGGGATGTTCTGCAAAGCTTGTCTGCGTTAGTAAGAGAAACCAAGAAAAGGGAGGCTAAGCAAAAGATCAGTTGCTTATCGGTGAAAATGGCAAGAGCGATTATAAACTGGTTATAAACTCACAATTCCAGGAAATTACATACTGTACAACGCAAACTCGTAATTGCAATGTTTTAGAAGAGTTTTTATATTTTACATTTTACTTTGTGCTTTGTTTTTACTAATTATGTTTTAACTTAATGCTTTAAACATCTTTTAAAGGAATGTAATATTCATTACAAATTAAAACATTCATCAGTAATTGACTGGATCTTAAAAAAGTCTTACATAACAGAACGAAGCCAGACTTGAATGCTAAATTGCTATTTGGGTGTTGGTTAACATTTCAGAACGATGCGGAGAAAGCCTGTGACATTTTGACTGATGAAACATTCACAATAAGAAGAAAAACATGCATTAAAAAAGGAAATTGGGTTATTTCTGACTGGTCGACATGTATTTTAAATTAATAGGCGTCTTTTGGACCTTTGACTTTCATGTGGTTAATCAAGTTTGGCTTCAAACTGAATGTTTCATAGTTTTAGGAACATTAAAGTAATCTTAGCAAACTGCAACACCCCGAAAGGACTATTTTGGATTAAAACTCAAAAGAAATCCCGCAGAGCTTTTATTTGAGTCTCCTTCAGACGCCCACAAAATCTCTCGAGCGCATGAACGATTTCTTTCACGGGTAGCCCACTTGTTTATATATACTGTAGATATTTCTGTACCTTCCTATATAGTGCGTCTGAACTGGACTTCCTCTCCCGCATAAATCCCTCGTAAGCATAAGAAGAACACACTTATCTACTTCTCTCAGACCTGTACTTACATTCGAACATGAAATGAAAAGAAATGTGACTGAGGCAACAGAAAAGCACTTATCTCCCAGAAAACAAGACTCGGTGTGGACAGGAACCCTTGAATGTAAACAGCCTTTTAAGAGACATGTTTGAATGGAGACGGTGTTGGAGTTTATTTAAATGAATGCAAATGCAGCACTCCTGATTAATTGGTTGACTGATTGGGTATTTGCGGTAGAAGGTCTCAGCAGTCAACTGACAAATAAAGCACTTTAGATTCTCATTCATTTAAATGCAGTCCAATATTTTTTTGGAGCAGATTTGAGGTCAACTATTTAAAAGACGTTCCAGGCTAAGTGGCAGTTAAACTAGGATTGCAACATCTAAACTGGAAATAGAAACAGTAACAACAAATTTCATTATCGAGTCATACTGATCAAAACTGATGCTTTTGAAAGTTATCATCACACATATCCAGCTTCATAGCTATGGGTCTTAAAAGATGTTTTGTTTGGTAGCTGACGGAGTACAGAGATGTATGATCGAATCCCGTTTAACTGCGGTTCAACAAACCAATTCAAATCTGTGTAAAAGGTAGTTGATGCATCAACAAATGCCTTTTATATCAGTTTTGCATTTGTTAACACTGTTGGGTAGGTTAGGTGTTGGATTTGGTGTAGGGCATTGGTTTTCAAACTTGTTCCTGGGGACCCACAGCTCTGCACGTTTTGTATGTCTCCCTAATTTAAACACCTGATTCAGATCATCAGCTCAGTAAGAAAGAGCTCCATGAACTCAAATGAGTATGTCCGATAAGGGATACATGCAAAATGTGCAGAGGAGTGGGTTCCGAGGAACAGGATTGTAGGGCATAATAAAGCACTAAGTTTTAGCAACAGTCCATGGATATTTCAATTCTGAAACACCGCAATATGTACCTATATCAACGTAATAAAATGTGCCAGAGTTCATGTTTTGAACCTGTGTTTTAACAGACTTCCATTGTAAAAACTTTTTTTTTTTTCTGTCCTACTGTCTTTAGTATTACAATGCAGCTACACGTGAAGGGCTATAAACCTGTGTGCATCATTTACTAAAACCTTTGTAAATGTGACATGAAAGCCTTGCAAACAAATGTTGCTCTTCATAGAAAGGATGTTTTGAATCAGCGTCTTTCGATCACTGGTGACAGCAGAAGGTATTAAGGAAACTCATGACGAGTGTGTGTTTAAGTCCTATGCTGATACTCTCTGGCTGGTGTCAGTGCCTCCTGACTGTGGCTGTTCTTTCAGACGGCTGGAAGATGTTTCACCTGCTTTGCTCCTGTCCGACTTCTAGAGCCGTCCGTCTGGCGCTTATCTTTCCCCTGCCACACTCAGTCATTTTCTGTCAATCCTTTCATCCATCTTCTAGTGCTCCCTACATCCCGGCAGCTGTGCTGAGAACATGGCACACGGCCCGACGCTGAGAGATAGTCCGGTCCTGTACTGCATTACTGCTTTGGAGAATGAGAGAGGTGATATGTGGATATGAAGCAGAGACTGGAGGCTTTTTTGCAAGAGAAATGGGCAGAATTGACTCATAGGCTATAAACTGGTGTGGAATAATGGTTTGAAGATGAGTCAAAAGATTGTAGGCTCGAAACGGACTTTGGGCAAGAGTTTACTGACAGAGTGAACATCCAAATAAAACTTGTTTACTTAAAAAATTTACCCTTTCAGGTCCTACTGCAAGGTTTGTATTCACAATGTTTTATCAAAATGTACAACATTTTGACCTAAATTAAATGTGATGAATAACTTACATAACTCACAAACTTAAATGAAAAAATATGTTTACTGTACGTTAAAGTACTGAATTTACTAAACCTAAAGTTTAAAAAAAGAAGAAATGCATTAATAGAAATACAAAAACTTTAAAATAAATAAATAAATAAAAAGCACATAAATTACTAAAAATAAAAGCAAGTTTAAAATAGAAATAAATCAAATAATAGTATAAAGACACTAAAATAACACTGGTCTGAAATTTTTTATTCAGAAAAATGTTATATCTAAAAATGTAGATATAAACATCATATATATTTGAAGGAATACCACTTAAAATTCTTGCTGATACCAATTAAAATGAATCATTTTAATTTAGGCATTGCAACGTAATCATGCTATAAATTTTATATTTGTTTACATTTAACAGTGTTATTAAATTTCAAATGAGATTAACTTTTAGTTGGCAATAAATGACTTATTTTTTTTACTTATTAATTACTTAATCTACCTACAATGATCTACAATAATTTTAAATATATCCATTGAGTTTTAATATATATTATTATATTAATTTATTATTATTATTTAAGCTTCTGTTTTGCATTTTAATTTTTTTTAATTAAAAATATTTTTAACTACATATTTGCAAAAAAACCCACAATTGATTAATTAGTCAACCAAATATTCACATATTCATCATCATTTATACTTTTATTGCTGTTGCTGTTAAAAATATTAATAATAATAGTAATGCTTCTGTTTAGCACTTTTTAAATTCAGATACATTTTTCCATTATTATACATTCAGTCAAATACTTGATTATCGAATATCGTCAATATCCCTTGTTAACTTTGTAATAATAATAGTAATTATAATTTTAAACAAGGCATTTTTAAAAATTCAAATGTCAATATACAGTTAATAATAGAGATTAAAACAATGTAAAACATGATTACATTAAAACTTATGTAAATAATATCATGTGTAATTAACAAAATATATAACGTTTAAAAAAAGCACAAAATAGAAGCATATTCGCCAAAGCTTCACTGAGATATTTGGAGATATATACAGTACACGCAAAACACACACTATTTTGCCTAATGAAAGATCTGCCACCGTGATATTCAATGGTATTACGGCTGATACCATCATCATTCCATGATACTGTCAAATTACATTTTTATAAAGAATATTATCTCAAGCAGGCAGTGTTCTTGCTTTCACTCGTACCTGAAGCCAACAAAATAAAGTCTAGATGCACATAACTACGCCCTTCAAAGGAACAGCAATGTAAAGAAGTGGTGTCGTTCCTGTATCACACTGATGGAGCGACACATGAAGCTTTAGCCATCTGTACCTCAGCGCTGCCAGACATCAACTCTTCAGAACAGAAGCAGAATTACTCAGCCGTATCTGTCACACTGTACCTCGCTCTGATTTTGAGCTTGAATTCCTCACACTTCTCCTTTGTTGCTAGAGTTTTTTTCACAGGTGATGGAGTTTGTTCTGTTGTACTGCAGCGTGTAATCGCTGGCCTTTTTCATCAGCAGCCCTTTACGGATACAATCAAATCACACAGGCCCTCTCACAGATCCTGGTCCAAATGAAAGTGCAAAAATCTGTCCGTATTAAATCATACAGCGTTTGCTCTTTAAGTAGAGTAGATCTGTTCATGTATTGGTGCGGCTCTGAAATATGAGCACACATAAAATGAAGTGTGAGCTTGTTTTTATAGGGAAGTGGAGTGATGTATAGTGTTATTATGTGAAGGGGTGCATGAAGCAGGTCTGTATTATGACTATGATACCTTGGAAGAGTCGTTGTTTGCGTTATGAAGTTTATTTTGCTCACCTGAGTGGAATTTGGATGACGTGCTTTACCTGTGTCTATTTCTTGTCAAGGCTAATGGTCTTTACAGAATTTGAGTTAGGCGGCGGATCTTATCACTGAAACACGGTGAGTTTGGCTCACAGCTCTGCACAGTAATAGTCGTTTTATATTCTAGCATGAAATATTTAAACAATGTCCATCTCCATTGTTTGTTCAATCTTCCTGTTGAAAGCCTTTACTTTTCAGACCCTTAAAATGTCATCAATAATTTAAATGGTTATGCGGCACATAAATATCAGCCTTCGTTTTGTTTTCCTTTTAGTTTCTGAAGGACATAAAAAAAAAAGGATGAAGTAAAAAAATGCTAATTTTTTCTGCACATAGAAAAGGATTTGAGGGAAACTGCAGTCCAAAAATGTTTTCTTTAAGTTAAATCTAAAAGTTTGCTGTAACACAAAATTAAATAAAATTCGATAGGATTGCTGGTTTCGACTAAGAATGCTGAAAACATTTTTAAAAAATTTAATAAAGCTGAAATAAAGTTTTAGTAATTAGAAGATTAGAAATGTGGCTTTAACTAACAGAAAGAAGTTTTTAAAAGAACACCTAAAACTGAAAAATATATATATATATATATTTAGTGGCGGGCCGTTATCTGCGTTAATACAGCGAGACTCTTATCGCGCGATAAAAAAAAATATCGCTGTTAATCTATTCTCAAAGTTGGGTTGGAGTCTATACTACAAGC